>CM063504.1:139585032-139610032 GCA_032207245.1 Pardosa pseudoannulata | reverse complement strand
ATGCAGAAAACATTTAAATAATTTAAAATAAGAAATGATTAAATGAGATGGTGAAAGGAATGAAGTCATAAGGCTAGAAAAAAATTGTTATTTTTATCTATTTCTTATGTGATAAATTGATAAATTTAATCTCTTGCTCTTAAAATGGGGCTTGATATAATGGCATGAAACGCTCGAAAAGGGAACGGGGTGGATTTCGAACGGTTTAAAGAGGACAGTATTTTTCGCTGTGATACGAAGCTTTTTCATACCAATTTACTTCAGAATCGGATGTATAGTTTAGGAGAAGATAAACTTCACTCGCTTTGAATTTTGCAAACCCTAACTCATCAAAAATCCAATACGGATGCTCTATCTATTCCAGGTCCAAAAGCTTCATAATTTCGAGGACAGACGAGCAGATAACTTAGGGCTATTATTACATTACGAGAAGAAGGTTTAAGGATACACAACATAAAATGTTCATGTGGCCAGGGACATTCGTACAACAATACGTAATTTAAAAAAAATAAAAATAATAAAAATTATAAAAAGTTGAAAAAATAGTAAACATTTATTTTAAAAATAATAAAACAACTTTCGAAATAAGAATTTAAAAGAAAAGGCAGAATATTAAATTTATTAGACATTAAAAAAATTGGCTGCGTCAGGGACAGAACCGTCAACCCGAGAAGTACGACGATCAAGTGGACAAACATTCTACCAAGCGTACAACGCCTGCACGTGGTGAGCAAACTAATTAGAGTATATGAAGGTTCAAGTAGAAACAGTCCAGAAATTTAAATATTACTCTCCGCCTTTGCCATCCTATCAAGAATGAATTTCGTATAGAATAAGAGGAAGGATAAGGCTTGAAATAATAGCATTAAACGCTCGAAAAGGAGGGATGGGGTGGATTTCGAACTCGCTTTCAATTTTGCTAACCCTAACTCATGAAAAATCCAATATGGATGCCTGTATCCATTCCAGGTACAACCGCTTCAGAAATTCGCGGACAGACAACTTAGGCTATTATTATATAGGGAATATATATATATATATATATATATATATATATATATATATATATATATATATATATATATATATATATATATATTACAGATAAGGATAAAATTATCCTAAAGGCCGGAGGAGAGATACACTTTGAAGACTAGACCACATAACCCTTTATCTACTGCATTATAAACTGCTGAAAATTTCTTCATGTATATATATATTTTTAGCTGCCATATTGATAATTAAATAATATACAAGAAAAAAATCTCCCCTTTGCGAAATTTAATTTGTTAGAACTAATTAATTAAAGTGGTACTTAAAAGTACCATCAGCAGATAAAGAGTTAAAGTGGTTGGTACTTATAAGTACCGTCAGTAGATAAAGAGTTAAAACAGTTAAACATAATCTGGTAATAGAAAGTGCTTGTTAACCAAGATGTAAACATGAAATATCATAAACTGTGAAGTCACAACCCACCATGGAGCGTTTTGAAGTCACATGATTTTCTGTTAACTTCAAAATAAATTTTAAAAATGTTGGACTTATTTTTTATAATTTTGAGAACATTTTTGGAATTAACGTGTCTGAAACTATCAGAAAAATATTACGTTGTTCGATTCCCTCATATGAGCAATTTTCTCATTATTAAGGGATGAAACTTTACTTATTTATATGGAAGATTTGATAACACCTCAAAAATGAGAATGAATGTTTAGAAAAACTGCAAGAAAGTAATTACTACAGCTTTGGGGTATGAATTACAGATTAATTTTAAAAAGTGTCAGTTTTTAAAATGTAAAATTGAATTTTTAGGATAAATTTTAGAAAATGGACCCCAGGCCATATATGTGTACACACACACACACACACACACACACACACACACACACACACACACATATATATATATATATATATATATATATATATATATATATATATATATATGTTCAAGTAGATATTAATAGGATTAAGTTAATGTTTCCAATTCTCAATTAAATCTGTAATTTTAACTGACATAGTGTCAACTTAAATACTGGATGAGTTGGCTTTTAGTATAGTTTTATAAATGCTTTGTACATCTAATTCGTATTCTCATTTCATGTTCTTATGGTCGTTTGGGTATAATATATATATATATAATATATATATATATATATATATATACACATATATATATACATATATATATATATATACATATATATACATATATACATATATATACATACATATATATACATATATATACATACATATATACATATATATACATACATATATACATACATATATATATATATGTATATATATATATATATATATATATATATATATATATACATATATATATATATATATATATATATATATATATATATATATATATATATATATATATATATATAAAATATGAGACAGAGGGATGAGAGG
This sequence comes from Pardosa pseudoannulata, assembly GCA_032207245.1. Lineage (NCBI taxonomy): Eukaryota > Metazoa > Arthropoda > Arachnida > Araneae > Lycosidae > Pardosa > Pardosa pseudoannulata. The sequence continues at coordinate 139,607,599 of CM063504.1, read as the reverse complement.
TATGAAAGGAGTTAAATCCTCATAAGTTCGTATTTTGAATAATAATGTTATGAGCAATATTGCTTCAAGAGCTACACAGAAAATATTTAAAAAATAATCATAAGAATATAGCACATATTTCTCCTTCATGACAGAGAAATTTGTCAAGCAATATTTAAATGAAACTTTTTATTTATGGAAATATATATATATATATATATATATATATATATATATATATATATATATATATATATATATATATATATATATATATATATATATATATATATATTTGGGAAAATGAAAATGCAGTTTTTCTATTATATGAATAGATTAGTGTTTGATTTTTTATTTAAAAATATTAATCACTTACGTTTGTACAAGGAGATATCTATTCAAATGATTCAAAATTTTTCCAGAAATCATGTAAATATAGCCAAAATTAGGTAACTGATCACTTAAGCAGAAATCGGTAGTTTTTCCGCTCATCAATCGTTCAACATGTTACTATTTTTTTATATATATATTTTAAACAAGAAGAGAAATATTGAAGCAACATTTTCTTCGAACGGTTCCGGACAATTTCAACAGTTCAAGAACCCCAGCAACAAATGTATCTCGTGACTAAACAAAAAGAAAAGAAAAGAAAAAAGAATAAAACACTAGTAAAACAGTCCCAAAACACGATTAAACTTTGTCAGAATCCCAAATACCCAACGGACAACCGAAAAAATCTTTTTTTAATCAGTGATATCTTTCGCCTGAAAACTTATTTTTTTGCTACTGCCGTAATGAAAATAAGTTTTGCGACCGAAAAGAAAATGCCCCGTGATAGTCATCAAAAAAGTCGAAGTTCGCAAGGCATTGTGGGTCGTCGCAGGTAAATGCTTCTACTGCTCGGAGCCTAGCGCGGAAGTATTCCGATCTCTCCTTGTTTAAAGAAAGCACATGTATGTGTCAGGAGAAAGTTTGTTCCAGCCAGGTAAGTCTGTTTGATGTCTGCGTTATCGATTGCGTTAATTGGGCATGAAAATCAAAACATTCCACTGAAATGGGGAGTAATTATCAATTGTTTAATTTAGGAGAAAAATGAAAAATGCAATTTAATAAAAAGATAATAGGAAAATGTTTATGCAACTCTCTCATGCACTAACATATATATCTTCCGTTTAATTGCATATTTTTGATATTCTTTAATTACAATTATGCAAAATGTATCATGATTAATAACTGTATTTTTTATAAAATGAAAGATTGTGAAAAGTTCTAAAGATTTTGCGAAACACATGTGTAAATAAATATATATTTACTTTTTGCGTAATATAAGCATATTATAAAACCTTAAGAACTCGAAAAAAATATGCACTAAACATAAATATATTTTTTTATTACGTACCTGTAATATTCATTAAAAAAGTAATACAAAATATATGCTGATCGGTAACTATATCTGTTATAACATAAATAATTCACATACGTTTTAATGGTTTTGCATGACACGTTTGTAAATAAAGATTTTTTTTGTGCAATGTAAGTATATTGTAATAGATATATTTACTTTTTGCGTAATAGAAGCATATTATAAAACCATAAGAACTCGAAAAAATATGCACTAAACTTAAATATTTTTTTTATTACATACCTGTAATATTCATTAAAAACAGCAATACAAAATATATGCTGATTTTTAACTATATCTGTTATAACATATATAAATCAGATACGTTTTAATGGTTTTGCATGACATGTTTGTAAATAAAGATTTATTTTTGTGCAATGTAAACATATTGTAATAGATATATTTACATTTTGCATAATACAAGCATATTATAAAACCTTAAGAACTCGAAAAAAATATGTACTAAACAAAAATATCTTTTTTTATTACATACCTGTAAAATTCATTAAAAAAGTAATACAAAATATATGCTGAATGGTAAATATATATGTTAAAACATAAATATCAGATACGTTTTAATGGTTTGCATGACACGTTTGTAAATAAAGATTTTTTTGTGCAATGTGAGCATACTGTAATAGCTTAATATATTTAAAAATAGCGATAACATTAAAAAAATCATTAAATGATTTTGTAATACTCTATATTTTTTTTAAACTCACAGCAAGTTAAACAAATTTTAAAACATAATAGGATTATTCATTGTTTAAATGATACTTAAATATCATATTAGAGGTATTTAAGTAGAAAGATATTTTATAAAGTTTTCAATTAAATATTACACAAATCACACTGTATTGAAATTTTAGAAAATTGCAAAAACCAAACATTGTAAAATATTTCCACTGTAAGTAACGTAAAAAGAAAATCGACAATAGCCTGAAAACACATGTTCTGAATCTAAAACTGTTTTACACAATTTAAATCTTTGACTCTCGTTTGCTAGGCAACTTATCCGTAATACGTAAAAATAAGAAAAATGTATATTTTCTATTTTCTATAATTATGACAATTACAATAAAGTGTCAGGTATGAAATATTTTTCTGTACCATTTTAATTTTTTTTTATTTAAATTAATTTTCAAACAAAGACACACACAAATTTATATATATACATATATATATATATATATATATATATATATATATATATATATATATATATATATATATATATATATATATATATATATATATGTATATATGTTATACATATATGTATACATGTATATATATATATGTATATATGTTATACATATATGTATACATGTATATATATATGTATATATGTTATACATATATGTATGTATGTATATATATATATGTGCGTGTGTGTATTATATACATATGCCAATTATAAATACAAAGAATAATTTTCGACAACCAAAAAAGTTTCATTTTAAACTTGCTTGACAAATTTCTTCTCCTGATAAATTTTTAAATATTTTCTGATTAACTATTGAAATAATATTGCTTATAACATTCTTCTTCAAAATATTAATTTACGAGGACTTAACTCCTACAATATATATATATATATATATACATACATATATATATATATATATATATATATATATATATATATATATATATATATATATATATATATATATATATATATATAATATGAGACGGAGAAATGAGAGGTATGGGAGGAATTAAATCCTCATAAATTCGTATTTAGAAGAATAATGTTATGAGCAATACTGTTTCATGGGCTAAACAGAAAATATTTAAAAAATCATCGAAAGAATATAGCACATAATTTTTTTTCATAATGAAGAAATTTGTCAAGCAAGTTTTAAATTAACCTTTTTTATTTGTGAAAAGAATTATATATATATATATATATATATATTATATATATATATATATATATATATATATATATATATATATATATATATATATATATATATATATATATATATATGTAATGAGATGGACTTCTCGATGGGTGGTTGCAGTCATGGCCATAAAAATGATACCGTTTCAGCTAAAGACCTTTATTAAGATAACGTTGAAGGACGGGTTCCCACTTCATCATAGGGACAGGACAAACTGAAGGGTCGGCTAGCATGAAGTTCTATGTACAAGACACGTAACACACACACACATATATATACATATATATATATGTATATATATATATATACATATACATATATATATATATTTATATATATATACATATTTGTATTATATATATATATATATATATATAGATAGATAGATAGATATAGATAGATAGATAGATATATAATGTACATATTTGGGAAAAGAAAAATGCAGTTATTCTATTATATGAATATATCATTTTTTTATTTTTATTTAAAAATATTAATCACTTACATTTGTGCAAGGAGATATCTACTAAAATTATTAGGAAAAATATGTACCAAAAATTAATGTCTCCCACCCTTTTTTTCCACTTTATCATACAATAAAACACTGTTATTATTTCAGAATAGAATTTTTACAAGCGCTTTAGTTACTCTCTCCCTTTATAAAATTAGTTAGTTTTTTTATTTCAAGTTGCATATTTTTAAAAATAAAAGATATATCATGTTCACCAAATGAAAATCGTAAAGGTCAGTTAACCGCAAGATAAGATTTTAAATATGTATATCAGAAACTACACTTTTATAAATAAAAACTATCCAATTTATTCTATAAAGCAACACTTCAAGGTTATTATACATTTTTAAGTTGAAAGAAATTTAAATCGTTAAGAGATTAAAAATTAAAAAAGTACCCTTTATTATACTATAAAATAAAATGGATAACTCTGATTGATATTTTTGAGATTCACAGAATAAATCAGACAATTGGCTTCTATTTGATATAAATAGTTATATTCTATTTAATATATTTCTAAAGGTTTTTTTGTGGATAATTGTTTTCTATTTTTTTAATTGGTGTATATGTTTTATCTACAAAAATACATTATTTATACAACAAAACTTAATAACTTCTATTTTAAATGTCCTTTCCTTTTATAATTAATAATTCCATATACTACTGATGATATAAATAAAATTTTATTCTTATTACAGACAGTATTTTTTATTTTATATTGGTTTAAAAATAAGCTGGTATAATGAAGACTTTTAATCTCGAAATGTACTATATCATTCTAAATGTATAAGAATGTCACTAAAGTTTAAAATTTGCTGAAAAATTATCTTAATCTATCTGTTATTGCTTAAATTAGTAGTTCAGGTGAGCGAGAAGGTTATGCTTTTATTTTCATAGTAGAATAAAACTATTTTTGTTGTACAAAATTAAAATAATATAGAAATACATTTTGTATTCAATGAAACAATGAATGTATTTTTTACATTTTAAAAATTATAATTCATTATACAAAATTCATTTATACGAAATATAAGAAAACGATTCTACAATTCTACTTTTCTAGGGACTAGTATTACTTAACTTATTTTACTAATGCTATAAGATATGGGACATTTATGGGGCAGTACATTATTCCATAACATTTGAAAGAGTAGGAAATGCATAGTCAATGTTAGCAATGCACAAATAAGAAGGGAGTGAGTAAGAAGACATATTCTTAGAGTTGAACAGGTAGCTTTCTCAGTGCTAGAGAATTTATCTAAAAGAAGACTGATCCGATGCAAGCCACGGAGTGCTCGCTAGAAGCAGAAAAACAGCTCTTTCTCCCTCTCTATGCATTACTTACGTTAGTTTAGCATTTTATGGTATTTTCCGACACAAAGATTTTACCTTCTAGTATACTTGAAAGAGGTTTCGCAATAAGTTTAAAAAAGTTATATGTAACATCAATAAAATTTCCTATTATCTCAATAAAGGAAAAATAATCTGAAACTGTATTTACAACTGCCATTATTAAATTACTAGCATATAGCCCGTCATATGACGGGATAGGTAAAATTTTTAATTTTCCAGAATCGTAAAATCCCTTATTAGGCAGGTAATTTTTTTTTGTGATTTATCTGGTACACGTTCAATAATTTGTTTATATTCATACTCCTCTAAAGTTTCCCGATACTGTGAATACAGTTTAGAATCACGCTGAATTCGTTTAAAAACAGAATTCAAAGTTTTCTTAGCTACGTCGGAATGATCGTTAAATTCTTCCTGATTTTTTTTAATGGAAGTAAAGGAATGAAACTATCGTTTCCACTACACCCTGGACGTAAATAGAATTTGTTGTTAATACCAGTGATAAAATTTTCATTGCAACAAAAAATAATCCATGATTAAATTTAAAATTATCACATATGCACCTAATCTATTATTTAAGCCAAATATAAAACAAAATTATTTATGTAATATCTAAGTAATAAAACTTATGAAAATAATACAGACGATATTTAAATAATTTAAAATAAGAAATGATTAAATGAGATGGTTAAAGGAATGACGTCATAATGATAAAAAAATGTTGTTTTTACCTATTTATTTTGTGATAAATTGATAAATTTAATCGCCGGCTCTTAACTGGGGGAAATAGGACTTGAAATAATTGGCATTAAACGCTCGAAATAAGAGGAAGGGGTGGATTTCGAACGTTTTAACAGTATTTTTCTCTGTGATATGAAGCCTATTTATACCAATTTATTTTAGTATCGAATCGATAGTTTAGGAGAAGATAAACTTTACTCGCTTTAAATTTTGCTAACCCTAACTCATCAAGAATCCAAGATGGCTGCCTCTATCCATTCCAGGTCCAACCGCTTCATAAATTCTAAGACAGACGGACAGATAACTTAGGCTATTATTATATAGGAGATATGTTGTCACTGTGCCATTACAGGATTTATGACTAAAATAGAGTATTATGCTTGTTATACTCGAATAATTCGACATCGACTATTTTAATTAAATAGCAGTTTGAGATTTAATTAACGACGGGTTACTAACTTCATTAGTTGGATCTGGAACTGCATTTATTTTTAACTTTATTACACGGGGATGATGTCACAGTATCATTACGAAATTCATGAATGGAGGTGAACACTTTGTTTGATATAGTGCCATAAAACCTGACGATGACTACTTTAATTAACTTTTAAATCATTGTGTGATAGTTAATTAATCAAGACTAACTATGTTACGAATTTAATATAACTTCATTAATTGCCGCAGAAGAAAAGAGTTTCCAAAATACAAAATCAACAGGGGTGTAATAACTTTACGTGTTGGAGGATGAATAAGTGCTGCCAAATAAAATGAACGATAAAAAACTCATAAAACAATACTTAATCCCGACATAAAATTTTCTTTGCTTTTTTTTTCCTTCTAGGAAAATAATAGAAGATTCCTTCTGCGTGGTTCATTTAATCAGTGCAATCTTTTAAGGCATTTACTATTGTGCGGAAGACATCGCAGTTAATTTCAATTATACTCTCCAATGCCGTGTAACATGATAATGGCACTGTAGCAATAGTTAGGATGCCCGTGGTGTTCTAAATTGAACGATTCGACTTATATGATATATACGTGGCAACTAAGAAATTGAAAATACTGCCATATAGAATTCAGAGTAGTAATGTTTTCACGGTCTGTTCAAGGCTGTAGATGTATTAACCTTTTAAATTTCGCATTATGATCAAAGTTCAAGAAGTAACATTAATTCATTAAATTTTGGTCTAGACACAATAAATTGTAGTATAGGGATTTTTTGAAAAAATATTAGGGATTTTTTTCATTTTCACATATGGGAACATTTGTGCGTTTCTGTAAGTTAGGGGAACAAACATGTAATTATGTGCAGGGAAATACGAAAATATTCTCTTTTATGGGCATATAGATTTTTTTCATTGGAAAGTCACTGTAAACTCTCCGAGCGGTTTGCGAAGTTTCTACTTCCGATTGTAAGTCATACCCTAGTCATTTGGACATGATTTCGCATAGGTCTCGTATAAGGAGCCGGTATGGAGGCGAAATGATCAGCCGTAGATTACTGAAACTTAACAACTGTTCATTTATTTACCAAAAGAAAAGAACGTTTTAAATAAAATAAATCAATTCAATGTAGATGCAATCTATGGTACAGAGACGAGATTACTCTAGACAACCTGCTCATCTCAAAGTTCAGCCGGGAGCAGTGTTGCCAACCTTCAAAGGCAAAATTATGGATTCTAGGTCCTAAAATTATGGCATTGGTTTATAAATTATCGTACATTTTTGTAATAGTTAAAAATGGTGTTAATAGATGGTGCTTGTACGATATATTTTTCTCGTTATACATTTCTCTCCCCCCTCACTTTTTTTGGGGGGAGGGGGTAAAAAAATATGTAAATTTTTTAATATGATTCATTAAATATTTTTCTATCATCTCGTATTTTACTTTAAATGAAACACCAGACATGTGATTTTTCTTTACTGACCTAAGCATAAAATTGTGTAGAATCATCAATCAATGAATAACTACTTTTCTGTGGGACTGTTTTCAGCTGCTGAAAAAAATCTCCATTGCTCTAATGTTGTTTTATCGTACAAATCAGGAAATTATCGTACAGTTTTTCAGAATTATGTCACATAATTTTGAGATTATTTTTCATCGTACAGCGTCCTAAGTTATCGTACATATACGATAATTATCGTATGGTTGGCAACACTGCCCCTCCCGTTTCTTCTTTTCCAAACAGGAAACCTCGGTTTTAGGGGAGATCGAAAGCCCCCCTCTTTTTGACCTTTGTCCTTGGAGTAGCCGAAATGCCCTTCGGTGTCCAGCCAACGTGGTCACACAAAGCACAGTTTCTTTTCTCTGTCGGTACGTTGACAAAAACGACACATTTGACACCTCAAATCGTCCGTTCGTCAAAAAGACCATTACTGGTACAATACTGCCATTTTCAATTGTTCAAAAGAATAAAAGTTCGCCTGACCTCCGACAGAAACGGACGTGACTCTTACAGTCACTTTTCTTTCTATTTCCATACATAGTTTCTTTTTTTATCATGAAAGGGAAAATTTATGATATTAGCATACTTTATTTAAATATTTGATTTCCTATATTATTGGAATTTTTTGAGTAATGATATGTGAAGAATGTTATAGTAAAGACTACTTTTATGAATTTTAGTATGCTGCAGTATTTATTTACTAGAACGTAATTATTCAATAAAAATGAAGTCTGCCTTTGTAATTAAATTTTTTAGAACACTGTTTTAGTAAAACTTTGTTTTTAAATTAATTTTAATTTGTATGTTCCTGTATGGGATCATTAGAGTGAAAAAATTAAGTAGTCTCAATTACTGACGAGTAAAAAAATAACTAAAATTACCTTTCCTATTTTTTTTATAAAATCTTTTCGTTCATTTACAAATTGAGTATCTTTCAAATTTTTGTCACTTACATATATTAAATAAATAATTACTATGTAAGTTTTAGATTTGTATATATTAAATCATTACTATATATTGTCACTGACATCATTATGCCATTAAAACATATAACGTTTATTATTTGAAAAAGCTATTATAAAATGAGTTTTTTTTATTTATCCTCTGCATAAGAATGCAAAAAGTAGAGAAAGTTTTGGCCGTAAGACACCAAAATATATTATGCGTTTCAAAGTACTATTTCGTTCATAAATATAACCGATAATACTGCATCTTTACAATGTGCCTTGTTTAATATTCATACATAAATTATTTATAGGTGAATCATGTTAAAAATTAAAATATCCTAATTTTTTATATTAACAAATAATAATTTAAAAATGTAATAACAGTAGTTAATTAATTTGATGTTTAAACCGTAATATATGTTTGCATACATGATTTTGCGAAATTTCATGATTTCATTAATAATATTTTGTAAAATAAATAAGTAAAATATTAAGAATATTTTGTAATAATTAAAAAAATTAAAATATCCTAATTTTTATATTAACAAATAATAATTTAAAAATGTAATAACAATAATTAATTAATTTGATGTTTAAACCGTAATATATGCTTGCGTACATGATTTTGAGAAATTTGATGATTTCATTAAGAATATTTTGTAAAATATCATGTGCACAAACTAAAAAAAGGCGAAATATGAGTTAAAGCGTTTCAATTATAAACATGTATGGAAGTTACGTTATCTAAATAGTTTTATTAGTTATAACTGTTTTTTTATTTGAGATATATTAAAAGTAATAGCATAAACATGTGTAGAAATGTTTGCAGTTTAATACATTAAAATATTTTTAGTTATAAGATAGCTTAAAATCCGTCTTATAAAGTAAAATCTTGTTTCAGTAACGCACAAGAATAAGTTTAATATATTAACACGAGCAAATTGCAATATCTTAAAATAGGTATAATGCATAATATAGGTGAAATGATAATTATTCCAATGTATCAATTATTCATGACATATAGAATTTCGGTGAAAATTTGTGAAAGAAAAAAGTGCAATTTTTGATATATAATGTATATGTGTAGCTTTTTATAAAATTTCAAGCAGCAGGTTTTTACTAATAACATATCAATGGAATAATTAAAGAAAGAAAAGTTGCTACACAATTCATCACTTCTTTGGTTTCAATTTGTCTTTTTTTACCCCGCAAAGAGATACGTCGTATTTAGAGCACTCTTAGAATTGGAATAAAGATGAATAGATAAAACGTTTTTATATACTCGAAAGAAAAAAAATCATCTCCTGAAATAAATGAAAAAATCAGATGAGATTAATTTAATATAAAAAAGAATCACGTTTTATGATACTTATATATTTTTATATCTTCAAATAATAAAAAAAAATAATACAAGCTATTTTTTAAAAGGAAAGAACCACAAAATTATAATAAATTCTTGGAAATTTTTTAAATTTTTACTTCCCAAACAGTGTAATACATACATCTTTTGAATATTGGAAGTAAATTTGTAAATCTCGAAAAGACTATAAAACAGCAAGGATATACAGAGCATAAAATTAATAATAACTGTTTAATTTATACTCATGTATAAGAAAATGTGATATAAAACTATGGGTTGGAAATTATCAACAAAGACGCTATCATTTCAGAGAAAATGACTTCTTTTTTTATTTGAGCATCGGTGCTATACCAGTTCACAATCTACAAGAATATTTTTTTCTAAAAGTAAAATAAATGTTATAACTTTGAAATAGAGTAAGAATAAATCCTTTTAAGGGAACATTGTACCTTTTGAGATTTAAAATCTTCATTATAACAGACTTTTTACGATTCATCGAAAAAGTCTGTTATAATGAAGTAAAATAAATCGTAAAATAAACACTATTGCTCCGTTTAGAATAAATCTTTACAAGAATTTTAATAGTGTTCTAGCTTTAAAAAATAGTTTTGCCATTTCAAGTAGTATATTTTTAAAAACAACTTAAAAATATACGTCAAATCCAAATAGGAAATTTAGTACCCATAAGACAACTTTTAAAATTAAAATATATCGGAAACTAAAAGATTTTATCAAATTGAAGCAATACATACGTTTTATTCTGTAAACATAACCTTTAGAGGTAACTTGATATTTTATAATTAAAAAAAATTAAAATCTGTTAAGAATAAGAAATTGATTTTGTTAATTAGCCTTAAACATGCTATAAAATAAAATATATTGGTCGTATTGATATCATTGAAATTGACAAAATAAATAATAATTACCTTCTATTTTATGTAAAATATTTAGTTTCTGACTAACATATATCTAAAAATAAATTTGTAAGGTAAGTAGATTTTTTTCTTTCGTGTACATGCATGTTTTACATGCATGTTTTTTAAAAAATTATATTCTATAATTTCGAAAATGTCTTTCTTCTTAAAACAAAGCTAGATAGTTTTTATGAAGTTAGACCTTTATTAATGATCCACGAAAAAATTTTCTGAATAAAATGGAATTTTTTATTCTGTAGGGTATAAAATATCAGGTATTATGAAGAAATTTCAGCTCGAAAGGAACTATGTCTCCTTACAAACATAGTAACCCAAATATTCTTAAAATAGCAAATTTTTTTCAATAGATCAAACTGTTGTCTAACTTTTGTAAACATAAATGAAAATCTTCAACATTTATAAAAGTACTGATGGTTGTGAGAAGCTGTCTTAAAAAATTCTTTCTTAGATTTTTTTATAAAAACTTTTCTAGACGAAAACGTTAAATGGTTTTTTCTTTATGTTTGTTTTTGCTTTAAAAGTCCTCGCATGACATAGTTGGTTAAATTTTTTAATCTTATTACAAGTAAAAACGGAATCTGATGTGTAAATATCTTTAAATTCTTCAAATTAAAAGAGAACACTTTACTTTGAAATTTGCATTGCTATGTCACATCTAATGAAGTTTATATATGATGCTAGTGTACAATAACTTAATAACAGTAAAAAAATTATGGTTTAAATATAAATCGACTCTGTCAACTATAATTAATCTCCGTCTATAGCTGTCTATAGCTATTGACGTTAAATTACTTTACACATAACAGTTAAAAAAATAGATCTGGAAAATTCAGAGGGCTTTGCAGAAGGGTCGCGGTACGTAGTACTTATATATAATAAAAATTAAAGTTTTATACCAAAATAAATCTAAATTTATTTTCATTCTCTAAATATTAAATTTTAAAACTATCTAAGAATTTAAAATAAAAAATAAAAATTCTGAAGGAATTGAATATTAGAAAATTTTTAGTATTTATCTTTTTGTAAAATATGATCATATTAACATAGTTAAGGTATAAGAAAGTTATTAAGCTTTTGATATAAAACCATAAATATATATACATTTTTTATTTATTTATATATATATATAAAATATATATATATATATATATGAATAGAAATATATAGATATCAAAAAGTATTATTTGAGAGAGTAAATTTTCTTTTTTCCGTCCAGTTTATAAATTTTGTCAATAGTTTTTAATGCTACACTATAAATGACAAAACTAAATAGATACTATAAAGTCCTATGAAAGACTAAAATTTTATTACATAACAAGAAAAACCTTTTGTTTTAATCGAAAAAGTCTCTTAATATTTCTTGGGTTTAAATATAAATTGTCTCCTTAAGCTGACAGAGAACACAGAAATTCATAGACTTTTACAGTGTAATAACATTGAAAAATTCCAAAAAATAAGTGATACATATTCTGCAGTTTATATTTGATCCATATATGTATGCCTTTCTTTCTTATATATTTCAAGACACCATTTTTATGAAAACTGAAATACCGATAAAATTTATTGGAAACCAGAATTGCTACTCTCAGAAGAGAGTAGTACTGGATGAAGAATGAGTTCTCTTCGATTTCATTTTGTTATTCTTATAGGAAATAACCATTTCTTCATTTTTTTCACATTTTTAACTTTTGAAAACAATGAATGTTTTAAAATTAAGTCTTACTGTGAGAAACAGGAAAAACAAATTATAAATGTGTATTTTTCATTTCTTTAAGAAATATAAGGAATTTGAGTAAAAAAAATAGCAATGCTTCCAGCATGCAGAAAAAAAGAATAATTATAATTATGTAGAATAATTATCAGTTTTATAAACTGTCGTTCTATTTGAAATTCTATTCTGAATAATAAAACCTATTATTTAAATTATTACTCAATTAAAGTATGACAAGGTTGAAAATTGAAACTATTGTAGCCCGAACTTATTTTTTTTTTTCCTAAAATTTCAGTTTCATACCCTATTATGTCTGGAAATAATACAAGACAATCTTCTAGTTTGTCGTCTGTCTTATGCATTATACAGTTCTAAATTTGTGATAAAAATCACATGGTATTTGAAAAAACATTTTGAGATATCATGTCTTTCGTAACAGTCAAAGAAAGAAAAATAAAAAATGATAGAATACATTGCTATGGTTCCCAAATACTGTTAGTAAAACTGTGTAAATAGGTGCAGTAAAATACAGTGTAGACATTCAAAACTAGATTATAAGAAAAAATTATTAAAAAAATTATGATTAGAACGTTATTTAAGTATATTTCTAATGTAAGTTTGGAGAGAAAAAAAAATCTGTAAAAAAATTACTGCACCTCCAGTAAGATAATCGTAGAAACGAAATTCAAGCTATTTCAAAAGAAATGTTGTATCTTTTTAAACGTTAAAATTATAATTATTTTGCATTTATTATATATAATTTTTATTATATATAATTTTATTATATATATTTATTATATAAAATTTAGTGTATAACTTTTGACTGAAAAACCAATTAAGGGCCCAGCTCTGTAAGGTGATTTATCTCTCCCCATGTTAACTTACGGGAAAAATAAAATTCCCTCTGGATCTGGAGCATATTATGAATTCTTTACACAAATTTCAAATATTACGAGAAAAACTCATTGGCTATAAGCAGCATTGAAATTTATAATCTAAGATATCCTTAACGGAAGGATAGACATTTTCTTTTCGAAATGGGTTTAAAAACAAAAAGAAAAAGTTAACGGGCCAATATCATTTTTCTAAATTCATAATAACTGTAAAAAATAATTCTAGGCCCCATTCAATTTAGAGAGCACAAAACTCTGAATCAAATTTACGTTTTTAGTCGATATTTTGTGTTTAAATAGCTTACGAAAATGTAAAAATTAGAGTCTATAATTTTTGATGAAAAACTAATTTTAAGATGTTCAGACCCGTAAGGTGGGTCTGTAACTACAGTAGTGGATTCCTCTCGCCCCATGTTAACCAACGGAAAAAATAAAATTACCTCTGGCTCCCGCACATTTTAAGACTTCTTTAAAAAATTATACCACGTGGTAGAACAACTGATTTTCTAGGATACTAACTTTTCCTGTTTTAAAAACACCAATAAAAATATTTTAATTTTAAATTATTTATGGGAAAATTTGGAATTCACTTTTTCAAATACAATAAGAACATTTAACACAGAAAAGAAAATATAGCATCCAAACACATTTGTCGTTATATCACGTGATATAGTTTGTTTAAACAATTCTTAAAATGCGAGCAGGCCAGGGGCAATTTTATTTTTCCATAGTTTAACACTGCACAGAAATAATCTAATATATGACTGGTACAAACCTACCTAAATGTGAAAATTAATTAATCAAATACAAATTAATTAATCAAATGCATAGCTATATAATTTGAAAATTATCTGATCAAGTCTGTAATGAGAATTTTTTATACCCTTAGTGATAAAAGGCTTTTGTTAGTGTCGCCTCAGATTACGAATGGAGTATTATTTTATGACAAATCAGGACGATTCATATAAATATGTAGTTGCGGAACCTAGGTGAACAGCGTGAGTTAGCCATTTCTGACAACCACAGAATATAACAGCCGATTAATGATCGGCGAAACGCGTATACAAGTAAAAGGTCAAAGCATATTCAATAAATCTAGTGCATTAATTAAATGCAACGTTCAATAGTAACATATTCAGCAATATTTTTACTAGGATACATATGTAGATAAATTAATCTTATTTGTTTCGCTTGATTTTAATGGGAACTTCTGGCAATTATGGCATTTTTTGAGAAAAAACTCATATGCTGTAAGCTGCATTAAAATTATAACCTAAGATATTCTTAACGCAAGAATGGACAATTTTTTTTCGAAATGAGTCTAAAAACAAAAAGGAAAAGCTAACAAGCCCATGTAATTTATTCTTAATTCATAACAACTGTAAAAAATAATTCTAGACCCCGTTCATTTTGGAGAGCACGAAACTTTGAATCAAATTTACACTTTTAGTAGACATTTTGTGTTTAAATAGTTTAAGAATATCCTAAATCGAAAGAGTTACCATCACCACTTTATTATTTAATAATTTCACCGCTATTCACAGTGGTGATATCTATCAGCCATCTTTTTATACGAAATAAGTAACATTGGAAATTGGGCCGAAGAAGAAAGACAATGGAGAGCGTTAAAAGCACAGAGGCGAGCTGTAATTCATCCGTATTAGATTCTTCTAGTAAACAAAAAGAGTTTTTTTTATACCTTTCACAGTTTGAAATGAAACCGCCATCATGTATATGATTAAGCCAGTGTGGAAAGTGATTGGCGCTACACCTGAATTGGTTTGGATTGGAGCACCGCAGACTACTACACGAGGTTTTACTACACGAGGGTTAATGAGACCAGGACCTACTGCTTAAGGCTGAACGGCTACGAATATCCATGCCAGTTATGAGACTTAAATCCCGAACTCCATTACCGAAGAGCTGCGCCGTACACATTCGGCCATAGTTTGGCTTGTTTTGGTTTGGAGTGCTAAGGTCTTCGGTTTTGCTCTACGAGGGCTAATGAAAGCGGAACCTATTGATTAAAGCAGTTTCCGAATGGTTACGAACATTAATGACTGCTGCGGGATTCGAGAACGAAAACTGCGGTACGTAATAGCAATGTCCTACCCATTCGTCTACACTTGAATTGGAGATAACCATTTCCCTTATTTTAATTTGTGATATTATATAACAATCTTTTTTTATATTTGCCATAGTAATTTGCCGATGTCTTCACTAATATATTTCACACTAAAAAATTTACCTATTGTTAATGTTTTAACTATTGACCATTGTCAAATATATTTAAATTATCTATATCCATGAATTTTAAACGAAAAATAACAATATTCGGCCACTCCAGAAATTCCTTTTTAAATCAAGCAGTTCATTTATCAGCAGTTAAAAGTGAATAAATATGTGCTGATAAGACGAAGACTTATTCCCGTCTTTCAACATATTCAAAGAAGATCATACAATTTTCATGGTATTTGCAGGAAAAAAGTAATAGACTTTCTTCCTGTTATTGAAATTTATGCCATTTCATATGTAGTAAAATGTATAAGTGATTTCTTCCTGAGAAAATGAGATTGACTGAGAAAGTTACTCCTAAGTTTTAGTGCTACTAGGAAATGGACTGATCAAATCTAATAAAAGTGATGTAGACATCGAAATGGCTTAAGCGTTCTTAATATCACTATCAGAAAAGCTATCGAAAACACACAAAAAATGTTAAAGGAAAATCAGCAATGATCGTATTACTTTCGTATTGTAACTCAGAAGAAATAGATTTTTCCCATTCGAAACATGAAAATCGTATAATTTCTTCTTCTGATTATAATAATTCGTTTTAACAAGTCTTTCGATTTTTAATAAGTAATTTGATTTTAAAATCTGATTATTTTGCAGTTTAGTGTGCATAAAATGCAACGTTAATATTAACAACGTTGTATATTTTTCAGAATTCAATTTTATTATTAATCTTCAGGATTTTCAGGCTGATGGTCAACACAATTACCTAGGATATGCCTTCTTATTCTAAGATTTCTAATAGTGAGCATGAAATGGACAACAAGCTAGAAAAATATAAAGTGAGAAAGAATAGAAGATATGGATCCTTAAGTTCATAACACAACAAGTATATACAGAATAGGGAGTTCAAGAAAAAACAATATGAAGCCAGCGTCTCATATGCAATATATGCCTCCCATATCATCATAAACAATATGAGGTGGGCACATTGGCAGCGTAGAGCGATGTAATTAGTTTTGTTAAATCGTTAGTGGAGCGGGTTTCAGGAATCAATCAACGAATAACAAGTTTTGAGATTTATTATTATTATTAGTCTTAGAAAAAGTTTAATTATCTAAACGCTTTAGTTTAAAAACTTTGGTTTGGAGTGCTACTGTCTACGGTTTTACTACACGAGGTAATTACCTGGGCTACGCCTTCTAATCCTAGATTTCTAGTAGTGAGCATGAAATTGGGAACGAACTAAAAAATATTATATAAAGTGGGAAAAAATAGAAGACATGGATCTATGAGTTCATAACACAACAAGTATATAGACAGTAGGGAGTTCAGGGAAAAACAATATGAGGCTAGCGCCAGCGCCTTATATGCAACATATGCCTCACATATCATCATAAACAACATGATATGTGCACACTGGCAGCATAGAGCTATGTAATTAGTTTTCTTAAATCGTTAGCGGAGCGGGTTTCAAGAATCAATCAGCGAATAACAAGTTTCATTATTATTATTATTAGTCTTAGAAAAATTTTAATTATCTAAACGTTTTAGTTTAAAAACTTTGGAGGTTACTAAATAAGTTTATCAAATAAGAAACAAAACAAAATAGGACATACATTTCTTGTGGATCATCTGATATCTGATAGGATTTCTGAGCATGCATAACACTTCTGATCAATTGTTATATATGCTTTATTGAAGTAATATTTAGAAAACAATTTAGCTTGATCTACTGTAATAAAAAATTCCTCGTGTAAACATTTTTAAACCTCCTATAAAATGTAACTCAAAAATTAAATTTATTTAAGAGGAACTACGCTCTATTTCTCTTTATATATTGCCATTGACTTACATTATGAATTAAATTATGTAATACTGCACAACTCTACTCAAAAAATAAAGAGATGAAAGAGGACAGACATTCTCCTTCGTTATTTACATAGGTTTTCACCTGCAAGCAAATAACATTTTGCAAAACAGATTTTTCTTTTAATACGGTCAAAGTCCCAGGGGACTCCCAAAAATATTCGACTTATCCGAAGTTCGAGTTATTGAAGTTACCTACCATTCCTCTCAACTGGCACTTAAGATGGATCGACACGGTTTAAATGGTTTGATATGTGACATAATACTATAGTTGTTCGCATTTCAATTTTTTAATAGCCTATGTAAACAACAAGAGAAGAATGGGTTCAAACGGTTTAAAACTCAAGAAATTTGGCCTCATTACATACTAATTAGTATACATACCATGTAAATCTCATTTGAAAAAAAGCAGTTACTTTTAAGGTGGTTGGCATTCACAAAGTCACCTAATTTTTGAACACAGTTAAATAGGGTGTTGTCTGTACCTTCAGTGGTCTCCAGGTATTGTTGTCAGATGTGAATAGCGTCGTGACCTTCGAGAACGAAGGTTCTCGGAGGTCACGAGTGGACAGGCTTTGGAAGTTTTAAACAGAATTGTGTTTTTTACCGGGGAAATCTATCACAAAAACTTCGACTTAGAAGATGTCCCCTTCGATTTATCGAGACAGTTTTTTAAAGAAAAGTATAGAAATAATTCGGAACTTGATTAAAAGTTCGAGTTAGTGGATTATTCGACTTATAGGAAGTCGAGTTATCGAAGTTTGACTGTACTTCATTACTGCTGCAATCATAAGACTATACAACAAGAATGCGCAATGCTTATATATAGAAGTGTATCGACAACTATTTCACGTCGATATAAAAAAGATTTGGATTTTGATCAAAATGTACATTATATAACTTCTTGTACTATAAAATTGCCTTTGCACACAATGCAGATCTGGAAAAATCTAGAATCAGAACGATATGACTCCTGATAGTGTGCCTCTTGTAGTTTTCAGCTCCCTTTCTACAAACTTTAAAGTCATTAGAGTATTACGAAAAAGTAATAGTTTTGTGACAGAATACAGTAATAAATGCAAATTAAGTTATTAAGGTACAGATAACAAAAGGTTGAAAGCATACAGCTATTTCACAGCTATGATTGAGATGTTCTATCAATACGAACGAATTAGTGTTTGAAAAAAGCCAGTTGAGCCAAAGTTTTTCAGCCAATGAGTTCGCATTGGTAATGAAGCTTGTTTTTCGCAGTTGCTAACTATTTGTCTATGTTCAATATTTTTCTATTCGTTTGGCATTTATTACTACATTAGCTTATTGACATATTTTATTATCATCCTCAGTATTATAACCACTGACCAAATTAGAGATTTCTTTTTTGCATCCTACCATATCGAGCATTGTACTATTCATACGCATATTCTTTAAATTATAACTTAAACATTTTTGTTTATTGCATTGTAACAACTCTGCACACGTGAACAAAACTCGATTTGTATTTTACAAACTGCGACTTCGATCATGGAATGCATTAAAACAGCAAGCCAATCTTTGGTCGCGTTGCATATGAGCCCGGGGAAATCAGATGAAGCATGTCATTTGTGAACTACTAACAGGAATGACATAGACTGTTATTGATTTGATATTCTCTAGAAATAGAAATAACCCTGAATGTATTCAGATTTCCTAACCTTTTTGTTTGTTTGTTCGTTTTTTGTTGTGAGGGAGACGCTATCGGTAATGCAAAAGAAAAGAAATTTACAAAGGTACAATATTTATCTCGTTAGTTACCAGCACTTGTTTATTTTCCGTGAGCCTCTCGGCGCACCATTATTTAGAGCTCTTTTGAATAATGACAATAAATTAGAACAAAATTTAGCGATAACCTTTCTAACTCTCCACTCTTTTTATCATATCTCATTAACTATTCATGATTTTGGTTAATATGATTATAGATACTAAGAATAAAGATAGGAAAGAACAATAGTCAGATGGCTGAATACTGTGTTTCATGTGAATGTTGATTTCAAAGTTTTGTTTTCTCTCCAAACCAGAATTGATATTGAAATGCAAGAAAATAGTGTATAATCTACGTTAAATCGGAATAACGATTTAATTTGCAAAACCTTTTGTGTAATCTATCACATTAAACAGTAATTTGCTTAAAAATATGGCAAAAAAGGTACCGTGGCTAAGTTAGCTCTAGCTACTGGTATAAAATAGTATACATCCCCTATGATTTTTGCGATCTGAAACTTCAGCTGATTATATTTAAAAAGTAAATTCGTTACATACTTGCAGTATAAGTTTTTTTTATAACTTTTCTTTGGCATGCTCTAATGAAGTTATTTTATTAATCTTGCATTAATTTTTATATTATGTTATAGTAAAATAGTGTTAAAGTGCACAAAGTGAATAAAAAGCACGCCGACAAGTGATGAATATCAAAAATCCTACACAGAGAACATCTAAATCACAAAAAAGAGATTTTTTTTAATTAAGGTGTTTGAAAGTTTTTAAAATGAGATTAGATTTATTTTGTTTAACAAGTTATCAGATAAAGATAACAACTATTAACACTAGATTTACGGACCGAGCCAATTTGACTCATTAAAAATTTGATCTCTATATATATAAACCTTTAATATCACTTTTCAAAAACATATGTTGGTTTTTAGTTAAGTATTAAAATATATATAAACTTTGATTCCTCTTCCCCGCAGACCCCTTCATTTCGCATTATCAAATGTGGTATACCCATTTTCACGTTTGTGAGCCAATTTGACTCATAGAATGTATATGAAAATAAATAAATATAGTATAAAGTAAATATAAAGTATATAAAGTATAGCTTAAAGTAAACATAGAGAAGAAGTCGATAACACTTCCATTCCAATGACAGACATTCATGCTACTGAAGGCCGGAAAAATTGTCAGGTTCAACAATCAAAGAAATAGATGTAGAAACCATTGTGCTAAATGTAATAGAAATATTTGCAGAAAATGTGTTTCAAAAACAGATTTTATATGTAAAAAATATTTTCCATGAATTTTTTTATAATAAACATTTTATTTAAATTTTTCTTTATTTTCGGTTAAATACGCTTTTATTTATATATTATATAATCCAAATTATTCCAGTACCAATCGATTGATAGAAGCTTCCTGTAATAAAAAAGTAAATGTTTATTATCAGATTAATTTCAAAAATAACAATTTTTTGGGGTTTCTGTTTATATTTGGTTTGAGTTTTTAAATTCAGATATAACAAAGTTATAACCATTATTAATATTGTAATTATTACCCAAGTGTTCCCAAAAAAGGGTTATTATTTCCATAATGAAAAAGATATTGGAAAACACTGCTGTAGATTAATATTAAGAACTATTTTTGGAGCAAAAAAAGAGGAAGTGATTTTCCACTATGTGTAATGATATAGAGTAAAACGTTGTAGACATTCAATGAAGGAAACACAAAATGTATGCATAATATATAATTTTCTGGTGAAGTATCAAAAGTTTTTAGTAGAAAGCAGTACTACAAATAGGTTTGGTTTGGTTTAGAGTACTGCGGTCTACTTTTTGCATCACGACGGCTAATGATCCAGGGACCTACAGCTGAAAACCGATTCAGAACGGCTACGAACATCCATGCTAATGTGGGATTCGAACCCACGAACTCCGGTACCGAAAGTCAGCACCTTAACCAATCGGCCATCGTTCGGCATAACAAATTTCCTCTAACAAGTTTTTCCTAGAAAATTAATTTGTGCTTTAAGAAATCAAAGAAAAATCATTCTTTTTTAACTCCGCATTATTACAATGAGTCCAATAAATCATGTCTTCAAATACCAAAAGCCACAATGCGGTATGTCATTAATGTCACATAAGCCATGAATAATGCATTAAGTTTTGATTGAAAGTAAGAAAAAGTTCACCAACACGTATATTCTATTTTAACCAATTGATATTTTGGGTTTTGAGAGACTTGAAATATGAACTACTTTGCTAAAATTTCTTTTTCTAAAAGCGTAATGTTAACGGAACCAACGTTTATTTGAAACTACAGCAAGCGTGCTAACGTTAACTATTGAGTTAAGATTTTCACTCTCAAGTGTTATATTATCTTTACAGTTTTATCGCATGATTATAAATATTTAAGATCCATTTAATGTGTAATTTTGCATAGCAGAAATGAAAAATTCATAAAAACATTTTGTAAATGTTGTTTTGAAGTGATTTCAGCATGAAATATTGCTGTTCCATATTTCCGACCTATAATCACGCGATTGTTTTAAAATTTAAAGAAAAAAATTGTCACGAGTACTAAATTACAGGCTTTTAAGAAAAATACGTTAGGGAACCTAGAAAATTCAAGTATAAAAAAGGTTTGTTTTAATGAATGTTTGTATAATTTTTTAAATTATTTTCAGCAAATATTTGATTTAACCCTTTAAAGGTCACCTACATAAATTCTTTGGAATTTAATGAAAATAGTTTATAAATATTATTATAACAGTATAAATGCAAACTGTTTTAAAATTTTTTTAATTCTTAGAGCGGTTTGCCTTAGATATACCATAGGAAGGATTGAGGGGGGTTAACTGACAAAAACACCCCCTTGTACAGCGTGAACACAATGCTTTTTAAAATTTTAATTATATTCTAAGAACAAAAAATAAGTGTTCTTTAAAAAGTAAAATAAATAAATAGTTCAATTTATAAGTGTTGTTTGAATACATATTTTTGTTTGGGATCATAAGTAAAAAAAAAATCGAATTA
>CM063504.1:139517532-139577532 GCA_032207245.1 Pardosa pseudoannulata | reverse complement strand
GTACTTATAAAACATAACTTTGAAAACCAAATTCAAATACAGTTGGACCTCTAGTTAATGAAAACGTTAAATCTTTTAAATAGAAATCCATTAAATAAAAGATTTATTAAATACATATCCACTTTTTAAAGTACAAAAAACAGTTTTAAATTCTTAAATACTAAAAGTTAATTATAATAAATTAGAATTTGTTTATTTTATTAGTCAATAAAAATCTGCTATGAAAACAAAATTAAAGCAAAACGTTTTCCGGGAATGTTTGTTTTTCATTCGAAAAAAACATTTATAATGAAATTTTCATTTAAAATCAGTTCAAGGTCATTATTTGCAATAAAATTAAAAGGAGGAATTTAAGTTTGATATGTACAGAGATGTTATGAGAAATAGGGCGGCAAAATTAGATTATATGTAAAAATTCGTTAAGCAGAGAATACACTTTGTTATTTGGAGGTTATTTTACGAAAAAATTCTCAAAATATTTTTTGTTCCAATGAAAAGTTCAAACTAGAGGTTCGACTGCAATTAAAAAAAAAAAAAAAAAAAAACCACCTCCGAAAGTACCGACATAAGTGGTAAATCCCGTTATAATAAACTCGTGATTTCGAAAATATTGATCGTAGCATTCCCAACCAGTTACACAAACATCCAACTTATTCTTCATGGAGTAGTAACATGTTTCTTTCTTATTTGCAGAAAGGTCGTAACGATCAGGATTCACGCAGACATCGGCTACATAGTGCACTTCGACACGTCTCGCACAAAGGGAGACTCTCTGAAGGCAATTCAAGAGTCTTGAAGTGATTTTATAGTTTTCCAGATCAGTCAAACCCCGTTATAGCGTCACCATCCATCCCGATAAAATTTTAGAGCTATAACGAGTTTAGTCGTATATCAAATTATCATCCTGTGGAAAATTTAAATTATCTATTATATTTTTAGCCTAGAGAGGACAATTTATATATTTACATACACTCATTAAAAAAAGAATAGAAATTTTAACATAATTTAATTTGTTTGGGGAAGAGTATTTTGTAAAATATTAGTTTGATTTTATTAACTGACACTACCCATACATCCTCTGTTGAATAAAATGGGGTGACATCAATATATCAACATGTTTGCATTCGTGTAAAAGAAAAAAATATCTAAAATCAAAAGTGACTTAATCGTGGGATAGCAATAAACATTTCTAAGTTTTAAATAACATTGTCGCTTATATATGATCAGTTTTATGAATTTACGCATCATTTTGCAATCGAAAGGTTGTCAGTAGCACGTTTGTCAAAACTTGAAAAAACATGAAGTTTCTTTATAATCGAATTAATTTGTAGTAGACTTATTAACTTGCAGATCTTATTACCTTGTAGCCTTGTAGTATTTCTTGTATCTTAGAGTGTCATTCTTGAAACTCGATTTCAACAGAACTTTGTTCAAATTACCTCAAAAGAATAAGAGCGGAATTGTACACATTGAGATAAAAATGATTCAAACTGAAGTAAACAGAAATATAAATTTGTTTAAAATGTTAAAAACTGTATAAATTCTATGCTTCTTGTTCGTCACTTAAAGACGTCATTTGCCGTTACAACGACTTGGATCTTTAAGGAATTTATATCATAGTACTGGAATGGTACATTTATTTATATACAGATACTGTGGTATTAGAGGGTAGCAGTAAATCGAGGATTACCTGAACTTGTGGAATTTCAATAAGCAGTGCGATTCAAAGATAACACATGTGTAGAGTCCAAATAAAATATCATCAACTCTGGGACTTCGGAATCTTCGTGCTAAATATTTACGTTCTCGGTGAATTATTTGTTCAAAGAATACAGTGTAAATTACAAACAAAGCGCAAAATTAAAAAAAAAAATTGGTCTTCTAATTTTAACGCTTTATGATTATAATTTTATAGTATACACGGCATTTAGAATATTACGCTTCTAATTATTTAACTTCAAAATTCCTCATTTCGAAAAAAAAATCATGTTGTGAATGGATTTGAAAGATATTCCTATTAGTTGTACATCCAGATTGATAAAACATATTCCATGTACAACCACTATTTATCTAATATATCTATTTATATATATAGTGGTCCTCGCTTAAGAAGTTTTTCAAAGGACCAAGAGATTAAAACTGCTTAAGCGGAAAGCTGGAAAAAGCATTATAAAAATATCTTATACTAGAAACAATTCATTTTTCCGTTTCTAAATATATCTCCAAAGATATATAGACCTATTTACAAGGCCGTAACTAGGCCCTTTAACACCCGTGGCAGAAAACTGGTCTGAGCCCCTACCACCAAATATAGTGAAAAAATATATTAACATTTTTTTTATATATCATATATTCAGAATGAACTCAAAATATTTTGTTAATTCTTAAAATGTTCCTAGTATATTAAATTTTAATTTTTCTTCTATTTTTAATTTTTTAATAGTTAAAAATATTTTTGAACACTTTGGGGATATTATTTTGCTGATAAACTGAATAGATTATTTGAGAATAGATTATTTGAGGGGAGTATTTTTTATTTCGACGTTGAATTTTCATAAAAATGTAGCGAATTTCTAAA
Source organism: Pardosa pseudoannulata (assembly GCA_032207245.1). Classification (NCBI taxonomy): domain Eukaryota; kingdom Metazoa; phylum Arthropoda; class Arachnida; order Araneae; family Lycosidae; genus Pardosa; species Pardosa pseudoannulata. Next base: position 139,574,954 of record CM063504.1, on the reverse strand, counting down.
TTTAGTTTTAATAACGTAAGTAAATTCAAAATTTAAAACGAATATCTGGATTTATATTAAAGCATATTAGGGGTGTTTGGTAAATATTTTTTGTAAGAATCTATAACAAATTTAGTCTCTAGAAGCATTTTTTAAAAAATAAGAAAATTTAAAAAATTTAAAAAGTTTTTAAACACATTGGATTTTATATGGAAAAAGTAAATTATTTTTCGCCTTTTCTTTATTCCTACTTGAGGCGAATCGTCCTCTTTCGGACCTCTTTTTCCTCACGATGCGGCGCTCCTAAGACTAATGCGCCCGTGGCAAGTGCCACTTTTGCCACGCCCTAGTTACGGCCCTGCCTATTTAACAATTAAAAATAAATTTAACATTTTAATTTACTTTTAAATGTAACTTTTCAAAACATCTAAAATATCAAACTTAATCAAGAACAATCAAAATAGTTTTAACATTTAAGCTAAATTAATTAGAAATAAATACTATCTTTTATAATTATTAACTTTTATCCTTGTCTGAAATGGTTCATGAAAAGTACTGAATTGACTTCGCTTATTCTTCAAAAATGCCTGTACTTGCCATACTTTACAAGATGAGTGGCGAAACCTACGAATTTCAAGCAATTGCTATTGTAATGAATACTGAAATGGAAATTATTGCTGTTCTTTATTATTATTCAAATCTTCCATGGCAATATTGTTCATATCGCTTTTCGGTAAAAAATATTTTTGCCTCACAGGGAAGTGAAAAGGGATATTTGGGGAAAATAAAACGTTCTTAAGAGGGAAAAATGCATAAAAATAAAATTTATCAAAGTTAGAATTTTACCATTATAGCTACATGAATAAAATTGGAACCACAGATATAGAATATCGCAAGCTGGTTCCGCTATCTCTCTATATATCTGTTCTTTATACAAAACACACGGTCTGTCTTAGACGCACCAACTTTTGTGGAACTATTCTTTGAAACCGCAAAATAAAAAGAAACAGGAACAAAACACTGTCGATATTAAAATATATCCCCGAGCACTTTGTCACGTGATACCATCACTTAAGGGATATTACTTTTGCCAGTCGACGGTGAATGACAGCACAGCGGTGTTCTTTTAATATTTCATAATGTGAAATGACCTAGGATACATATATATATGTATATACTTGGGAAATGGTGGGTGTATTAAATAAATGATAATTGAAATACAGATTGTTGTATGAAAGCAATTAATTAATGAAGCGTTTGACTTGATATTTGGAAAGACGTTGGCATTTACACCAAATCTTATTTTAATGAAATTTCAGTTTTTTTCCTCCTAGATTCATTATAATTATCGTGATACATATTAAGTTGGATTCTGAAATATTAAAAGAAGTCAATAACTGAAAACTGTACACAGAAAAAACAGAGCATAAAGCATCTAAAACTTTCAGAAGTATTTATATTTTTTAAATATTTGACTTTAACAACTAAAATTATTTTTAAGAAATTTACATTAAATTTCAATCACAAAAATTTGATCTTACAACGAATGACAAATCGAAATATGGAACAAAAATCCATTAAAAATAGAAAAATCATATTTTAGGTGTTCATTACTCTTAATGCATATTATAGCAGCAACTCTGGCTAAACGGAACATTCTTAAAGACACAATCAGTTCAGATTAATAAGTGTAGATATCTTCACAGAGTTAGAAACATACATGTAAAACAGTTGTGTATTTCAATTTTTGGTTGCATTTAAAGTATGCAATTTGTGACACTTTCTTAAGGGTACCTTAAAAGAACGTTTTGGGGAAATCTTTAAGCAAATACATTTTCAGCCGTATTCACCAAATAGAGGGGGTTTTGATTGGTGTCGTGTCCATTTGGAAATCATATGACTTCTCATGGAAAGAAAGGTACCATGCATCGAGAGGTTGGACTGTTAAGTGTGGGTCCTGGTAAAATCAGGAACCAAACAGAAGGATTTTCCTGCCACCTTCAGCAGTATCATTTGAGAACTTGGAGAACATTGCGAATAGGAACCTGTTTGATGTTCCCCAGCTGTCATAAATGAACACGGCGGATCTTTCTCCTACTCGAGCCTCGATCCTACAATCCTCTGGCTACGAGACAGCCTCGTTTTCTGATGGAGTTATCGCAGCTCAAATAGAGGGTAGGACGTAGATCATGAAATTCGAGAATTAACTACAGTCGACGATTAACCCCGGATCATCCATAAGTGGTATTTTCCGAAGAAAGTTCTCCTGATTCTGGAATTAACACTTTGTTTTTTGTAAGCCTACCTCTCACTGGTTGCCAGAGTCATACGACTATTTACGAGCATATGATTGAATTTAGAGTGAATCGTTGGTAGCATTTGCATTTTACACCGGCAGTGATAAAAAAACACCTAATAAACGAAATTTTAACACCATAGAAAGAGAAAATTTAATTTATGCAATAGACAAATGCATCAATATCCTTATAGTTTTCTCTTTTCATGATCACAAGCTATAAAATTGGAAGTCTTATAACCTTATAAAATACTATCACACATTAGCAAAATAAAGTGATTTTTAATTTCTTATTTAAATTAAAAAATTACAAATTAAAAAGTTTAATAATTACATAATTGTCACTCGATTGTCCCTATTCTCACAATTGCCATAATTGTCACCATTACATAATTGTCAATGGTGAGTTAAGTTACATTTACATCTATGAAAAGAAATTTAAGATTTGCTATGAGCTTACATTAAAAAAATATAAAAAATAAATAATAGGAAAATGTTTACAGAAGTAAAGTTAATCTTTACTTCTGTAAACATTTTCCTATTATTTATTTTATGAGCTTAAATTTTAAGCTCAGATAATATAAGTAAAGCCAAATATATCAGACATTAAAAATTTCAAAGTAAAAAAAAAATTAAGTAATTCTAGCATACCATTGCGAGAATTTGAATTGAAATCGAATTTCACATTTGTATAATTATTTTACACCACAATTACTTCATTTATAATTATTTATTTTTAAAAAATAAAGTACTCTGTTTAAAATTTAGTCAGTTTGTATAAATAGTTCAGTACATTGCTTAACTAAACATACATTAAACGTTGACTGCCAGACGCATTTTCCATGGTTTGCCCAAGGCACCGATGTGAACTTTTCATTATGTGATGAATATTATGCTGAAATTTGTTATACCATGTCATATATGTACCCCAGCAAAAAAACGCCGAGAAACGCGTTATTTATGTCCAATCTGTAAAGAAAAGCCAGGCCTTTGTATGGAAGATTGATTTAAGAAGTTCCACAAGCAATAAAATATATTATTTCTTGAATTTGAACTAATTTTTATAATTATAGTTTTTGTTCTTTTTTTTAATAAATTTGTAATTCATGCAAGCCTGCATTGATTTTTTTATTCTTTTCCCAGAAGCTATCAATATTAACACTGATATACTATGAGTTTATTCGTAGCGGCACAAAAATGGCAAGTAAACACAGTACGTGATAACTCGTAGTTGGTGTTCTGGAAAAGAACGTAATCTACGAGTTATCTTGTAGTTGGCATGTCAACGTGTTAACATACTTGAGAATTCAAATCGAGTAGGCTTTCATTTTCTACTTTAATTATTTTCTATCTGGTGACATGCCTAGCAAATAAGGCCTAGTATAACTCGCAGATTCGGTGAATCAAAATCAGCATGTTAGAAGATAAAGTAATCTTCGGATTATGGCGTGATGGATACCCGTTATGCACATAAATCTCGAGTAACGCTAGGGGTTTACCTTGTGCAGGTGAATACGACAGTAAACGTTTCATCTTACTAGCGTATCCGTTCGAGAAATCTTTCATGGAGAAACACTACCTCCCATTGCTTTCCACCCTTTCGTAAGATGGGCGAAAGATGATTAATGATCTAGCATGCGATTTACCGAATTTTAGCTAGTTGCTTATTGTATGACATGTTTCAATTAACATGTTTTACCTCCATTTTATAATACATTCAAATATGAAATCTTTTAAATTTTATAGCTTTTTTCGCCAAATTTTATATTTTTTCGCCAAATTTTATAGCTTTTTACTTCCATGACAAAATAAGCATGCATTGATTATAATAGAATTTATAGCATATAATAATATTATTATATATGTTATTAATATTACAGAATATCTCAATATTAATTATCAGTTTTTACTTTATTAATTAAAAAAGTGCTTTTTTATTTATGACTCTTTAAAATACAATAACATTGGAAAATTTCTTTGACATATAAAAAACAACTAACTTAAAAGTGATAGGTCACAAGCTACATCATTACCAAGATTACCTTTAAATTGGCTGATAATGTAGAATAAAAACAAATTCAACTGATATTTAGAAAGAAAAATTATTTTTTCCGAAAGAATATTAAAATATTTTCTTTCTTTTGACACCATTTATAAAAAAAAATGTATAGCAAACTTTATCTGTAGTCCAAAAATAATACCGATTGATAATTTCTTCTACAACTCAATTACCAATGCGTACGTAAAGTTTAAAAAAAAAGAAGGATGACAACGGAGTCAGGATACCTAAACATTTGATTTTTTTTAACAGATCTTGAATTATTTATGAATTGAAAATAATTTTTACTTATATAATTCAAACATCAATTATATAAATGTAACATAAGTTTTCTAATCAAGTAAAGTCAGTCACGATAACAGCATAAAATTGTTATCTTTTACAATAAAAATGAATAGCAAAAACGTATAGTGAACATATAAAATAATTTTTCCAACATACAATTTAAATCAGACTGCCATAATAAGAGCAATCTTACCACCGAATCACCTACATACATGTATATATAGGATTAAAGAAAGATAATTACAATGATTCGATGATTTAAAGAAGTAAAGAATTTTTTAATAAAGCATTGACATTTTGAGACTGAAAGACTGAATAAAGGAATTATCACTCGAGAAATTTTCCTTTCTTCTAATATCTCATAAGTTAAGATTGCTTTTGTTTGGTTTGGTTTGCAGCGCTACGGTCTACTTTTTGCAACACGGGGGCTAATGAGACCGGGACATGTTGCTTAAAGCCGATTCCTAACACCCATGCCACAGTGGGATTCGAACCCACGAACTTCGGATCCGAAGGCCAGCATTCTAACCATTCGGCCATCGTTCGGCCACAATTGCTTTTGTAGAAAATCTCCTAAAGAAATCTTTACTACAAATATAAAATATTTGCTTCTTTTCTATATATATATAGAAAGAAAAAAGGGACAGCGCTTTAACTTCATGTAAAAGGATACGCTCTAGTCTCAGTGAATGAGACAGATTTGGTTTGGTTTGGAGCACTAAGGTCTACAGTTTTGCTATGTGAGGGATAATAAAACCGGAAAATATTGCTTAAAGCCAATTCCAAACGGCTACGAACATCCATGCCATCAGCGGGATTCAAACCCGCGAACTCCGGTACGGAAGAGCAGCGCTCTACCATTTGGCTATCATATGACACAGTAAATGCGACAGACATTTTAACTTATAACTTTGAGTATTCGAAAAATGGATTTTAAATTTATTTAATTTTCATCAAAATGTTTTTTAATCATTAAATGAAACTTTTATAACTAAAATTAATTAAAATTAAATAAAGCAGAGATGATGATTATGTGATAAATAATATAGAATGTGTTTCCATCCACTTATTCGATATTAAACAATTATACAATATCAGAATAATTTTTTTTTATTCTGTATCAGTTCAATTCTAATATCAGTTGCAACATACATTAGAAAGTTATTTGTTGGTAAGCTGAAAATTCCCAATTTATCTGAAAGAAAGAAACTACTTTTACTTAAAGAAAAAAATATGAAAATAAAAGTTCATATCTTTTCCAGGGTGAAAATGTTTTACTTCGGAAAAAAAAAAAAAAAAAAAAAAGATATGTAGTAGTTTCTGATTTGAATTTGTTGAAAAAATATACCAGTACGAATTTTCTTGCATACAAAAGACTTCTCGAGAAATGCGAGAAAAGTTAATATTTCTTCGAGTTCGAATGTCATACAAGGATACATAGTGACAAAATACAAAGTATCAGAAATAACCAAATACGTTGATACGTAGATACAATACAGATATTCGGTTTTCTAGAATATCATTTCTATAGAAACGTAATAAACGTGAAAAGTACATTAAACAAGGTAGTTTTTAATAATTCAAACAACTGTATAACATTTTAAAACTATACCATGAGCTTTTAAGGATTTGATAAACAGAATAATATAATCCACTTTTGTTTCACTTAAAAGTCTTAAAAATTATGTTTATAAGAAAGCATTAAGAGTTTCAGAGCTTTCAATCATTACTGTAGAGAATTTTGAGCCTAAACCTTTTTTTAAAAAGTACTGCAAAGATGTACTTCCATTCAATTATAGTTGATTCATTCCTTTTTGATTGTTGTTCTCCATTACATTTATCTGGTTTGTTTTATAATTCATCTTTTATTTACAAGACTTTCCATGCATTTTTCGAATCATGCATAAGTCATTCCAGATGGATTCACTGTTATCCACAATATGAAATCTTTTATTTACTGAAAAGACATGTCATTCACATTCAACAATCTTTTGCAATAATATCCAATTTCTTTCAATTCTTTCCGGAAAAAGGCAAGAGCTTATCATTTTCTGTGACTAGAGCCACAAAAATTATACAAAAATGTTGAAAATGCGGAATTCTGCGTAACCTACTATTGTTTGCGTAATCCCTTATTTTCCTCACTATTTTATTTCTACCCTTACACTTTCTTCCTCTTTAATTTTAATAGTTACCTTAACAGTCTTCTTATTCCCTTGCTCTGCGTCATAGGATCGGACAAACTTGTTCTTCGGTCCGCTTTCCTTTGTTTAGAGAAGTAATCAAGAAGTGTTTCAGAAGATCGCAAAATTAAACACTTACTTTTCTCCTGAACCTGAATGTCACCCGCCCAGTCGTCTTACTATCTAGCTCATTCGTTTGCCATCTCTCGCATGATGTTTGGTTCTCTCCATGGCATGAAGTTGGTCCTAAAATGGAATCTCGACTCGAAAGGAAATCAGAATAAAACTCAAGTCCATCGCCTTGAATCATCTACGTTTAGAATTAAGTAAAAAATATATTCTTTGTTTGTTCCCTCAACTTGTGTTTCTCGTTTTACTTTGGATTAGGGTTCAGATGAAATATCTCCCCTAGGAATATTAGTAACACCAATAACTGTCGCGAGCTCGAGATTGATTCGGATGTTTTTAGTTTTCTACGACTGGCAACGGAGAAAGAAATTGAGTTGAAAACAAAATGGAGCGGGTTTGTGGTTCACGATGTCGAATACATTTTTTGTTGAAAAATTAAAGTTGCTTCCTTTAGAATCGAAATTGACCCCATCTTGAATCGAAATTGACACACACACATATATATCTTGATGACATCTAGATATATATGTTTGTGTGTGTGTGAGTACGTCAGTCACTCTACAAAAGTTCTCCCAAAGATTATTCATTTAGAGGATTGGACAGTAACAATCCCCCTTAGATTAACATGAAGTTAGAGAATTCTCAAATGGCCGGTATCCAACCACCCTATATAATGTATAGGAGAAAAAAAAAAGTGTTGTCAACCTTACTACCTATTCTTCTAAATGGTTGTTATGAATGAACTTATAAATTTTGAATAGAGAATTTAATAATTCAGTAAATTTTTACTGAATTATTACTGATAGACAGTAAACGTGTTATGGGAATTTTCCCAGCTATTTGAATAAAATTGGCATTTATTTATATAAAATTCACCCAACTGTACTTGCAGCTGTTTTGGTAATCCCAATCATTATTCTGAGAATAAATGTGCATTTTCAAAATCTTACATTAATAAAAAAAAAGAAAAAGAAACAGATTTTTATTTTTATTATAGAATTGATAGGGGAAAATTAATTTGCAAAAGGTGAGAGATACTTACGATAATTTATATGCCAATTGTTTGTTTTATTTTCTCAAGATTTTTTTAACAATGCGTTTGTATTTTGTGTTTCACAAATACTTTGTGTATTCTCTGTCCCGGGATTTTAAAAATTTTGTAACTCTGAATTTTATTCAATTTCTGCTCAAATGCTAGCAGTAATGTTTATAACCTCTTCTGGGTTACTCATGGGATGAGCTGTTTCCTTACGTATCTGTCTGGGTCGCCACTGTTGTAGCTGGTAGTGATATCGGCTGTTATAGCTTTTCGGTCACAACAAATAATGCGTAGCAATCTTCGATCTCCGTTGGAATTAATACGCCGACGCTGGCCGGCGAGTTGTCCTTTCACCATCCATACACCACTTTCGATATGTGCTCTCACAACTGCACTTAAATAGCCCACTAAACTCGCCGTTTCTAATACTGATGTTCCCAGTCTCTTGATTTAGGGTTAAAACTACAGATAGATACAGAAACAAATCTCAAGATCAGGAAATTATCAGTATTTTTTAACATTTAATGGAAATAATAAATATTCCATTATCATTCATGTAACTAATAAAGTTAAACATGCTAGATATATTATAAGTTAACATCGATATATAGTTCATGTTTCTGAACTATATGATTTTTTTATATTTAGTTTTACTAATTCTAAAATCTCATTATTATCAGGTATGTTTTTATGATGTATTTTTTTATGAAATGTTAATTTCATCAGTCCTACTAATTTTCAAATATACTTGTGGGTCTACAGTAGACTATTTATTGTAGAAAAAATTTGCAGCTATTCCTCAATTTTAAATAAATCCGGAGTAATTCTTGTAAATGTAAAATAATCAATATGATACAGCAAAATTTTGGTCTCATTTAGAACCTTTGTTAAGCCAGCTATTGATGACTGATCGTTAGACAAATATATATCATTAACAGTATAAAGGGTGTTTGTTTTGAAATATAACGATGTCTCAAGGCAACAAATGTGGATAACGGCAGATCATTTTTAGGAAAAAAACATAAGCGGATTGCATTACGCTCGATGGTCTATTAAATCGATTGCACTTCTATGTACCAGGATGTACCTCTTCCGTTTTTTTTTTTTTTAAATCATAGTTCTCGTGTGATTTTAACACATATTATCTTGCCATATTTCATATGTGTTAATAATTTTGATCGTCACATGTTAAATCTCAAAAGCTATTATTAAAGAGTAGATTGAGTTTAGCTTCGCGGTATAGCACCTAATATCATAGGATAGTTAATAATAGAAGGATATATTCTTTAAATGTCAAAATTGTTATTTATTGTCAAGGTGAAAATTACTTTAACATTTTTAATAGTTCATCAAACAGAGGAAAATTTTCTTCTCACCATTTTCTTCGTCAGAGGTAAGCATTTTATTTTTATGTTTATCGTATTTAACCGTAAAATGCTATTGTGTTTTAATCAAACGTTGTTAGTGTTATTGTATCTGCAATCGTATCATTTCGCTAAAATATAACTTCAGTTTTAACAGTTTTTAATATGTTGTTGTTGTGTATGGTTAATTAAAATGTAGTCAACAAGGATTGGAATAAGTCATGCCACTCACCCAATAAACAGAAAACAAAAATATCAGACTAAGTTAAACAATACTACAAAGTATCTGTAAAGTGCCGAAACATTTAAACGACTAAAAAGGCCATTAATTCATTTTAAAACAGCATTAAAGTTCAAGAATAGAAATTTGAAATGCAAGAACTAATTCGATAATTCATAAATTATTTAAAGAACCAGATATTATTAAAATAAAAAGTTCAAATGAGCAGAACACTTGATTTACTTGGACGACAAAAGAGCCATCAAATTATTTTTTGGCTAAATCATTTTGTACCCGAAAAAACGAGAGACCAATACTTTAGTGGATTAACTGCCAGGAAAACGATCTGAAAACTGTCAAGGTGATACCCTAGCTAAAAACAGGACGGCTTGGATGGAATTCCAGGCTATCCAAGCTAAAGCCAAGAATAAGGCTGGAGCTAAGGCCAAGCTAAGGCTCAACCAAGCCTGTCGCACCATTGAAGAGTAAGATACCCAGAGAATGAAGACTGTGTGATCAACATATAAGTTCTTGAATAAAGGTACATACAGCAACATTCTGTCGTAAGTTAGAGAATAGTTTCGAGCAGACAAATAGATGAACTTTATTCATTTTTTCCAGTATTACATAAAGTGCACATGCTACAGTTCACAATTCCTATTTTGGCCAGGTGTTCAGCCAGGCAGCCATGCTCGGTTTTAGCCTAAAATTAGCCAACGCTTTTTTTAAATAATTTTATGTGTATTAAAAATAATATATGAAGATTATATTAAAATATTTTTAATATAATTCTGTACCGTTTTATTATTTTGGAAAACACTTAGACAAAAACGGATAAAATTTAGTTTATACATATTTTCTAACCTTTTTTTTTAAAAAAAAACTTTACTTGCAATGGTAGACGGTATTTCCAGTTCTGATGCAGTGGATGTTTCAGTCAACGCATTTTATTTTGAGATCAGATATTTTATTTTTTATATTTATAAACAGTCTTAAAATTTTAACTCTCAGCTAAATACATTTTTTCCTTTCAAATTTAATATATTAAAAATAGTTTTCTTTAAATTACAATAAACTTAATTTTAAGTCGTCGTATTAATTTATTGATATGAATATTTTTCCTCAGAAAAAGTGTTTATGTAAACTTTAACCCATCTATCATTTTCAAAAATAAATTGTTTATTTTTCATTTTTATGTTCTTTATAAAGAAGTACCAGATGATTACATCGAAATCTTTACCTGCAAAATTCTTACAAGAAACATAAATATAAAAACCATTCCCATAAAGTAAAAACAACCCTCTTTGTGAGTGTATATATTATATATATATATATATATACATATACATATATATACATATACATATATATATACATATACATATAAATATATATATATATATATATATATATATATATATATATACATATACTATATATATACATATATATATATACATATACATATATATACATATACATATACATATATATACATATACATATATATACATATACATATATATATACATATACATATACATATATATAATATACATATATATATATATATATATATATATATATATATATATATATATATATATATATATATATATATATGCGTGAATGCCATTTTTATGTCGCCTGTATTGGGATAGTTATATAACGAAAATGGATATCACGTTACATGGAATTAGTGCCAATGGTATCGCCAACTCACCAAATTTGGCGATATAAATGTAATATAAAAGAAATTAAATAATACATAGCTGTATGACTTTCCCCTTTCTTTTGCATTACATTTCTTAGTTCACTTTGTTTAAAACATAGTTGATGAAAACCTTTTCTATACAGAGAATTAAAAAAAAAGATCTAAGGGTGTAGGGGAGCTTGCTGCTACGCAATTAGTGCAACGCCGTGTTATATATATATATATATATATATATATATATATATATATATATATATATATATATATATATATATATAATACACATATATATATATATATATTCTCTGATCTCTATATCCATTTGGTAAAAATATACATTGTATAATTTAAAAATGAATCTTTCTGAATTTCTGGTTTTATAAAGAACAATAAATTTACAGAAGCATAAAACCAATAGTGAAGATTTGTATGATTCAACTACTGAGTTTACCTTAACTAATAGAAAGTATTTTAAATATTAGCAGCAGTCTGAAATTCTCAACATTAATACAATAGTTTTGTGGAATAGTTTAATTACTACCGATTGTGCAGCTAAATCTGGCAATTGATATTTAATTAATGCTTGTCGTTCCTTTCAACAGCATATTTTTGATTACTAAGAACGTTGATAACGAAAATATTTTACGAGGTTGCTTTCCTTCAAACTGTAATTTCTTGTATTGTATATTTACCATATATTATTGAATATTTTTCTTTGTACATTTAGCCAGCAATCCAAGAAATATGACATTGCATTCAATGATAATGAAAGTATGGAACTATTTATATTTTAAATATGTAGCTTTGGTGAATTTGATAGAAATTCCATAGTTGTATAGTCAAACTGGGATTAAAGCATTTACAGTTTAGCAATCAGTGTAAGAGAAGTTTTTAACTAGAGGAACAGTAAAAGAATATGTATAGGGAATTCTGTTTTTCTCTCTTTGTCAGGTAATTCTTTTTCACTTGAAATAATGATCCAAAGCATTATCTAGTACAGTCATGCCCAACCCGCTTCCCATTTATAAACTTTTTATGGCCCAATGGAAGTTTTCAACTGTCTATATAATTTTAGTCATTTTGACTATATACAGTTGAAGCATAGAATTTTAGTTGTTAATGTTTGCAATTATAAATATCCCATATTATGTACGTTAAGACTTGATAGTAACCAACGAAAACCTGGTCTTTGAGTAGGGTTGGACAGGTTACGTTGAAATTTGAGTATTCTAGAATATTTTGTCAATCGGCCATTACTTATACAACCAGCTGACTCCGTTACGTGCACGTGCTCTGTCCGACCAGTCAGTGGAAGTTGTATGGAAAGAAAGTTATAAATTATATTTAGGGCTATTGTGAAGTTATCATTAATTGTAAGGAATAATTAAGGTACTGTTTATTTAGAAAACAAAAGCTAACGATGCGTTTGAAATTCTAACCTCCAAAATGTTTAATTTGATGTATAAAACAGTACAGTAGTGATATAAATGAACTTTCGGATGATCAATGGCTTCTAGATTTATGTTTTTTAACAGATATAACAATGAAACTGAATGAACTAAATCAGAAGTTACAAGGTGAAAATAAATTGATGAAAACAAATGAAAAAAAGCATATTTTTAATATTGCACGATAATAAAATATTTTGAATAATTTGTTTTATTTTTATATGTGCGGCCCACCTCAGTTCAGTACGTTGTTTTTTGGCCCACCAACCAATTTAGGTCGGGCACCCCTTATCTAGTACATGCTTTTCCAAGAGTTATACAGTTCAAATATTTTCAATATTTAACTTTATTACTAATGTAAAATATCAAAATTGGCTTAAGTAGTTTAAAAACAAATTTAATATTTTTGTTCATTTTACAGTTAAACTTTTTGTAGCCGAATAAATTTATCTTCATAACGAAATGTATTCGTTAAGATTTCTATAAATGTCATAACAAAACGTCATAATAAATGTCATAACGAAACGTCATAATAAATGTCATAACGAAACGCAATAAATTTCATAACGAAATGTATTCAAATGTCTCCAATAGTATTGTATATAGAAGGAGATGGACAGCTAAATATTGCTTCACTTTCGACGAAAAACTGTAAATAAAACATACAATCTTTTATTATTATTTACATTACAATCTTTTATTTACTGAAAATTTTCCTTCCGAATATGAGAAATTTGAAATCAGTCAACACCTGTAAAACTCTTTATATAAAAATGCAAATAACACAGATTTAGCTGAAATAATTAATCTCTTGTTTCAAGATATTAAACGAAAATAAAACTTTTTTTAATGTGGAGCATAAAATATCTAGATCATACTCTCTCTCTCCTGAAAGTATAAATAAAGATTTCCAGAGACTTTGATGTGACCATCAAGTATTTTATTGCGTGTGTCAAAATTCCCTTTGTTTTCAGTAAATACAAAAAATGTCCTTAATGACAAATGTTTTATGAGACACTTTGGGGAATTGGAAGCAGTATATAAATAATGAATGTTTAAGAAATGAGAAAGAATTTGGTTTCTGTCTTGACCTATTTCGCTCGCACGTGATATTTAAAACTAACGTCACTGAAAAAAAGTCTTTGCATAGGAGCTTATTGACACATTTTTTTTTTTAAGAAAACGAATATCCCTTGTAATGGGTGTAACCTATATTATACATATAAAATGAAAACTAAATGAATGAACTAAATATTATAAGATGATGAAAAATTAAAAAAGAATTAAATAGAGCATTATATTCGAAGCTCTCTCTCTATATATTTATCTGTCTATCTATACATATGTATATAAATACAGACACACATATGTATATATATATTATATATATTAATAGAATATATATAGAGAGTTACACATACAGTGGGCATTGTACATTCCTTAACCGCCTTTTTTCCCCCACATCTATTAGTCGTAGACATATGCTTCTAATTGCAAAATCCGTTCAAATACAAAAATCATTCTCGTTATGGTATATTAAATTTAAAATTCAATGTTGAGAAAATTTTAAAATCTAAATTTTTATAGTTACCCCGTTCTATAGGAAATCATCTTAAAAATGTCATCTATTTAGTAAAAACTAAATTTTTTTTCTAAGAACCAGAACATATAAAGCTCCTCTTATCTGTGACAAAAATTCACTCATATATTTAAATTCAAAATTTACAAAATTTTAAAGATTTTTTTCTCCGACTTTCGGTTAAAACATTAATTATATTAATTAGAGGATGAAATCAGATTGTGACATCCTTTATGCAATATGGAATTAAGAGCTTATTTTACTGAAAAATATTGTGTATATCCACTTTACTATATGGATACCCAAAAAGGAGAAATTATCTTTAAATTTAACGCTTTAAATTTGAATATCTCTGAATTTTTGACCTAAAGAAGAACTTCGTATCAAGGCTCTAAAAAAAGTTTCAAGTTTTACCTAAATTTAATGAAAAAATAAAAAAAAAGTTTAAAAATTTAGGTTTGTAATTTTTGAAAATTTTAAATTTTAAAATTAAAGTACCAATAAAAAATGTTCTTTACATTTGAAAATTTTATAATTAGAAGTATATGTTTACGAGAAAAAGGCTATTTCTTTTCCCGTTACCTCGATATTCTATTAGATATTTTTTATCCAAATTTATGTAAATGTCATTTAATAGAAAAAATGTTTTTCACTGCCTCGAAGTTCCCTCCGTTTATTTTGATGCTTTAAAGATATTTCTTGTACAGAAAAAACAGTGAATAAATAAATGTAAAGAATTAAGAACAGAGACCTTCTTTCTTAACTTTGGAGACTATTTGAACGCTTTCTTGCATTTTGTAAAAAGATATTTCCTTCAAAACAATTTATAATATTTTTTAAAAATACTTTTATCTTTTTTGTTCCGTGTGCCAACGCCTTAAAAGTGCTCGTTTTTTAGAATGATAAATTTAACTATATAATGGAACTTTTGAAAGAAGATTCGTGAAATTTTCAGGCTACGTATATGGTGACTCGGAGCTTCCTATGTATAAAAATTCTTGATTGAAGACTCAGGTGGACGTATTCCAATAATACATGGATTAAGATTACCCTACAATTTCTGTCGATAATAATGTGTCAACGAATGCTGACGTTAATAATGCGAAATTTAGCAATGCAAAATGGGTATGTTAAAAACAAAACCAAAAGAAAATGTACCACCAAATATATTAACTTTTTAAATAAAATTCGTAATATCATGTATAAGAATAATATAAATTTAAAAATAAATAAACGAGTTAATTCACTTAGTCTTAATTTAAATATGGTAATAAACTGTCAATTTTTCCCCTTTTATGTTTTAATTTTTCTTACATTTCCTCTTCTACGAGTATGTGCAATTATCATATTGTCATTCATCCATATGAATCTAAAAGTATGTTGCTTTGTTGTTATTTTTTGCTGCTACATTTTTACCATACGGATCAAATATACCAGATAAAATTATATGTGCTTTTATGGGTTTGTTTTTAATTTGGTTATCCCGAATATTTCATTTCCAGAGATTTTAAGATATTAAAAAGTTGATACATACATTGTTAATGTATGTATCAACTAGCGTACGCGATATCTTTAATAACCATCTCGTACAAAAATGGAACATGTTTAAATTTAATAAAAACATTTAATACCTCTTCTCTTATTTATTTATGTTTTACTTGAGTTATGACCTCATTAACTGATGAGAAATTTGGAATTATTATGTTTCCTTAGATATGTGTCTTTCTCAAGTTTTTCCATGCGTTTATTTTAACTTTTCTGTATTTGTTTAAACTTTGAACTTTGTCAGTACATCAAGTTTATAAGTCAAACCTGTCCAAACCAAATACTTTGTTGGCCTCCCACACACATCTTTTACGGAAAAAATTTAAAATAAATTATTATTATAGTGTTATTTTTATTCATAAATTAACAATAGACATTAAATATTTTATACATAAATTATTATAATAATAATCAGTAAAACAACTAAAAAGTATTATTTTGACTATAATTGGTACGAGATTTATTCATTTATTTATTTTTTGTGATTATAAAATTTGGAAATTCTACAGCGAACCTCATCTAGTTTTTTGGCCGTCGCTTGGCCACTCCTGACGTAGAGCATAGAATATGGTGTTAAAGGACCACCACATGAAATTAGCATAAACAGTTGGCTATTTTGGCCTTTTCATGTGTATTTCTTAAGTTATCTTCCATTTGTACCTAGCACTTTTGATCAAAGACTATTTGTCTTTTTGTGCAAATAACTTACAAATACCATTAAATAGTATTGAAAGAATAAACTAAAGATATATTAAATAACTTGAAGTTAGAAAGTTTTCAATAAGCATGATATAAAATTTGAAGTTTTTCTTCTCTTCGTAAGAAAAAAAAATTGTCGAATATATATGGCTGACTATATTATAGACTGTATAGAGTAAAACAAATATAAAAGTTAAATAGCTTGAACATTACAGCCTGTCTTTATTAGTGATCAGCTGTCACTTTAAACATTGTAAGATGTCATATAGAAAAAAGAAAACTTTAAGGTAAGAGATTTATTTTGTATCACACATAAATACATTACCTTAAAATAAAGCTTTATAATCGATAAGTTATTTATCATGACTTCGGCTGATGTACCTTAAAATAAATGTAAGTGCAAAGCGCGAAAATAAATAAAATGTTGATCAAAATCCCCTATATAATAATAGTCTAAGTTGTCTGTCCGTCTGTCCTCGAATTTATGAATCGGTTGGACCTGGAATGGATAGAGGCATCTATATTGTATTTTTGATAAGTTAGGGTTAGCAAAATTCAAAGCGAGTTCGAAAACGTTCGAAATCCATCCCTTTCCCCCCTTTTCGAGTGTTTAATGCCGTTATTTCAAGATCTGTTGTCTCCGGTTAAGAGCAAAACATTAAATTTATCAATTTATCAAATAATAAATAGGTTAAAGTAACATTTTTTTAGCATTATGACGTCATTCCTTTAACCATCTCATTTAATCATTTCTTATTTTAAATTATTTATATATCGCCTACATTATTTTCATACGTTTTATCACTGACCTTAGATATTACATAAATAATTTTCTTTTATATTTGGCTTAAATAATAGATTAGGTACATATGTGATAATTTTAAATTCAATCATCGATTATTTTTTGTTGCAATGAAAATTTTATCACCGGTATTAACAACAAATTCTTTTCATAAAAGTCTAGGAGTCTATTTCATGGACTAATAAATATCTAACGTTTAAGTTATATATCTTTGAAAATTAAGAAGTTTGTTCGTTTGTGTGTTTGTTTTTTATACATAACCACACGGTTTGCAATCGATTCGTTAAATTTTGGACATCATTCATATATACCGCCAAATAATCACTGTCAATATTAAAACCTCTGCTCTCCATCCTATCAAGTAATATGACAAGATAAATTAAAGTTTGCAACTAACATGCGGTCAGTAAAGATAAACAAATTATTGAGCGTGTACCAGATAATTCTCAGCCAAAAACACAAATCATTTTTTTACCTGCCTTAAAGGGTACTTTACAATTCTAGAAAATTTAAAATTTTACTGATCCCGTCATATGACGAGCTATATTCTAGTTATAAATAATAGTGGTTACTCGAAAATTTAATACGTTGTTTATATTATTGCCATCTACATTCACTGAAAAAGAAAACTCTTTCCGAGAAAGCATTAAAGTTTTACAAACCAATTTTTCCCTGTCCCTAAAAAAGGACGCAAATGAATTAATAGGTTAACTCTTATAACTATAAGAAATTTAATATGAATAAAGAATAAATGTATGTAACTAAGGTAGTGTTTATTCGTTTCATACTGAGTATATAAATATATTATGAACGGAAAGGAATTTAGTTTTAAATAAATTGTACTTTTACTGACTGGCGAAAAAACATTCATCTCTACTCGAAATTTAAAATAGTATCATATGCGACCGAAATTTAAAATGGTATCACTGAATTCTCAGAATCATGCATAAATCTTTCAGTAAGAAATTCTTAAAATGAAATTTCTGATAAGCGAAATATGAAACGTCCAATAAAATGCAATCTTTTTCTGTATAGAAAGAACAAAATTCAATTTCAACCAAGATTTGTGAAAATGGAGAAGGGATTTCGTTAGGAAACTGTTGTTTTGAACGAGAGGAAAATCAATAGCTTTTGACCAACTGGGTATAACATATTTCTCCGCCTTTGATTCAGCAAATATCACTATTCTTAGAATTTTGAAACACATCGAAACACTCGCAGAATACTGAAAAGAGAAACAAATACTGTAAATAAGAAAAACGGTTCTATTAAATCCTGATATAAAATAATCTAAAATATGCACTTTCTTCACAAACAACTTAAAATTACAGAGAAATCTAGATTCATCGGTTTTCAAGGGGAGGGGGAGGGAAAGCAGTACATGAGAAAACGCCAGATGGAAAAAAAACTAATGTAGAAGTGTAGTAAAATGCTTGACTACGAATAAGTTATTTACTACTAATTTATTTAATTATTTAATACTAATTGGAATCATTTAATATTTAATAAAATCAAACTAATTTAGAATAACACTCGACATTAAAAAAATATTTTGTAATTTGTACTTGTTTTGTACAAGTGGATCACCTCCCCTCCTCCGACTATAAAAAAATGAGAATTCAATCGTTTCTAGCTACCGTACACTGTCACTGTTACCATGGACTTTTATAAATAGTTTTACTTTTGACAAAGAAATTCTTTCTATAATTATGCAAATTTTTGTTGCACTAGTGCAACGACGTGGTCGGTTTGAAGTCGTCCACGTCTTGATGGAAATGTACAATGATCCAGACCAACAGCGGGGCGCTGTTGACCCGTAAGGAGGAAGAAATGCAACAAATATTTGCAAAATTATAGAAAGAATAAATAAATTCCATATATTTATATTAAATTATAATTAAATAAAAGCTGGCAAACTGCTTTTCCACGACCTGCGGCATGGCAGAGTGGTGTGCAAACAGGCCAAGTCAAATCTTTGTTGCATTTCTCCTTCCTTAGGAGTCAACAGCCACCTCATTGAAATCTGGTTTCAAGTCAGGTCTGATCCAGTTTTTTTAATGTTATTTTGAATTGAATTAATTTTTTTATTAATCTCAAGTGTCTCATGTCCTTCTGATCTTTGCACTGCCCCTCCATTGTTGTGATCTCCACAATTCTTGTTACCAACCTTCTAGTTGTCTAAGAGAATCAACCCCTCAATGAGCCAGAAATTTATTTTCCACCTTTGAAAAGTTCTTATCTACACACAGAAGTAAAAGAAAAAAAATCTCCTACAAAAACGATTTTGTGGGAACACTAAGCGACAAGACCAAAGTCTTTCGATGATAGATGAGAGAAAACGAAAAAAGAACTTTAAATGGTGAATACTGGAAAAATGAGCCACGGTAGCTCAGTCATCAAAGGCAACGGTCTCGTAATTGGAGGGTTAAGGGTTCGGAGCCCTAGCTGGCCTAAGATCCACCGTGTTTGTTAAAGGTGACTAGGACACGTAAAATAGGTTCGTGGTCACAATATCCTCCAAGTTCTCAATCGATACCTCTGGGGGTGGCAGGCTAAGCCTATGGGTCTTCAGCTTGGTTACTAATTCAAAATTACGAGGACCTGCTTGAGCTTAAGTCGTACTTTCACCCTTGAAGTACTCGTCAAAAAGAAAGGCGCACCCCCCTTTCCTTGATACGAGTAGCCTCCGGCTCAATCGTGTTTGGTTAGACAAAGTGGCATATGCAACAGCAACATCAATTGCTGGAAAAATAATGTTGGTTCTATGGAGATAAAATCGGAACCAAATAAACCATACTAATAATGCGGGAACGATAAATCGAGTTTTCACCGTTTATCCACAGTTTACTACTTTTTATTAAACTTATTGTATCAGACGTACTTACGCTTGCGCTAAACGAAATAAAAATACACAGATTAATAGAGATTCAATAGTAAATTGCACTTTATAAACTTATGTATTTACGAGTAAAAAACTGCACTAGAAACTAATAGCTCCAAACTACAGTATGGTGGTGTAACTTGGTTTTAATTGAAATTTAAGTGTTAAATGCTAAGAAGTATAAGAATAGTTGATGTAAAAGTTACAATAAAATAACATGACTCATTAACAATCTATAGTAGCAAGATAATGCATCAGATAGTTTTTCAATTTGCAAATTGGAAGACAAATACAATAAAATCTAAAAACGGGACCGAGGTACAGGAGCTTCCCCTATTTTAATACAAATATTCTTTTTTTTTAAATTTATCTAAACGAGATATAGATAAGAACCAGATTAAATGATGCAATTCAGATGGACTGTTGAAATATCATAGCACACAGAACATGATTAGATTCTATCCCACTTTCCTAAATAAACTTTGTTAAAAGTTAAATACATATTATTTTAAGCTAAAAAATTGTTCAGTTTTTAAAGTACTTTTCTTCATACCGATGTTTTCTCCATGCGTTTCGTCTTGTTGACAGAAGTCGTGTATATAAACCAGCAAAGAATTCGAGTATCAATCCTATTTTCTTGTTCCACTTTCAGTCACGTGTGAACAAAATTCTTCCATTTTATCCAAACACGATAAGTCACGGGATACAAAGAGTATATACAACTCTCGAAATTTCCCTCAAGAGAAGAAGGGAGAGGGTAGTCCTACCACTCAGGATAGACACATTTTCTATCCTGGAATGCGTATACTTACATACGTGTGTGTGAGTACACACACTACATATATAAATATATATATACAAAATGTATCTATCCTATTTGTTATATATATATATATATATATATATATATATATATATATATATACAAAATGTATCTATCATATATATATATATATATATACATATATATATACAAATATGTGTCAATATCCTATTTGTTATATATAATATATATATATATATATATATGTAAGTATATATATATATATGCCTTATATATATATTAGCCATATATATATATATATACATATATATATATATATGTATGTATGTATGTATATATGTACGTGTCATGTACCTATATACATCTGTGTGTGTGTGTGTGTATATATAATATATATATACATATAATTATATATACATACATATATAACAAATAGGATTGATACATTTTGTATATATATTTATATGTATATACAGTGTGTGTGTGTGGTGTGTGTGAGATATATATATATATATATATATATATATAGATTTTAGTCTTCACTTTTGCTATACTTAATCTTGTTTGATAATATTGTTTACATTGCAGTTAAGATAAACCCTTATATAAAAAAAGGATTAATTAAAAATTAAATTCGCATTCCCTTTCAAACGTTCGAAAAAATATTTCTAAACAAACCCCTAAGGAAATAGCTTAAATATTCTTGTAAGACAGTTGATTCATAATCGAAACATCTTTACAGGTAAACATTATGCAACAGAATCGGCAACTATCGTACAGAAAACGTATCAGCAGCAATCTTTCGAAATCAGTCACTTTAAATATAACTACGAAATGGTTGTTTTTGTACGGTTTCAACAGTAGCAGAATGTTTGTTAAGCAAAACCTCTAAATAACCTTTGCCCCAGAATTTCATCCATCGCCTTTTTACGCATCTAATCCAAATAACTTAAAATCGGTTAGATGGATTCACAGCGTTATTTTGTAAAGGATTTGTGTGAAAGCGATGCCTATAATCTGTTAACCTTCTATCGTTCAAACCTGATCTGACAGGTACAAGTGAGAAACTTTTACATTTAATGGTGGCAAAGTATTAATTTTTCAACCATTAAAAGCACTTTTACGCAACGAAATTCTTTTTTTCTCTTTAGTACACAGAGTTATTTAAAACGAATTATCTGATTTCAAAATGCTATATCTTCATAAATAAACGACACAATGATAATATATGGACACAAAAGAAATATAGAGATTTTTTAAATCTTTACAAGTGTTCTATGCAATTTCCGTTAATCAAATAATATTAAAATGGCAAATAAGTTCATGTCAAACATGTAAAGTGTTCCTAGTAATTGTATGGGGCCAAAGTTGCGATTTCTACCTATCGGATAGAAATCAAATCGAGATTTTTTTTTCTTTATTGCGAAGAATAAAAGAAAATACCAGTTCCGGCGACCAGAATATGGCACTACATTTCTTTGTCTATTAGATGGTTAAAAAGTACAATTTTTCTTACCAATTTCTCTACAAGTGCTCAATGTAAAGAAATCTTGTTTTCTGTTCATAGCTTTGAGAAGAAATATGACGCGTTTCACAGCAATAAGTAATATCGGTATGTTTTTATTCGATACGGTAGACTTGTGTTGCTCACGTACGTCTATGTGTTGCACGTGACGGAAATATGCAATATGCCCACAATACCTCACTGGTACTTTCGAATTCTTGAAGTACAGTTTAACTAAGAAGGTCTTGTTTACTAAAGCATACAACTTCGATCACCAATATCATGCAGGTACTCTTTTAAACTAAGTTTTTCACAATTCGATGAAAGAAAACAGGTGATGTTATCTAGAAGTACAAAAAAAAAATCTTAATTTCTTTCCTTATTCCATAGACAACCCGGCTTCATTTCTATCTGTTTGGTGAATTACTCAACTTAAATATTTTCCTGACATTTGGATCATCCGGTGCGTTGTTCCATACAGCATGGAATTCTTTAATTGAAAAATACTTTTATTTTTCTTATTGTATGACATTTTGTATTCTGTTGTGAATTTTTATCTATATTTTATTCCCCACCACCTTCCACTTACCCTAGTTTACCCTAGAGCTGGTGGTTTTGGAGATTAATCCCCAAAACATCAGTGAATCTTTTGATTAAAAGAGTCGATGTTATTTTTATGATTAAACATCGTGGAAGTTATTTTCTTATCGCACATTACAATATTTTCAATTATTATATATGAAATGCCATGTTTTACTTATTTCTATCGGGAAATAGCTTGGAAGCTAAGGATTTAGGCTTTTTAAATGCCTTTAATATACATTTCACTGCTCACGTAAACTCAGGAATGAAGAACTATTCTTCTGCCAGTCACATTACAAGTTCATACGATATGTGCACCTTTAGTGAGATATTCCCTAGGCTTTGCTAAGATATTCCCCAGGACATTGAGAAATCTCAGAATAAACTTATGATTTCTATCATCCAGAAAATTTAATAAATTATTAATTCGAGTTTTATGATTTAATACTCAGGATATCTAAGTTCCATGTAAAATATTTCGAAATCCTATTTCTTGAGTATTTATTTAATATAAGAAGATACCAAAGAATAGAATTAAAATTGTATTCACTCCCTTTATCCCAGCAAAGATTGAGGATGGTGGAACCACCTCACTGCACGTCCCGTCTCTCTAATAAATCATAGATGGTGGGCTCACATTGCACACCTGAAATGAAAAGATCAACTTCTGTTTGTCTTGAAGAGAAAGCATTCATTTTACGTAAAGAAATCGACGAAAACCCCATGGAGCTCTCCAGATCGTTTCAACTGAAAAGAGAACATGCTATCAAGTGAAGAAACATACCATATCTATGTTGAATAATGTGTATTTAGGGTCTCGCCCAAGATGCAAGAAAATAAAAAATATACCGATAGTTTATAGAAACATACATTTAACCCCGTACTTGTTACAAAAAATCCTTCAGAATGGGATAGACTGATTCTGCTAGTTTAATTTCAATAATTGTGCATAAGCATTGTAAAAATTATGGCGTATTCTAGGTTTTAAAAAAATTAAAAGTATTTATTTTGTTTCACTTCATGTATGTAATCTTTAGTCCTGAGGTCCTCACATGTGGACCTCTCTTTATTGCCTCATAAAATTTAAATCGTGTAAGCTTTTGAGATTGTAATCTCTTCAAAATGATGAACGATTTTGTTTTTAGAAGATAATATTATATTGCAGAACCAAACTGGATTTATTTATCCTCTTCAGTTCTGAGATAAAAATAAAAGCTTGATATTTGTATCTATGAGATACATCAGAACGGAGAAGTTTATTAGCAACATTAAAGATACAGACTGACCGTGGCGTTGTTGTCACGCTGAAACAACGCATGTGGCTGAACAGTTTCTCATCGCCGTGACAACTCAGCTAAACAAACTCAAAGACGGTTCATCTAAAACTAATTAAGATAAGGCTGCTGCGTTATTAAAAGCTTTGGATTTTAAGTATAGAAGGGTTTATAAGTGCATTTTGGCTGCAACTGCAATGCTATACACATGATATAAAATCATAACAATCTTTTATTTATTTACTTTTTTTAAACCTTGTCAGAGAAAGTTAACTAGAAAAATGTGGTGAACTATTAAATTAGTTCACTTTAAAAATTCTTTATTTCATTATGATACAGTTTTTTCACAAAATAAATATACTTTTTTGGCATATTTTACTTTTATTATTAAGTTCTAAAACTTTAACTCTTAAATGTCTTTCATCCCCTTTAGATACAGTAAAAAATAAAAGAGTTTGTAGATTTTTTTTTCTTGAAACGAATTTCTCGTTTTGTAAAGGTTGATGCCAGTCGTATAGCAATCCTTCGTGTTTTCAAATCATCCTTATTATGAATAATTTGATCATTGTGGTGGACGTCTTATGACTTTTGAACCTCGCACAGAAATTCCCCTTTTCTGAAAATTCATTGGGTAAAATTAGGGCGGTTAAATATATCTACTATAAATTTTCACTTTACAGTATTTTTTTCCTATAATAGTAAACAAATTTCTTATCACGAACTTTCTTTTTGTATATAAATGACACCCTTATATGTTTAAAAGTACATCTCATTAGTAATGATAACAGGCTGTAAAATTGAAAGTTGTTTAAATCTCGTGTATGTATATGTATATATATATATATATATATATATATATATATACTAATAATATAAATGATATATATATATATATATATATAGATATATTATATATATATGTAATCGTCCAGGGACCAACTGGCCCCCGAACTTTACACTTAAAAAACTCATTTTAAAATTGCCCCTATTATTTTTCTCAGCCCGGGCATGCTTGGCTGCCAAGTGTGTCCCGCTAAACCGTCCGTTTGAAAGAAACACATCATTTGTCGCGGTCGAACTTAACTTTTATTTCATCCTATAAAAGTGCACAGAATCCAGAGACGGCTGAACCTGACGGTGTCAGAACGCTCTCTTCTCTAAGTAATTGTAATGCCAACCTTCTGCGAGAGACGGTTAAAACCCGTGTGTGGGAAAAATGCTGAGCACCGTGTTATTTGCTTATAGAAAGTAACCTTTGACTGGACCCATCTGTAAAGTGTGGCGTCTCAGAGGAGCATTACTGCTGATCGTTTACAAATTTTCATGGGAAAGTTATAACTTCCTAATTAAAATGCCAGCCATATCATTTTCTGTTTTGGGAATCATAGAAAGAAATTTCGGGGGTTATGCTGAAGGAATGAAAACATCCTCGTTTAAATTGGATGGCTGGGAAATATGGTTAATATAAAGAGAAGAAATTAAGATCTAGAATATGAATGGGGAAAAGGGATAATTTTGGAATAACGCTTTAGGGTTTAGATATTGAAATATTATTATATATATATATATATATATATATATATATATATATATATATATATATTTACTATTTAGGTAGTCAATAGTAACTCAAATCATCGATATTTATTAATGCACATTAAACATAAATAATTTGGATGTTTTTAGGTTATTTCAGAGAAGAACAAGAAAATCCTAAATGTCTCTATTTTCAAAAATGTTATGGTTTTCGACATATTGTAAATTGATTTAAGACAGGAATTTACACAACTCCCGCATTATGTTATTATTGATTACAGTTAGAGTCTCTTAGCTTGAATTAGCGAGCACAAATAACCAACAATTAGTCTTTTTTATAAAGGACACATGGAATATTCTTTTCCTTTTAAATCCAGTTACTGTTTTTACTCAAATTACAACTTCGTTGTTTGTAACAATCATTGATATGTATCTAATTTCTTTACCACTTATAATTGTAGTTTATATAAACGCATGTTCCTACATTTTCTCTCCTCAATTTCAAAAGTTTTGGAAACAATTTCATATTTTCTACTTATTTTATCTTTATAAAATAACTCACTCAAACACTTGGCATTGACGTAAAACATATACGATCTATTTAGTCGTACCCTAAAATTAGCGTCGTCGAAATTTCCCATCAACCTCGTTAAAGCTCCACATGAGCTCAACCCTCCGTATAATTCTTACAATGTTGAAAATCCGTTAAGTGCAATTTCTTTCTAACACCAGTTGATACTTTACAGTCAAACTTTGTCATGATTCCTAATGCTATAACAGATCCACCTTTCTGCTTGGCAGTTGTAATAAGACAATCACGATCATGCGCTTGTGTTCTCCAAACATCCTTTTATGGAGAAAAGTGTGAAATATAAATCATCAGACCATATAGGTATCTTCCACTTATAAATCACACAGGTTTTGTGGTTTAGGTACCACTCTGTTGTTGTTTTCTTATGCCACTTGACTAAGCACGACTGAGCTGGAGGCTACTCGTATTAAGACAAAGGGGTGCGCCTTTCGTTTTTAACGATCACCACAAGGGGGACAGTAAGACTTATGCTCAAGTGGATCCTCGTTGGTGTCAAT
Organism: Pardosa pseudoannulata; assembly: GCA_032207245.1. Lineage (NCBI taxonomy): Eukaryota > Metazoa > Arthropoda > Arachnida > Araneae > Lycosidae > Pardosa > Pardosa pseudoannulata. Next base: position 139,547,963 of record CM063504.1, on the reverse strand, counting down.
ATATGTGATGAGTGATTTGAGAATTGCTGCTCTGCCCTAAACGTTCTTCAATTATTGGCACAGTAGAATTCAAATGCTGATTCAGATTTACAGCCACTTAGTATAGCTCAATTGTTTTCTTTTCAGACATTATAATCCGCTTCAATACCCGTCGATCTCTTTAGTTCTCCTTTCGTCGACTATTTTGCTTTGTCAAGTTTCTGTTGCTATACTGAACGTACGCAGACTTGACTTAATACACCGTACCTATATAAAGGCCTAAAAGCTGGGAAGTTTCTGTCAGAGTTACTCCAGCTAGATGGGCTCCTACGATTTAGCCTGTTTGAAAGTCTGCTAAGTCTGACATTTTAAACTTTTGACAAAAGTTCAAGAAGCAAACAACTAAAGCTACCTCATACTAACATAATATATAGTAAAAAATATTGTTGCTATAAATATTGTACAGCCATATTGAATTCTTGTATAGCTTAAAATGTGAAAATGTGGTATACAGATATATGTAAAAAATTTTACCTGCAGTGACGCAGAAGATTGTAAATTTTTAAATAGATTTCAATAAATACGGGGTCTTACAAGGTTCTACCCAAGCTGGGTTATGGTAGACAGTGGAAGTGGATTTTCCATCCCACCTTGGAATTTTCATCCATAAACTCTTCTACAGGGGTTGGATGTGGGAGGGGAGTAAATATCATAATATATATGCTTTTTATATTTAAAAAAACTGGTACCTAGGATATTTTAAATACCGCATTCTTAAATGTTACTGTTATTCAGGAGAATGTATCAGTTATTTTGATAACCACTTGTATATATATATATTATATATATATATATATATATATATATATATATGTGTGTGTGTGTGTGTGTATTCTCAATGATTTCTATTTTTCAGTTATCATGGGATGAAATCAAGGTATATCAACCCGCTGATTCCAGCCTCGAGAAACATTAGAATTTTGAATGAAGTCTTTCCTAGATCAGTATTTTACAGTTGACAGCTGCTGAATATAAAAACTATATGTGGAATATTAGAAGACTTTAAGAAGTTAAGTTTTAGAAGTTTTCTAAAAATATGTCATGAAAGTATGTTTGCAAGTATGTATTGACAAAAATGAGTAATTTCAAAAATCATGTTCATAAAATAACTATTTGTTGTTTAAGCGAACTTTTTAACCAAGTTTTAGATCCTCAATTGCGAAAATAAATAAACATATCAAATTAAATACTTGGTGCACCCTGCTGGTTGTTTCTATAGTCAAGTCTTATTGCTAAATCATATATAAAGTTCCTAAACCAGCAAGAGAGCGTCATATAAATAAAAAAAATTTATATAATAGTTATTCTTGTTATATTCATAATACTTTTTATTTTATAATTGATAGTAATTTTAAAATGCACAATTCGAGATTCAATTATAAACTAATAAGGATTATACTGCTAATGTGTCGAATTTCCGATTTATTTCTAAAAGTAACTTAAATTATTTCAACAGATGAGGTAAACGACTAGAAATAGCTTTATGTGGAATAGAATTTATGCTGTTTAATTATTTAGGAAAAAAATATAATTTTTTTACATCTTTTTTCATATTACTCACTTCGTTTATATTAATGAGTACAAGAAACTTATCGTGATATCAGAAATAAATGATCCATGCTGACGAATAGTGCTCCGATTTTCCCAAACAGACTTAGAGTTTCAGTGAAGTATAAGTTCATCTGCTCAAATATTTTCAGTTAATCTGGAAACTAGTGCCAAACTGAACAACAGTCTCCTCAAATAATGATGCCAACTTTGCTAAACTCTTCGTCGAAATGTTCACCTTTACATGCATCTTCGTATCCATCACGCTTTTTCTGACCGCTCTGGCCACTTTGTTCTTGACACTCAGCCTGTTTTCGAATGAGTGGGAATACATAAGCTACGAGACTGACGCCGTGGAGAAAATCGCACAAGCCAAGAACCACTCTGTGCAATGGCTTCCAGGACAAGTCGCGAGAATAGAAATAGAAATTACGACGCCAGCCATCCTCAACAAAAGCCAGGAGAACGTCAAAAAGGTGGTGTTCTACCTGGTACCCGCCCATGGAGGAGTAAACAATCTCTGTGCTGACCTAACAGGTACGGTAATTTCTTTCTTATTTCCCTATAGCTTACGCACTCGTATTGAAACCTTTAAAATTTATCTAAAACCTTTTTGAACCGTAAATATTATATCTTACATATTTACGGCTCTTTTTTCCTATATGTGCCCCTTGAAGAGAATCTGCAAATGATAATGCGGATGATTCATAATACAAACTGATAAAATGTGTACAGTTTAGTAGGCGAGTAAGGAATTCAAAAAATGTCCACATCAGATTTTTTTTAAATCATACTTTTTGGCACAAAAGCTGTATGTGCATATATAGGGGAAGATGTAATTTTAATCTATTTTTAATTTTTATTGCTTTTTCAATATTTTTCCACTTCTCAGAGAAACAATTATTATTTCACTGTTATAGGTTATTAGTGAGTGAAAGTAATTTTATTTTAATTTTTATATTAACTATTTTTATATTTTTGAACATTTAACAATAAAGTTCAGTTAGGATCAAGGTACACTATCATGGTGTACTTTGCATCTATTGATCTTTATTTATAATTTTTAAATCATAAATGCATAAATACTTATCTCTAATTTAACGGAAAAAGAGGATTATAAAAAAAAGTTTATATTAAGTTACAAGAATGCAATTTTATTACACTATAAACAAAAATTGATTATATGGAGGTTTTACTTCGGATGTGCACCGAGGCATGATGCATATCAAAGAGAACAACAAAATATAAATACTAGTTATTAAATACAAAAGATTACACGAATGACTTAAACTTTTTGAAAAAAATAAAAAAGAGTATTGAACAAGCTGTTGTACTTGGACTTAGGTTGTAGTCTTGGGACTTATGTTGTTAGGTTGAACTAAGTCCAATTTAAAGCGAATAGACTGTCCTGACATTTGTTGTTTATACTGATCTCTAGGAAAGATTTGTCAAAAAGATAAGTTTAATACATTTGTAAATTATATATGAGTTACTTATAAAATCTTTGGTGGTTGAAACGATTGAATTCCCCAAAGGAAAAATTAATAGAAAATCAAGATACTTGATACTGCACCTAAACAAACTGCGTCATATAAGTTATACCGGTATATAGATTGGTTTGGTTTGGTTTGGAGTGCTACAATCTACTTTTTGCAACACGAGGGCTAATGAGACCGGGACCTACAGTTTAAAGCCGATTCCGAACGGCTATGAACATCCATGCTACAGCGGGATTCGAACCCACGAATTGCGGTACCGAAGGCTAGCACCCTAACCAATCGGCCATCGTTCGGCTATACCGGTAAAGAAAACATTTTTTATACTTTCACACACAATACAAGTAGATTTATGAATATATATACACACAGTCATTTCCACTCAATCGAGACCCTTTTTGACAAGAAAATTTAGCCTAACTAAGCGAGTTTTACTGAACTAACAATTTTATTTCAAAATCATCATGAATTACAAGATAATACAAACTGTGAATAAAAATAGTAAGAGGTTCTGAAGTTTTACTCAAGTAACTTTCTAAACTTTCTTTTAAATATTTTCATAGCATTTTCTTCATTTAAGAATATTAAGGTTGTAGCCAGCATTTCCTTTTTATTGAATAAAGTCAATTAATATTTAACTGAAATATGCAAAATGTACATTACAACAGCATTTACTTTAACTTTCTTAAAACATTCGATTAAACAGAGACATTTTACTCAAAGAGAAAACATGAATTGCGGCCCTCACAAATTCTAAAACAGCAAAACGATTAAAAGAAACATCAACTTTTTTTTCAATTTCTGTGACACCCATAAAAGTTTTCACCCACTCCATCAAGCCGGATAATAAATCTGAACACTGCTTCTTTGCCGGAATGCTTTATTACTTAGGATGTAGGGTGATTTCGTTGATGGACTTGCCATTGCACTAATACCATGGCAACACACGTACCACACATTCTCAATTAGCTCTTATTCTTCACGGACGCTTTGCCAATCAAGGAGAGAAAAAAATATATTGGAAAAATTTATTTCACACGTGAATTCACTAATCAAATGTGAAAATGAAGCCTTTTCTGAGAAATCCACTTCCTGTTTTTTAGTAAATCGGAATCGTTGATGGGAAATAAATTTAATTGGTATAGTGTCAATTTTTTGTTTAATTCTTTCTATATCTCTTCTAGCAGAATAAAAATTAAAGTACTTGTATTCTCAGAAAAAACTAATTCAATTTTCAACGGGAATACAAAATACTTTAAGCTATTCAAAATTTGATCTATCCAATGTCGTTAAAAATAAGTAACAGACTTTGTTTATTAGGCCAACTTCAAGAAGTATAAATAAGTAAAAACTAACTCCATCTTTTTCTTATTTCAAACGAAAAGTCGTCAAAACATTAAATGCAAATGGATTAAGTAAAAATAAAAGTGTAATTCTAATGAAAATTGGAGAATTTAAAAAAAAAATTAAAGGGCATATATTTGAAAATTTAAGACTCCTCCAAATTCGAAAAAAAAATCGGAGTTGATTCGAATTTTCTTCAAATTAATTACTCAATTTCAGTACTACAACGTATGGAAAATTCAATGAGAATTCGTAAAATCTGAATTATTTAAAATTTTGAATTAACCATGTTCGACTGAACTAATAGTTCAGAATGAGAGACATACACTACAAGGTTCAGATCTGCTGTGAACACATGCGTGCCTGCGCGTGTTTGTCTGTGTGTGGTTTGGTTTGGAGCGCTACGGTCTTTTCTACAAAACGAGGGCTAATGCGACCAGGACCTATTGTTTAAAGCCTAATACGATCGGCTACGAATAAACATGTCACAGTGGGATTCGTACCCACGAACTCCAGCACCGAAGATCAGCACTGTAACCATTTGACCATCATTCGTCACCTCCTTAGAGACTGTGAGAAGAGTTTGTAGATTTACCGATTTTTCATTTACAGTCAATACTGAAAGGTAAATTTAAATGGCAGTAATTTACCGGTAACTTTGCAACAAATTTCAGATAAACTACTGAATAGTAACTGATGTAAAATGCATGTATTTAAATAAGGACAAAATATTCAATAATTAATTAAATTAACAATCAGGTTTGGTTTGGAGCAATAATCTATGTTTTTGGTACACGAGGGCTAATAAGAGTGGGACCTAGTGTTTTAAAACAGTTTCTGAACGGCTACGAGTATCCATGCCTGGAGTAAAATTCAAACACAAGAACTGCCGTATCGAAATGCAGTGATTTTCCCTTAGATCACCGATTGGTTAACTAATAATCAGATTATAATACCAGTAAGAATACTTTAATCAAAACGACAAAAAGAGCGCCTCTGGCATCAGTGGAATGTGTTACAGGGCCAGTCAAACTGTCTGCAAATGGTCATCTTGAAAAAAGAAAACACGCAGTCAAAAACCATGTTTTTGCTGATTTCTTTACAATTTTCAACTTACATTATTAGCGTTTATAATAAGGTGATGATTTGTTGGTGCATATTTCTTTTTGGATATTCATTCGATAGTAATAAAGAAGCTATTTGGTTAAAACAACACCTTGATGCGATATTGCAGACTTAGGGATATAGTAATATGTGGTGCGACTTACGATGCAAATTTCCGTAGTCGTATCTTTTTCATTCTTGCTATTTTCCTCACACATATACATTTTTTAAAAATTATTTTACAATGAACAAGAACGTTTTAACTAAAATTTTGATAGAAAAATAGGTCTTCTTTTCTTTATAGATTTCTTATCATTTCCTAATTTATCGTAAGAGATACGATTTAAGCAACCTTACCCTATATGGTACAAAAATATATAAAAACTTGAATGTACAGATTTTGTATTTGAGAATTGTTCGTGAAAATATTAATTTGATAGAAAACAATTTAAAGACCTATTTGGCATTTTACCTGTAAACTGACAAACCAGTTTACCAGTATTAAAACAAACCCCTATTATTGATGTCTCATATTACATATGAGAAAAATCCAACAAAAATCCAGGAATCTCCATCTTTCCAACAGAACACAAAACAAGAGAATCCTACTACCACTCTATATTTCATCAAAACTAATGGCAATCTACAAGACAGTACACTGTGATTGGAATTTTTAAAAATATTTTAATAAAACATTAGAAAGGTTACAACCAATTATACAAAATTAGCACAGTTAGAACATCTATAAAAGTTTAAACATAATTTTTGGCAGAGGACAAACAAAGCAAGTATAGATGCGTTAAAGGGTCATGCGACTCTTTTTTAATTTCTAATGCAGCAGCGTTTTGGACATTATCCTAACGTTCACACGCCTCTTAAAAGCGAAAAAGAATATATATATATATATATATATATATATATATATATATATATATATATATATATATATATATATATATCATTTTCGATTTCTCATACCTTGAAAACTACGAGTTTTACAAAGATATTTTTTTAACATAGTTAGAACAACTTATTATCTTTACACATATACCTCCTTCATTTTTTAAACATCCTCTATATAATAATAGCCTAAGTTATCTGTCCGTCTGTCCTCGAATTGATGAAGCAGTTGGACCTGGGATGAATAGGGGCATCCATATTGGATTCTTGATGAGTTAGGGTTATTAAAATTCAAAGGAAGTCTTTAAAAGATTCAATATTCACCCCTTCCCCCCTTTCGAGCGTTTAATGCCATTATTTCATGCCCTACTTTCTTCTGATAAGAGTAGGAGATTAAATTTATTAATTTATCACATAATAAATAGGTAAAAATAACATTTTTTCTAGCATTATGACCTCATTCCTTTAACCATCTCATTGAATCATTTCCTATTTTAAATTATTTAAATATCATCTGCATTATTTTCATACGTTTTATCACTGATATTAGAATATTATATATAAATAATTTATAAATAATTTTTTATATTTGGCTTAAATAATGGATTATGTATATATGTAAATATTTTAAACTTAATAATCGATTATGTTTTGTTGCAATGAAGATTTTATCACCGGTATTAACAACACATTCTTTTCATAAAAGTCTTGGAGTCTATATCCCGGACTAATAAATATATAGAGTTTAAGTTATATATCTTTGAAAATTAAGAAGTTTCTTCGTTGGTGCGTTTGCTTTTTATACATAATCACACTGTTTGACTAAATGAATTCAACGTGATTCTAAACTGCATTCATAGTATCGGGATACTTTAGAGGAGTATGAAGATAAACAAATTATTGAACGTGTACCAGATAATTCTCAGCCAAAACACAAACCATTTTTTTACCTGCCACATAGGGTACTTTACAATTCTGGAAAATTAAAGATTTTAGTAATCCAGTCATATGACAGGCTATATGCTTGTAAAAATATTTTTGTTAGAGAGTTTGAAATAAGAACATTTTATTGTTAACAAACATGATATCAAGGCAGATGATTACTAGAAGTATAATTAAGTTTAAGACAAACTTATTGTTTTAAAACATACTACAATATCTCAAAAAAACTTAGAACCTAAATTTTTATATATTTAAGATACATATATATTTTTTAAAAATACTTGAAAAAAGTGAATTTTTTTTAATTAAAAATTAAAAATTTATTGGAAAAGAAATAACAAAAAATAAAAACACACATTTTGAGAAATATGCAAGAAAATTTAAGTTCATTCGGATGAAAATTATATTGTATACAACCTGTAAAAATTTCATGAAAATATAAAAAACTTTGAGATAACATGAGCGTTACATGAAAAAAAAAAACACAATTTGAGAAAAATCAGGTTAAAGTGTTGTAAATTTAAATTTATTTACAATAATCAGCTGACACGTCTTTGTTCATATCTCCTCTCAATATTGTAATTTTTTTAAACGGATTGTTTTAAGATGTTCGGAACTAAATTTCTTTTCACATATATTTTTTTCTGAAATATCCAATTTTTCGTCGATTTAACAGTCAAATGACCCCCTTAAGTACGTGTTATTTTACCAAAATATGAACATACAGAGAAGCGTACGAGTCAATTATGAAATCTACATGAATATAAACTTTATATTGTATTATGCGAAAATTAATATGTAATTAATACATTTAATTTAAAAAATAGTTTTCATTTAATTTCTTTAAAATTCTTTAAAACGTTAACAACTTAGCTTATTTGATGAAATTTTACGGAAATAGCGTGGCTGTTTACTCGTCACATTTAAAACCCCTTACGATTTTTGACGTTTAAAATAACTATCAATCCTAGTATGCCATCTAAATTTACTAAATATAATGTTTTTTTAAGTATTCAAAGTTATTTCGTCATTCAGATCTGCTAGAAGCAAAAACATAGTACGCGAGAAACTAAATTACTGCTTCTGAAACCATAACACACGTATGTATACACAACTCTGAATTTAAGAGAAGTTTTTGAGCAGCAACTTTATGATACGACCAAGCAGAAAAGCAAAAATTTCTCAAATTAATTTTAGAGAGTTACCAGAAACGACGAGACTGCGAAAAAATGGGATGAAAATTCTTAATGACAGTCATCTAACAATCGAGTTACAGCAATTAAACAAGGTAATTTATTTTTTACTTTCAAAGCAGTAAACTCAACGGAAAGTATAAAAATTGATTACCTGCCAATTTTTCTTTTTTTAAATCTTGGTTTACTTCCAGTTAGTGAGAAACCGTTAATACAGTAAGATTTTTAATACTTATTTAAAATATGCTTCATAACTGCTAAAAAATGTTTTCTAGCCTAAAATTACATGACTGTGTAATTTTTTCCCCTGGCAGCTGTTTATGAAGAAGGATCATTCTCGTTTTTCTTAAAAATCACATTCTTAACCCTATCAGTTATATAATAATGATTGTATTTAAAACATCAAAATAAAAATTCGGTCACTATTTATCACTTGCTTTTTACTGAAACAAGGTAAAATTAATAGTCCAGATAAATTATATATATACAATGTACATCTTATTATATCCAGTATGCTTTAGTTACAAATTATATCTATACCTTTGACATTAGAGAAAATACACGTCACAAAGGGGGTATAAAGGATATTTTTCTGCAATTCCAAGTTTTTATTCTTCAGAATATCTTAAGAATATTTGAATATATATAATTTCTATAATTCTTCAGAATATCTTAAGAATATTAGAATATATCCAATTATCTCAAAATTTTCTCAAAAAAAATCTTGAGAATATCTTAAGTTATTTAGCCCACATAAGCCTACATCTAGAGAAAATTTTCAGATTATATTCTTAAGATTTTCTGAAGATTATTTTCTGAAGATTTTCTTTACTGTATATTCAAGAAAATCTTAAGATTTTAGGCTTAAGATGTGGGCCAAATAACTTAAGATATTCTTAATATTTTTTTAAATAATCTTGAGATATTTCTACTGAGAATTAAGGAAGGGTAAGCTGTTCTTGAAAGAAACAGGCCTAAGTTAACATACTAAGAAGTGATCTTATTATCAGGTTTGAAATTGTTAGCAATATAAAAATTAATAGCATAAGAGTGCTCCATTATTAACTCTTGAAAATTTAATCAACAAACAGGGGTTTAGAGATTAAAACGGTATCATTTTAAAAGGATATAATACCTCAAATATGGTCAAAATATCAGTTTTTAATTTTATTTTTTTATTTGCTTGGATTACGGTCCTAATCTTTCTATGCTTACATGCAAAATTAGAAATCTGTATTTTCAATATTTCAAAATAAAATCTTTAAAAAATTTTAATGCCACTCATGATGAGAAAACTAGAAATTTGGTAATTCCTTGTATATATTTATATAAAAAATAAATATGCAACTTATTGCTAATTCCGTGCACAGTTTATTATTTAAAAAACTTAACTTTTGTATCTAGAAAAAAAATTAGCATTTTTAATGCATGGAATTCATTGAAAAACTTGAAGAAAAATCTATTTAAAGTTATTATTTACATATATGATTTCATTCAGAGGAAATATTTCAGCAATTCAAGGACTTTAAATAGATTTTTCTCTATGTTTTTCATTGAATTCTATGAATTAAAAATGCTAAAATTTTTATTTCAAGATACAAATGTTAAATTTTTTATACAGGTTTTTATGATCCATTATCAAATTATGCATGAAATCAGCATTTGCACTTTTTATATACATATATATATATATACATATATATATATACACATATACATATATACATATACATATATATACATATACATATATATACATATACATATACATATATATACAGGAAGTTACCAAATTTCAAGTTTTCTCATCGTGAGTGTCAGTAATTTTTTTTAATTTGACTTTGGAGATAACTGAGAACCCATACATTGTCTTATGTAGTAAACTTTGATATCTAAAAAACTTTTGAGCAAATATATTAATAGTAAAAAAATCAATACAAATTTTAAAAAAATTTAAAAACGGGGAAAATTTTAATTTCAATTTAATTGACTGTTTAAACAGACTTTACATTTTTGAATATGCTTTATATTAGAACCTAAAATATAAAACAGTTGCACAATATTTTCTGTAATACTTAACCTTTTGTATCACTGTGTTAAAGATTTGCAACATACCAAAAAATGTCTTTTACTCAGTTTTATTCACAATTATCACATATTGTTCGTAGAATATGGCGAAACTAACTTTTCATTTTTGTTTTAAAATGTCATTCATCGTTTGACCAGATGCTTAAGAATTTTACTGAAATAAGCTTTGGATTTGTAAAATTGGATAGCTTCAAATTCATTGTGTTAAGTAATTTTCGAGTAAAATATTTTACAATATTTATCCGAAATATGTATTTTTTGCCTTTGAAGACATTGCACTTTTTGCCAATAAATCTTTATTTTTATACTTTGTTTTACATATTGGAAATAATTGTTGAAACCCAAAGATTTAAATTTCAAGAAACATAATAATTATAATAATTCTTTGTGAGTTCAAGACAAAAAAAAAGGTTTAAAAATCGCTGAATTTTAACATTGTAGCTGCGAAAGTTTCAGTATACCTCAAACCCTAGGAGGGGTAAGTAAGCAACCACATTTTCTATAACTTTCACCTTCAAGAAGTTAAACCAAACATATCGAGATTAAGACATCCTTATCGTGTTAAATTTATATCGAATCTCATGACTCATAATTTTTGCAAATGATTTTTTATTGTGCTATAGAGAAAGGAAACTCGAAATTATGAGCTACACATTCTCAGTTTGAAATATATCACATGGTATTTACTTTGAACAACAATAAAAATAATCCTACAAAAGGGTAAAGTTCTTTCAAATTCGACAACCATTCTTCCTTTTAATTTGTCTCGTGTATTTCTTTGAGCATTGGAGGACTAGTTCATTTATAATCTAAACAACCTAAATTTTCCTTGGAACTGAAATAAATGATATATTTCCTAATTTTGTTTGCCTTTTTTAGAAAATAATTTTAAATTGCTTTGACCTGAAAAATAATTTCTGCTACTTTGCCAAAGTTACTACTCCTATAACACCTTATGCTAAAAGCAATTCTTGTTTTATTTATATTCGACAGATACTAATTTTTTGGAGAACAATTACACCATATGTATGCCGTACATGTATGTTTACATACTCAATTTCATAATCAGTTTTGTAAAATATTAAAAAATATTTTACATAACTCATAATTGGCACTATTTGAAATGAAACACTGGCTCATTTAAAAATAATCTTTATTTTACATGGAAACTTGATTTTGCATGTTATTTAAACCGAATTCAATTGCTTTGAAAACCTAAATATTTTCCATTGTTACATCTGCTGTCTATTTGTTACATCGATTCTTATACCCGATAGATTCTCGTTTTATGGTCATTAACTATGGTTGTATATTTAAGTTTGCATAGGCAAATTAAACTTAAAATTTTTTTATCAATCCCTCTTATCCAACGAGCTAACGTAGATTGATATTATTTGTACTCTATTAAGTAAATAAAATGGCATTAAGTGTTTGATATTTTAATGAATTTCTCTTCCAAATATTACTAAATTTTAATTTTCTTACTCAACTGGCATCTTAAGAGTTAAAATAACACACCCTGCGGTTTTAAAGTATCATATAGGTATATGGTGCATAGTTTCATAGCACACAGCGCTAATAAGCGTCTCATTAACGATATTATAACCCTAAAACACTATCCTTACGTCTAGGAGTTGTTTTGTTATTAAAATAATAAACTGTTAACAGTTGAAAATAACTTTAATATGCAATGAATACCTTTTTAGTAAAAGCGTATTATTACTTGTTTTTCATTGCTTTAAAATAAGTTTTTTGAAAGTTATCTTTCAGGAGTAACAATTGTATCTACGATCGACAAAAAACAGGATAGCGTTCTAGAATTAATTGTCTTGTTCATATTAAGAAAAGTCAAAGATTTTGTTTTCTATTCTCATAACAATATGTTTTGGAAAGCAGAGATGTAAATGGATTTGAACCAAACTGATCTGACCAACCGGTTTTAGAGATAATGAGACTGATTTTAGTAAGTTAGATGGATAGATTTGTAACTGCCTTTTTATCTATGATTTTGAATGTCATGGCAGCAGTGACATAACGAGGGGAGGTGAGGGTTATAAACCACCTAAGAAGGACTGCTCTAAACATATATGTGTAAGGATTGCTGTATTAATTTTAAGATATAAGTTGAAGGAGGGAGAACCCTCCCCCATGGAATATTTCTCCCTACACCCCTGTATGTCTGGCACTGAATTCTGTAGCCGTTCGGAATCGGTTTTAAGTAGGTACCGGCAAATTAACACAGGTGCCTGGAACCTGGTATTCCACTCGGCCTGTGATTGGCTGGTACGTACATTGGCAGCGATTTTTAAAATTGGGGAAATATCTTGGCGACGCTTTCTGTGAATTTGTATGTTGTTTCCACAAGCAGAAAGAGACATAATCATACATAGCATTTTTTTTTCAAAGAGAGGGGGGTGAGTATAAACTTAATTAAAGGTTTAAAGACATATTTAATTAAAGTTAAGTTACAAATTATATTAATTACAGTTTACCGAAATGAGAAACTTTTACATGCTTTGATAAATACTTTTCTAATAAAACACAGAGCTACAATATTTACAATTAGAACTTTCAATTTCCATTCTTTGTAAAAATTCTCTAATTCTCCTAAATAAAGGTATAAATAACGGATAAATAGAGAGAAATAAATAGATAAGAAGCCTTTCTAAATCAATGGATAAGAAATCAGTAGTGTAAAGCATCGCCAAGATATTTCGCAAATTTTAGAAATTGCTGCCAATGTACTTACCAGCCAATTACAGGCCGAATGCAATACCAGGTTCCAGGCACCTGTAAATTAACTCTCGGGCACCAAAAAATTGGATTGTACAAAGCAAAAACAAGTTAGCTGTGTATTACCTTCTAAATGGCGGCAAGTTCCCTTCTCTCCATATATCACTTATACAGATTAATGCACTCTTATACCATTCAAGAGACCAAAGGTTTGGTTTATTATATGCGATGATTCATTATACTATAAAGAAAAATATTATATATCATAAAACTTACAACTCACTAGTTGAATGTACTTAAATATTATGTAACTGAAAAAAATGAAATCAATCTATTAAAAATTGTATTTAAGGACTAAAATCGATTAAATTGATTAATAGCCTAATACAATAATACTATTAAATTGACTAAAATTAAAGACAAGTGAAAATATAATTTTAGTTTTATTGTTTCTAGCTGTATTGATGTAGAACAAATCGCTAATTTGACATGATGCCGATTCCAAGAAAATTTTATGAATTTCTTTATCTAGTACAAAAAAGAACCCCAACACTTTTTTCCACTGTTTGGGGGGAGTAACATGTATTAAATATTCCTCACTTTGTTAATAAGTTAGAGACAAAATACTGCTTTCTCTTCTACAGATAAGTTTCAGAAAAATGTTTCAATGGGCTTATTGAAATATGTTTTGTTTTATCCAATTTCTAAAATTTCGGTTTGGTTTTAAAGGATAAAATAGCCTTCAAATAAAGAGGAAAAAGAATAAAAATGCAGAGAAATTAATCTTATACATGTAGTTTTCGTTTTGATAAGGGAAATTGGTAGAATTTCTATACAAATGAATGAAAATTGTTTGTTATAAAGCGTCAATAAACGTAAAACAGATCTAGATAAAATTTTCTTTGCTCAAAACAACACGATTCCCAATAATTGTATTGTTCACTTTTAATTCTAATTATGCCTGGATGTATAATTAAATGCAGAGCCCTTCTTGGCAGTTAAGCAGAGAATGCCTCGCACAAAGGAAGGTGCTAGAATTAACCCTCTGGCTGCTTATCCCGTGATTTCCATGATCAACTCAAATGTAACAAAATTTGCTCATCTCTCGATTTTCGCGGGCATTTGCTTTTCTTCCTTTTTTGAGGAGTGCATCCCACTTTTTCACCGTTTAACCAGTGAAATAAATTATATAAATTATTAGACATTTAATTATGTAATAAATAGAATTATATTTATAGAAATATAGTTATATTAGATATTATAATTATATTATGTAATAAATAGAAATCAACTGTAATTCAATTGAAATTTATATAAAAAATAATTATATATTTATATAATTATATTTCTTGTGATAACATCTGAAATTAGTCTTTTTGACAGTTTAATTTATCACGATATAAATGTATATAAAAATCTATTCTAGAAAAAAAATGCATATTCCAATTTTTCTCTCACTATATATAGCTTTAAAATTTACAAAAAAAAAAAAAATTCACTCTTTTTAAACCGATTTTTGTCTACAAATTGAACAGTCAGAGGGTTAAGTGGCATCCAGTTCGTTCGATAACCTGTAAAAGTGAAGTTACACATGCAATGAAACATATTATCCGGCGATTTTTTTCTGGGGGGGGGGGGTTCTATGCAGAAAACACATGGACTAACATATTATACATTATTATTTTATAATCAAAACTTTTCCATAAATTTAATTTTAATAAATTGTGTTTTAATTCTATTCCTGCCTTATTGCCAGAAAACCGTCACAAGTCATAGGCTACAGGTCTGTGATCATTTTTAATGCTATTTTTACTTAGGTTTTATTAGTGGGGCACAAAAAATATATACGGATACACAAATAAAACTTGCACTCAGGCTCTCATCCCCTCCTCCTCTGGAACTGCACTATTTAAAAGTATACATAAATTATTATTCCATACACTAGATAATCATTTAGCAGGTGTCTACACTAATAGTGAAGAAACAAGTCATGCCCTTATCGTGTATAAAGATATTAGAAAAGCATATTTTCCCGAGCACTGTTCATATAATTGGTCACTAATGGTAAAACCTCTCGGACGCAGACAGCTCCTAAGTAATACGGAGTGGAATCCGTCACGCTCTGTAGACTATCGACAATCACTGAACCCTGAAATGACTAAAGCGTTTTCCACTCCCCCGACTGCTATGTAGACGAAAAGTATGTATGCACAACGTGCTAGGATGAACAGGACAATAATGTTCTTCATTTCACAATGAAGGTTTGTTATCGAGCAGATAACTCTCATCATTCACTGTCTAAAAGACGAATTACGGTCCCCATGATGTCGCAATCGGAAAAAAGTAGAAAATTATTTGATTCCAGATTCATAGGGAAACACTGTCGTTAGATCCTGCCATAAAAAAATAACATTACCGCTCGAGTGACTTTTGGTGTTCAACCTCACTTAATTTCCGCCACAAAAAGAATAAAATGACTAGTGAACTCTGTAAGTTGCTAAGGAACAGAAAACCAGAGCAAGTATATGTTATATTAATGCAATAAAATTGGTACATTTCATGACTTGATGAAGGACTATGAAAATTATTTTTGAATCCATTTTATTAAGTAGGCTTTTGCCCTCATCTTCCTATGAATGTGTGCATCAATGTGTGCTTGTGTATGTGCACATAAGTGAACATAACATCTTATCTTTCTTCAACAAAGCGTGGGATTATTCTAAAGACGGTTTCTCTTCTGAAAAAAGTATCACTGTACTAGCCACTCATTACTGATAATTCTATGTAGACTGTTTACATTGTTACTTATAAGGCGATTTCACGCAGTAGGGAAAATCTCAATTTATGACAATTCTGGCTTTAGTTTCAAACGGAAAGGCAGTTTATTGTTTGTCTATTGTAAACATGAAAGTGAATGGGAAGGGCATTATAGTATTTCGTGATGTTGCGACAAATTGCTCTATAGAAAAGTATTTACTAACTTATAATAAGGAATACTGCATCCGATAAAACTTTATGAAACACAATGCAGTTCTTAATAGTAAAATAGTTCCTCATTCATTACTGATATTAAGTGAACTCAAACATTACGAGTTTTACTAAAGCAAACTACAATAACATTAAGCAGCCAAATATTTACTATTTAAAGTTTACTTCTGCCACGTCAAAATGTCACTAAATTTTTATTGTTCCAATATCGAAATTATTTCCGTTTAAAAAATGGAATTAAAACATTAAATAGAACATTTACATTATAATATCGTAGATACAACAGATAACGCTCAGTTACTCTTAAGGAATATGTACTGCTGAACTTACTATTTATTTCTTCTGCAAACCCTTTCAGAAATGAATATAAAAATCTCAACTTAAGGTGATTCGGCACTATTCAAATGATGAAAATTCTGAATTTTCACTGTTTATCTAAAATGTTCTATGGCAGTCAGGATAACTGACAAAAATTTTTAAAGAATTTGATTTTTTTAAATGTGTTAATTTACCAAGAAATATCTTCTAAATTAATATCTCATTTTTCATAAAATGTATTCACTGAAATAGGTTTCAAATAACAAGCTTATGATTTCGAACTACACTTTATAAAAATTAATTTTTTTAAATTATTCTAAATATTATATTAATTTAAATTAATGAAAACAAAAAATTCCAATACATTAAAAATATTCAAAAAGTTTTGGATATTTTTTTACAGATTTTAAATCTATAAATTGCGATTTTCCGATTTGCATTTTCCCCAAATCATGCTCTTTAAAATTAAAAAAAAAAAATCAACAAATATTGATAAATTAAATTATGTCATTAGTATGATATCAACTATATAATAATAACCTAAGTTATCTGTTCATCTGTCCACGAATTTATGAAGCGGTTGTGCCTCGAATGGATAGAGGCATCCATATTAGATTTTTGATGAGTTAGGGTTAGCAAAATTCAGAGCGAGTTCGAAAACGTTCGAAATCCACCACTTCACCCCTTTTCGAGTGTTTAAGGCCATTATTTCAAGCTCTGTTGTCCCCGGTTAAGAGCAGAATATTAAATTTATCAATTCATCACATAATAAATAGGTAAAAGTAACATTTTTTCTAACATTATGACGTCATTCTTTAACCATCTCTTTTAATCATTTCTTATTTTAAATTACTTAAATTAAGTCGGCATTATTTTCATGCGTTTCATCACTGAACTTAGATATTACTACAATAATTTTCATTTATATTTGGTTTAAGTAATAGATTAGGTACATATGTGATAGTTTTTAATTTAATCATTGATTATTTTCGTTGCAATGAAAATTTTATCTCCTGTATTAACAACAAATTCTTTTCATAATAGTCTAGGAGCTTATTTCAAGGACTAATAAATATCTAGCGTTTAAGTTGTATATCTTTGAAAATTAAGAAGTTTGTTCGTTTGTGTGTTTGTTTTTAATACATAACCACATGGTTTGAAATAGACTCACTAAATTTTGGACATCACTCAAATATACGCCTAATAATTACTGTCAATATTAAAACCTCTGTTGTCCATCCCCTCACGTAATAAGACAAGATAAATTAAAGTTGGCAACTAACATACGGTCAGTAAAGATAAATTATTGAGCATGTACTAAATAATTCTCAACCAAAAAACAAACCATTTTTTACCTGCCTCATAGGGTACTTTACGATTCTGGAAAATTGAAAATTTTACTGATACCGTCATATGACGGGCTATAGGCTAGTAGTTAATAGAATTAAGCATGGATTTGACAATATCATTAAAAGAAAAAAATTAAAAATGGACATGTAACAGAAATCATGCTTTTTTTCCAGTTTTTATATAGATCTTTATATTTTAATTTTTCTTCTCAAAAACTGTTTAATAAATTGTAAAACCTTTCTTTACTATTGTCAACAACATTATATACACGTCAAAAAATTTAGCGAACAAAATATTGAAAACTGAGGGAGAAGAAAAATTTTTTAAATAGTTTTTTTAATGAAATTGTACAAGTTCTGTTATGAGAACTTTGATAGTTTTGTCACTCAGTATAATAATGACAATTTGTAGTATACATATTAAATAAGCTACAATACTTAAACATAGAAAATTGGTCAGAATGTGCAGAGTGCCATGAAAGATATTTTGCCCTTTTCACGGTATGCATGCAGAACTATAGTTGATTTTTGTGAATCAGGTATTAATAATACTTTTGTGATGGTAAAGGTGACTGCTGGAGTGGGGTGGGGAGAAATGCATGTAAAAGATGCCAATACCTATCTTCACATTCATATTAAATAGAAGAAAACTTCCATATTTCATATCAGTCCCCGCTGGATTCAGAAAAAAAAAGAATAACATGATGGGTCACCTCTGGAAAGCGTCCAAAACACACGTTTCATTACTAAATGGGGCCCGCTACTAATGCAAATGAATCGATTGCCATGAATGGGCATGAATGGTGAGGATTTTGATGGGGGCGGAGAGAACAAAAGTTGTCCGATATCCTGCCTGGCTTGGGAGATATCTCATCATCAGTCGGGTGACATTCTTTTAGGGCGCGATTGTTACACGGTGGTACGGAAAGTTTCAGCATGTGGATTATTGCTTCATATTCTATAGATTAAGATTGGAATTTTTCCAGGGTGTAAAAGATGTAGAAATTTTGAGAAATGTTCATCAAAGTACTAAAAGTACAGAAGCAGTCTTAACACTCAGTCATTCTGTTTCTGAAAATTGTGAAACTTTTTTTTGTGATTTTCTTTATTATTTTAAAGAGTTTTCAATTTTACGTATTTATTCAATCTATTCAGTGATAATATTTACCTGTAGTTTGCTATTAAATGAAAGAAGCACATAAAAACAATTGTACCTAAAAACTGCGTCTCCTAAACTATTTTAATTTTCAATTATTATTTTTTCAGATGAACTCAACCATGCTTTAATCTCCAATTATTTTTATCATATAAGATACTATTTACATATGTAGTACTCTCATATACATGATATGAACATCTAGATGAGTGTAAATAACAAATGTTTGGATAATAAATCAGTTGTGCCTCAAATCTGATTCTTTTTTCTTTCACAGCATAGTTAAAAAATATAACAACTCGCATGTTAAACTTTTTTCTTTTTTCTTCAAGTATGAATCAACTGTTCGTGCAAAAATTTCATTTCTTTTTTACACTATATATGTTACATGTATCTTTTTTATTGTTCAAAGATCATAAACATCCTGCTTCGGAAGACATCAGGCGTAAAAATTTTTCGCATATATCATATTTCTTGTTTGTACTGTATTGTATTTTGTTGAGTTAAAATTTGTTCCTTGTAGCGCTATCATAAACCTAGCTTTTTGATTATTTAAACTCATTTTTAAATTAGAGACAAATACTTATGCATTTAATAGTTGAAAATTACAAATAAAAATCAAGGTGCATCATGCCATTCTTTCTTATCGGGATTGAACTAAATTATTAAATACTCAGTAATATAAAAATATCAATAATAAAATTATAATGAATTTACATATACTCACTAATAATGTGTTGTATAAAAATAATTCAGATACATTTTTCCTGCGAAGTGGATAAAAAATATGATAAAACCCCAAAATAGGACCAAGGTACAAACAGTTTCCTCCTATTTAGATTTTATTACCCTTGGACCTCGGGGTATATTAAGAATATAGTCTGAATCTGCAAGATAAACAGTTCGTATCTTTAATAAAATATGACAAAAGCTACATTTTTCTTCTATGATCTAATCTTCACAAAATTACTAAAATTAATCTGACTATTATACAATGAAATGCAAACGATTATAACTATTTATAGATGAGGTTCGCTCTGGCCTTTCAATCGTAATATTTGAGCTAACGTGACATTGCTATAACAAGGGAAGTTTCACCAAGTGCATCTTGGAATGAGTGGTAAAATCATAATATATTCTTCTACAATGAAAAAGTCATCTCGTTAAACATGTCCGAGAAATTCTCTTTCCAGGTTAGTAAAGGTAACATTCCGGAGTAACCCCAAACTAATGAAGTTGTGTACAAATGCAAAGCTATTATTTTCTATAGGTATTTTAATTCATATCTTATCTCATAATCGGCTTCTCATTGACAGCATGTGAGTGCGTGCGTATGTGTGTGTGTGTGTGTGTGTGTGTGTGTGTGAGAGAGAGAGAGAGAGAGAGTATGCGTGTGAGAGTATGCGTGTGAGAGTATGCGTGTGAGTGTGTGTGAGTGAGTGTATGTGTGTGTGTGTGAGTGAGTGCATGTGTGCATGTGTGCATGTGTGTGCAGTGTGTGCATGTGTGTGCATGTGTGTGCATGTGTGCGCAATAAATTTATTCTGACAAGTAACTAAATTATTTACAATAATTTTAATTCCACTTCGTTATGAACAAGAGCCTCATTCAAAAGTGCGCAATTACTTCCGCTTCTAAAGAAATAAAATCATTAACTTACGTCTCCTTTCCTATGTCAATGCAGTTTTCATGTGACCACGTGACTTATTCAGACTTTAAATCATCTCAGGACCACTTTTTAAGGACCATCGGGTATTTCTAGCAACAAAAATACAAAATTAAACTAATTTAAAATTAGTTAGCTAATTAATTAGTAAATTAAATTAATAAACTAAATTCGCTTGCTTCTTAGTGTAATTAAAAATACTACTTCACTTTGGTAGCATATTTAGCTCTATAAAGACATCTATCGTCCGCTGCCTCGTATTTGTCGGAATAAAATGTGACTTTAACGGATTTTGCCTATGTATGCCTGATTTTTAGTAGGTGTGAATTTAACGAGGTCTGAGACTGGACTACACCAACAAGTCAATCTCCTGAAACCACCAAATAAGGGCTGTATTTTTACCTGAATTTACATACCTAAAGTTTAGACTTAACACATTATACACACACACAGGACCGGTTTAGAGGGCTGTAGCCGCTTGCGTAAGAGATATTAACAGCCCTTTTCCAATACGGATTCATGGTTGATTTATAAGCTAATCGACTGCATAAACCCTTACTATTATATGACTGCTCTATACAATTAACTAATACATCCACAAGTTTAGAACTGCACTCTTTTTTTCATTCTTACATGTCAATTCATTGAAATTTGATAATTCTAAGCTCTCACGCAGTGCAACTTTTGTGCTTAACAATCCTAGGTCATTAAACTTTTTTTGATTGATACTATCACATATTTTTTTAAATTTCAATTTCGAGACTCCTTTCAATTTTTATAACTGCATATATAAATTAGCATCAATTTTAAACAATAGATTAAATCTAAACAGTATTTGAAAAAAAAAATTGAGAAAAATTCTATATTTTATTGCTTGCTCTAGAGATTTAGCCGGCTGCTTGCATGCACGCACTGCACACCTACTAGCCCTGGCACGTATATATATATATATATATATATATATATATATATATATATATATATATATATATATATATATATATATATATATATATATATATATATATATATATATATATATATATATGTGTGTGTGTGTGTGTGTATGTATATGCATGTAATGGGCATTTCAACCCACGACAGATGTAAAAAGGGGATTCGTGTTGGCTTGAATGCTGTCGTTAGGGATCGGATGACCAAAGAGAAGACGCAAAAATTTTGAAATAAAAAATGAGAGTTTATTATGGTGTAGCGAGGTGAATCATCTAAGAGCGGGAATTTCTCCAGCCTATCTGAAGAAGGCGCAACTGACGTCATATCACGAGCTTCTCTCCACCTTTCCCTCCGTAGATGAGCAACCGCCAGGTGTTCACTTTTACTCCCGCTTGCACTTCCCTCGCTCTCTATCCCCAGCGACACGGTCAATTCTTTCTTAATAAATTATAATTGTTATTGTTACAAGACATTGTTTTTATTTTATCTAACCTTCTGATATCCAATGGATATTCATGGGAACCCCCATTCTCAATAATGGTATCTGGGGCGGAAAACATGTTCATAACAATATATAGGTGTGTGATACAGCCAATCATTGTTTTAATTATTAATCAAATGATGCCGCAAAAGAAGTGAAACTAATTATACAAAGAGTTACATAAGGAGGACTGAAGTAAGCAGGAATTAATTTTACTGTACGCGAAGTCCCACAGTTTCCCAGAGAAAAGATTTTGGAAAAACATTGCAATTTTAGGATCGAATCGCCCGAAATTTATTTTAAGATACAACTACAATTACGTTGGTTAGTTTTAAGTTAAAATATCATGACACACACACATATATCTATATATGCATACTAAAAGTGGCTCTTGAAACAATGACCCATTAAAAACAATTACATTTGTCTTCACCTTGGACAAACATTTTCACGAAAAGCGTGAACAGGATATATAAAAGAAAAAAGAAAAAATAATTCCTAGCCAAACGTAACAACTTTCCAATTTGGCAAGTAGCGCATTTCACTAGGTTTAATGGAATTTCAAGCAACGCCATCAGGAAGGGTTTACTATAAAAATAATAATCATAATAGTAAAGAAAAAATTCTCCCCGTATGTAGAATGTCACCTCCAAATAATATAATAGAAAACTATTATACTTTGCGTGATTATGCACATCAAAAAGTCACTTCCAGCGGAATTAATATTTCAATGCGGCGCAAAGACGTAAAAAAAAATATAAAAAATAAATAAAACCAAAGTGCACCCCTTTCGGCTACAGCCACATTTTTCTCTCGATGTGTATGTGTAGGGCGGACCTCGTGACTTTTAAACGCTGATCGATGTGCAAGATTCCATTTTTGAAAGGTAATCACGTACACCTCAACGACGGAAGTGCAATCAATTTGGCAGAACCTTCTAATTACCACGCGGTTGAAGTTCGTCAAAAAAGAAAACTAGTCTCTTTTTACTTATTTATTAAACTTTTACTTCCCGGGGATATTTTAGATTTCGTGTTAGAGGCCACTTCCGAATATCATTCATACATGCTTCCAGACGCGTGTAACGATACGTTACAGGTATATTATTACCATTTAACGTGGGGAAATTGAAACTCGGCATGGCTTTAACTAGTTTGAACGAAAGTTTTTTGTGTCTACAAAATTTTCTGTTGAAAAAGGAAAACCTGTTTTTTAGTTATTCTGGTCGCGTAATTTCATATTACCTGTCGAATTTTCGAATGAGGAAATTGAAATGCAAGAACACTTAATTATGGCTAAAAATGAGAACAGCGGTAGGGTATATAAATGGTTTGATGATGACACAACAAGTATCTCAGACACGTAGTCATCGTGACTTACTAATCAGTTTGAAAATTCACAGAAACATTGTAGGAAGTCGCATTTATAATGTTCGTGATCAAAGGGTTTGGTCTATTATTCAAAAACTGTTAATTGCTCTGGGAAACATTCATGTGTAATACTTATGTTTTAAAGAAATGCTTTTCAAATATATTCATTGGTAAACTTTTTATTTAAACTCAAGATATTACATTTAAAATAGATAAAAAAATAAATATTTACCCATAAATAATTTATTTCCATTGTAAAGAAAATAGTAAAAGTACTTTTAGGATTTGTTTCGTATGCACGAATTTAGTGAAAGAAAATACCCTTATATTAGACGTATATGCTTGTTTATGCTACGATAACAAATTGAATTTTCGTGAAAAATTTCAAGCCGATAGCGTAAAGAATATTTCACGTCTTTCAAATACAGCAATAAATGTAAATTTACTATAAGTAAAGCATAAATAGAAAAGGATTAAACGTCGACAGTTGTTTCACAGAAATAAACCACTACTTCAGTCAACCAGTTGTTTCCAAACTATGACTAAGAGGAACGAGTGGCTGAGAAAGCCATATCGACAAAGGAAAGTCAACGCCATTTACAGGTCACACGCCGAAGCAGTTTCATGGCAGACACGTTAGGACTGGGAAAGGTTACTTCCCGAAACGAAAAAAGAAAATAAGAAAGTGAAAGCATACGAGAAGGAGCAAACATTAAATCAACAATATATTAGAAAATAAGAGAAATTTCAGGAGTACTAGCAATGTTGTTATAAAAATGGAGAATTTTTAATAGTATGAAAATCTATGATAAAATCAAATACTCTTTTTTTTAGTTAATGATATTAGTAGAACCTGAATTTTCTAGGAAATCGTTTATTTAATTTTTGTAGACTCTCGTTTTTTCTCTTTCTCTTTCCATTGTGTTTACCACTTCTGATTCTAATGTATGTATCAGCGTATAAAGAGTCCGAGGCTAAATTCGTGGCTTAACATACGTACAGTAGCAGCAAGAGAACTTAGGAAGAGGAGATTCCACCAAGGGTCTCAAAATCGAAAAGAAAATATTATCTCACCCATAAATTAACTCAGAGAGCTTTGTATGAAAGCTTTACAAAATCAAGAAGTTAGTTATATTGAACTTTATAATAAAGGGTTTCTATAAAAGTTGTGACACCTTTTAATGATTTGTAATCATAAAATAAGGAAGATATATTATTAACTTAAAACCAGTAATTAATGTGGTGTCCGGATTGACACCCAACACCAGGTTCGCTGCGCGCATCGAGCAACGCGGAGTCCTCGACGAGACGCGAGGAACAACAGACATACTTTTGACCATAGACTAAACCGAAAAGACAACCAACTTCGGCCTAGATTTGCGCGCCCTCGGTGTCAGACCATCTGAACTAATTGGCGCTTTGGCAGTGGTCTGGGACCTTGGCGATGGTCTGCTGCTATGTAGTCTGTGATCTTACATTGAATGCCCTAATCCGTTGGCGATTCTAAACGGTTACCAGAAATCTTTCCCTGTTGTCGTTTTGGACTTGGAAAATTTTGAGACTGAAAGCGATTGTGCTTTGTACATTAATAAAATCAACCGAAAGTAAGGATTTGAATTACTTATATTAACACTTTATTGTGAATGTTATTTACATGTTAACTATTAACTGACCTTTTTTTATTTTCCAGCATTTTTGTTTTAAAAAGCTGAAGAATTTCATTTCTTTTTGTTTGCGAATGTTCTAACGGATATTTTAAAATTACTTTTTCTGCTACATTTTACTACTGTATTTGCATGCTTTGCTAATAAGTACCCGTTTTTATAGCATTTTTGTTTGAAAAATAATTCCTATAAATATTAATTAAGACCTTCGGCCAATATTTAAATCCAGTCAACCGAATTTAACGGTTTGAATTATTACCACTTTATTGCGAATATTATTTACATGGTTTGCAAAAAACTGGTATTCCTTTTTAATTTTCTAGTCTTTTTATTTGAAAAATCAACAAAATTTCATTACTTTTGTTAGCAAATGTTCTAACGGATATTTTAAAATTTCTTAAAATTATACATTTTGTTGTTATTTTTTGTATCTGTGTTTTGCTAATAACTGATTTTTTTCATAACATTTTTGTTTGTAAATATTAGAAAAATTTTATTAATTTCTGTTTATCGGATGTATATCTGTCAAACGTACATTTTAATTTGAGTTTTTATATTTTATTATTCTTACCGCTAATTTATTTAAATTTAAATGATTTGTTTTCTTTTAGCTGTTTTATGAAGTAGTTTATTAGGGTTGTAATACAGGGGAAAGGGATTTATAAACTTTTTTATGCTCTTTCTATTTGTTTCTTTTAATATTTTCAGCTGTTGGATCTGTGTTATTTGGATTAAATTATATAGAAGAAATGTATGATCTTTAAATCTTCAGAGGTAAGCAGTTTAAAATTCACATTTAATAAATTTTTATACCAAGCTATAACTTAAAAAATTCTATGGCATTTTTATAAAAAAAATTTTACACTTAAAATTATTTCTGTGTAATATGTGGCATAAAATATTTATAATAAAGTAGATTTTTTTAATGTGAATGATTTATGTACAAAGTGCTATTGGCAATTCCATTCTCTGCAAGTATTTAAATTAAGTGTTTTTCATCTATATCAGCCCAGTTATTTTCAAATATAAATTTTTAAAGTATACATTTTTTTTCTGTTATATTAATCTTGCCCTTTATATACATTCAAACATACCTTTCACAGAAAACGGATGAATCATATTTGCTATAATTCACCTGGATAATATAAATAAATCACCTGACCAGTAAAATAATTTATTTATGGTTAAAATACTTATTTATGTAATTTATTTTATGGTCCTTAGCTTCAGAGACATTGAGTTAGTTTATTTTTTACTCTGTGCAAGTTAATATTCAGAATCAGTATTTCATCATCCATGTATGTGACTAATGTTAAAGTTAACCAGCCGTAATACATTGTTTCTAAAAATTGATGCATTATTTTGTACTCTCTGACACCAATTTTGGTAAATAACAAATAATATACACTAATTCTAAAATTGGGGTTTTATCGTGAGAACTTGCTCACCAATGGAAAATAATTTTTATTCTACAATATTCTTTAATGGCAAGCTAAAATATTTTTAGATCAGTTTTATTTCAGTAATTAGTAAAAGTCTTTAGTTTCATTACTGTATACCAATATAATTAACTTCGTACATGTATATTGTATACATACATATATATTGTAACATTTTTTTAAACATTGAATGACTAAAAATAATTGCCTTAATATTTCAGTTGTTTATCATGTATGTGTAGTAACATATTCAAGTATAAGTTGTGAAACTTTAAAAAAGTTTGGTGTAATTAAATTCTTTTCTTGTACAATGCAATATCAACAAAAATCTCATTATAATACCTAGGTGTCAAAAGAATATATTCGAAGTGAAATTGGAAGCTGTAGATACTAAATGCTGGAAAGAGTACATACTTAGGCAGCTAAGGCCTGCAAAGGGCTGTTGTGATCATAAAGAACAATGAAATGGAAAATCATGAAGGTAAATATAAATGTATTTCTGCTTTATAACTTAGTAAATATTTTTTATTCAAGATCAGTAGTTAATTAAGTTTTTATGATTAATAGTATGTAATAACTGAATTAAAGTATTGTATTAATTAAATCATTTTATTTGTGGGAATATAATTTAATGGAATAACAAATACAAGGAAAGAAAATTTATGAAACCAATTATTCAGCAGGACAACAATCATCTATAATTTCAAACTGAATTTGTAGTCATACTTGAATGAAATTTCTTAAACTTGAATGGGAATTAATGAAGTGTATAAGTATATGTTTTAATACATAACTTGATATGTTGTATATTTCTAGATTAATTAGCAATATAAAGAGAAAAATCTGTGGACTTTTCTTTCTCAATGTACTTTTAATTTTTCAAGTTATTAATGAAATTAGTTTAAATTTGGCTTGTATGTTGAGGAGCATAAATTAAATATACTTCAATATTTACGAGGCAAATTTAAACAAATTCAATATTAAAAACTTACAGCATAATTTAAAAGATATTTTTCAAGTAAAATGAAATTATATACAGCATTACTGATCTTTTTTATAGTATATTTATGTATGCAAGCAAACCTATGAATGTAAGATGTATATATGTATGTATTTTGTATGTGTGTATGTAATGAAATCACTTTTTTTTATGAAATTGATTGTTCACTGTACTTTAGATTAAGACTTTTGAACCCTCCATGCAAATAAATTCTGGCTCTGTTGTTGTTGTTGCATGCCCCCGTGGTCAGCAGCGCTAGACCAGGTCCATGAGACTGTGCACCCTTAGAAAGTCCAGCACCATGAGTGGGTCCTTAGTCAGGTCACTCACGGAGAGTCCCAAACATTCGAGAATGTGTTCAGGCGAAGCCTGTTCTATTGAGCACTTGTTGCAAATTTCGAAACTCTTCAATCCTTCAGAAAACCTTAGAGTTCTAAGGTGGCCACTTCGAAATCGGGAAAGAGTAGTTTGTTCCTGACGATTGAAGCCAGTTGCCAGGGATCCTCCAGGTCGTGAACACTGATACCAGTGATGCTTTGGCGGGTCATTCCAAGTGTTAGAATTATTGTGTTTGATCTTTGAATGAATCTCTAGGAAGGTTAGTGGCGCCGACGGCATGTAGGTCTCTTCAGCGCCAGCCTTGGCCAAAGAGTCCGCGATCTCATTTCCCTCAAGATCGACGTGGGAGGGGATCCACTGTATATGAATGTCATGGGAAGTAGAAATTCTTTTCATCTTATTAAGTATTGAAACTCCAGTATTGTCTCTTACATTGTGCCAACTGGCTAAGTGCTGTATCGCACTTCTGCTATCAGACAGGATCCAGATCTCAGTTCCCTGGGGGACAGACTCCAGGGAATCTAGGGCTTCATCTATGGCAATTAGCTCACTGCGGAAAACCGAGCAGTTATCAGGATTTCTCCTTTGGATCTTCAAGACAATATTTTGTGATCTGATGTAGACTCCACTGCCTGTGTGATTACTTTGGTCTTTACTACCATCCGTGTAAGCCTGTATGGCATCAATTGGTATTTCTCCAATTCTCTCAAGAGCAATTTGTTTGAGGTAGGCAGGAATATCTGTTTGTTTATTCACTTGTACTTGTAAGTCAGGATGGAAGAAGACATGAGCAAGATCGTCTGATGGATCAAGACATTGTTTCAGGTAATGGGGCTCCACAGCTTCATTGATTAGACTAAGGGTGGTTATTTGGCTGAAAGGGCTGTTTCTCTTGAGTCTCTGGCTAAAACGCCAGTTTTTGAAATAGGAAGAAGTGCGATTTTGAGAACCTAGAGCGTTGAGTTTGTTGTAGTATTTTGTTAGGCATGCGTGTCTTCTGAGGCTCAAAGGTTGCAGATCAGCCTCAAATAGCACAATATTTCTAGGACATGAATTTCTTAGGCCTGTGATAATCCGGGCCGCGCTGAGTTGGACCATTTCAAGTTTCTGAAGATTTGTATCAGAGGCACAACAATAAACTGGAATTCCATATTCTAAGATAGGTCTAATTAGTGAGATATACGTGCTTCTGAGAGTGCAAGCGTTAGAGCCCCAATCGCGCCCTGAGATGTACCTCAAAATGTTGAGCCGTTTTCTTGCCTTTAACACGAGATGATCAATATGCTTGTTTCCCAGAATCTCCGGGTCTAGCACGAATCCTAGGTATTTTGGATGTTTATTCACTATCAGTGGCTGATTATTCAAAAGGATATTGGGTTGGAAATTATAAAGCTTTCTGTTGGTAGTGAAAAAGCCAACCGAGGATTTAGTTGGGTTAAAACACAGTTTATGTTCCTCAGAGAAATCCCGAATATCCTCAAGGACAAGATTAATGTCTCTCTCTAGTCTCCTCACGTCATTATCAGATTTCCAAAGGACAATATCATCCGCGAAAGCGCCAACCTCACATTTTAACTGGATAATTCTCTCAATACCTGACAGATAAAGTGAGAACAAAGTAGGACTCAGAACTGATCCCTGAGGTACTCCCTGAAAGATCCTAAAACTCTTGGAAAGGGAATCATTATACTTCACTCTGATACATCTATTTCTAAGAAAATCGTAAATCCAGGGAAGGGCCTTTCCACCGATACCAAAGCCCTTAAAAAGTTTTATAACGAGTAAGTTATTCCACACTCTGTCAAAGGCTTTGGACAAGTCCAGGAAAACTGCAACAGTGTGGTTAGTGGGTTTCTTGTTGTGGGCATCTCTTATTCTCTGGCAGAAGTAAAGCAGTTGGTCCGAAGTGCAATGTCCCTCTCTGAAACCATACTGCTCCTCAGGGAGAAGAGAAAGGGCATGTAGGTGAAAGTTGAGTCTTCTGAGAATCATTTTTTCCATAATTTTGCACACTATACTGGTTAAAGCGATCGGTCTGAAGCTCTCAGTGTTGCTGTCAGGTTTGCCAGGTTTTTTGAAAGGAATGACCGTCGCTCTCCTCCAGTCTTGAGGAAGTTTTCCCTTGTTCCATGAACAATTTATAAAATCTAGGAGCCTTTGTCTTCCAATCGGGCTAAGTTTGTCTATCATTTGACCGTGGATACCATCTGGTCCAGGGGATTTATTTAGATTAGTGTCCTTTATTGCAGCTTCGAGTTCGCTCACATTGAAAACTTTACTGAAGATGCAAGTTTCACTTTGAATATGGCTGCGGCAGCCA
>CM063504.1:139513499-139517432 GCA_032207245.1 Pardosa pseudoannulata | reverse complement strand
AATATATTTAAAAATTTATATATCCGTTGTCAATAAATTTTCTCAAGTGCATTATTCGTCATACGAAGAATATCCAGACGGTAGTCGATTTCACGCCACATACAAAACAAACATGTCGGTACCCACAGCAGTTATTGCGATCTGACACATTTTGGGTGCTTAGAAATTCCTAAATGTTTCCTCTTATTACATGCATTATTAAGAATCAAATTGATTGACCTTTTATAGACACCCTGTAAAATGATAGGACAATTATATAACTATAAAGCAATAATACTGACTGTCCTTTTCCAATGTAGACATTAGCTTTTGTATATTTATAATATTAATTGCTTCAAATTATTGAGCTGACTTTATTTTCCCTGTGAAGTACATTAAAAATATGATTTGGGGGAGGGCAAGTATGCAACTGATTAAGTACAGAAGCAAGGCTTTATATATGATATTTTTTGTGAATCTAATCAAAGATTTTGAAATTAAAAATGTAGGCGAATATTTTTGAAGTGAAATAAGGTGAAAGTATACAAAAATAGATATTTTCCTTCTTATCGTTAATATTGCTACATAAAATGTTATTTATATTTTAAATTACATATATATGGGAACCTAAAATCTTAGGTACTTTGGTTTGGAGTGGTACGATCTACCTTTTGTTACACGAAGGTTAAGTTTGGTTTGGAGTGCTACGGTTTACTTTTTGCAACACGAGGCGTAATGAGACTGGGACATACAGCTTTAAGCCGATTCCGAATGGCTACGAATATCCATACCACAGTGGGATTCGAACCCACAAACTCCGGTACCGAAGGCCAGCACCCAAATCAATCGGCCATCGTTCGGCTACACGAGGGTTAAAGAGACAATGACCTACTGTTTAAAGCCAAATCCGAATGGCTTCCAACATGCATGCCAGCAGAGGGATTTGAACCTGGGGACTCCAGTACCAAAGAGCAACACCCATTCGGCCATCTGCCATCTCCTGGGTGCTCAAGATCTCTAAATTTCTTGCCTGGCTGTTGTTGAATATAAATTGTTTTAAAATTAACTTTTTAAGCAAGATTCATGAAGTTTCGAACATGAAAATTTAGTACTCTAATGCTATAAAAAGCAATTTAAATTTCTAATTTCGAACTCATGTAATTTTTAAAAACAATAGAGCTTATTTAAAATAATTTTCACTGATCATTTGTTTGAGATTAACAAAGTATCCAACAAGAAAAGCAAATATATTAGAAATTCAAAGTGTTAGGATATGGAACTCTAAATGCAAACTCTATGCTAATAAATTCAAGGTTGATTGGTTGGTTGGTTGAAATTTAGTGATGCTAATTCCTCTTGGGACAAACTGCGCCAAACATGATGAAAAACCCAATACAACAACACAATTTTGAAACTATTTTGATGAAACGTTAAAAAAGAAAGATGCCTGAATCTTACAGAAAAAACATTTAAAAACAAATAAACCCAAAAAAGACACAAAATCAACAAGATAATCAGCAAAGTTTGATTAAAAATCAAAATTTAAAATGCAAAAGAAAAATTGAAAAACGCACAGCACAAAAATGAAAATTAAGAATCTAACCATTCAAATTTATTAAAATATTTAAATTAAAATCAAGAATTTAAAGATTAAGAATTAAATTTTTATAAAATTGAACATCAAAAGTCAGACAACAAAAACAAATCAGATTTCAAAGTACAAGCCAGTACATCGAAGAAAAGGGAATAAGCGGCATTTTCCCAATGATTAAGATTAGGTGATGAATTTCCAAAGAATTTTATGTACAGAGATTTAAAACAAATACAAGACGTTAAAATAGTAATAAACTCAAGGAGGAAACAACCTGGAAATTTGTGAAGAATGAAATAGGATAAATGAATTAAAAATTGATCAAGCAAGCCGTACAAAAGACTGTTTTGCTTTTGTAATACTGTTATTACAAAAGCTATTAAAACTGTTTATAAAACTGAATTTTCAAATATTACCATACGTTCTTAATACATTACAATTTCTGGAATTAAATTTTCCGTTAAAAAGAATAATTTGAAAAAAATTACTGAGCAATACATTGTTGCTGGAAGAGAAATTTTTCGCGAACTAGAAGTGCAACTTCCCAGTATATCAAATTAATTCAACGCAATCATATTTCTTAGTTTCAGTTTTCAAGTATATTAGTCGAAGAAAGCAGTGAGGTATTATAGAGGAATTTTCAAGGACGAGGAAGTTGAAGTGTAGCACTTGGTGCCTTAAGTAATTTTATGCATAAATATAACCTTGAGAACGAATAAGCTTCGGTTTTTGTAACGACGTGTAGCCTGCTTCCGTTTTTATGTTTCTAGTTTTGCTTGCATAAGAGCTTTATATATTGTGCATTAGTAAATGGATAAAAATGATCTTCTGTATTAAATACTATATTTGTTCTGTATTAAATACTATATATAAAAATAATTTTAAATTTCTTGTTTAAAACGAAATGTTTTTAAAGTCAAATCAATTTTTGTATAAAATGTACACTGCAGTTTTTCTGAAGCACTTTTGAATCTATAATACACGGTTATGATTTAATTTTTTTAAATAATTATTTCATTAGATTCTGTTTTTCAAGAAATGTGTTCTTCGAAAATGCACTCATTACAAACAAGATTTTATATTAAGAGACGATTTCCTTAATACATTTTAAACTTTTAAACAGTACTGTTGGTTAAATATTGTTTCAAATCTGACATTATCCGATTATGATTGCTTATAATCAAGGAGTAAACAAATTTAAGAACTTTAATTCTCCTTCTGCTAGTTGTACACTTGTCATTTCAGATTCGTACTAGATTTTTATGCTTTACATAAATCAACCTATCTAACTCATATGCTAATGTTTATATTTCTGTTTACACGTTTTGTTAAAATTTACAAGTTGAGGAAGAATCCTGTTGCAAAAGATTTTTAAATTCAATTAAACTTTCAAACTAATTAAGAGTAATATTAATTCCTCTTGTTTTAAAGTATATACGATCTAAAATTAAACTCCTCGAAGCTACAGGCCTACGGTTCCAATCTCCGTTTGTGAGACCAAGGAACCTGGGTACGAAACATGTGCCCTAATTAGATGGTCAACCTCTCGCGGAACCCCAGTTTTTAGTTCCCAAGCACGTTTGGTCCTCAATTTGTGTACCCATTGAAGGTATGAAAGGCTGAGTCAACCTCGTCGGTGTCGGGGATAGAACCTCGAACCTATGTAGTGGAAGTGAAAAAGCGCTACCCCAACAACACTGGGCATCATATACGTTCTAATATACATTTAAATAATATTTTATAATAATAAACCTAAGTTACTGTCCGTCTGTCTTCAAATTTATGAAGCGATTGAACCTGGAATGGATAGAGGCATTCATTTGATTCTTGATGAGTTAACTGTTAGTAAAAAGTCGTTTAATGCCATTATTTCAAGGCCTACTTTCCCCGGTTAAGAGCAGGCGATTAAATTCATCAATTTATTACATTATAATTTAGAGGAAAATAACTTCTTTTCTAGCATTATGACGTCATTCTTCCATCTCATTTTATCATTTCTTATTTTAAATTATTTATAGATCATCTGCATTATTTTCATACGTTTTATCAATGAACTTAGATATTACGTAAATAATTTTCTTTTATATTTGGCTTAAATAATAGATAAGGTACATATGTGATAATTTTAAATTTAATCATCGATTATTTAATGTTGCAATAAAAATTTTATCACAGGTATTAACAACCAGTTCAGGATGTTATTCACCAATTTACCTCCAGGATGTAGTAGAAATGATAGTTTCATTCCTTTACTTTCATTAATTACTGTGGCAAAAAAAAATGGAAAGAACTCGACGTAGCTAAGAAAACTTTGAATTATCTTTCAAAATAAATTCAACGTGATTCTAAACTGCATTCACAGT
>CM063504.1:139498499-139508499 GCA_032207245.1 Pardosa pseudoannulata | reverse complement strand
GATTAATCGCGTTTAGTCTTAAATGACTTTGGTAAGACAGACCCTTAGAATGCTATAAAGTTTCATGAGACTGAGTCGATTTTCATTGGCTATAGCTAGCCAAATAACTAAGAAAAATGCAGTTTTATGAATATGTTTCGAATTAAAAATTCTTTATATTTTTCATGTAAAATGTTCTAACAACTCAAATTAAATTTTGAAGTAAGTATAGACTTTCATGTGGGAACTTTAAATACTCAACTGAAGGCTAGTTGCTTAGTAGCTAGTTTTGTATAAATTTTCGTGGTTATTAAAAGGTAATATTTTTGCAATCATTTAACAATCCACTTAATTCAAAAACTGGAGAATAGTATCTCACATTCAAATAAAATAAATTTAAAGGAAGTGCAACAAAAAAAGGTACAATTAAATAGGTGCAAAAGAAAGTCAAGTAGTGCTCGAATGAGTTTTTTTAATCGGAAACCTCTATTGCAGACCTTGCCAGATTTGTCCCTTAGATCCCAGAATTTAGTGAAGGTTATTTTTTAAAACAGGATTTCTAGAACTGGTATTAACGTAAAATAAGAATTTTTCAATTATATTTCTTTAATTTTAATTAATATTACATTTCCCGACAGCAATTTTTTCGTAAAATTTAAAATTCTGAGACAAAACTTTTTTTAGGTAGAAGAGGTTTTCTTTAGTTACTGGGAAGCGTGAGCTCAAATTCTATTGCAGCAACATTAACTCGTCAATGCCTAGCGTATAATATTCAAAAGCTGTAATATTCAAAAGGGTTTAAATTTCTTCTTTGCTTTACTTTGCACAGTCCATAGTTACTTAGATTTAAGATTCTCATCAAGGTATATTCGTCAGAAATGACTCAGGCATTGATTAAGCTACTATTATGCTTTTCGTATTATCCTTTACAGATATAATTAGAATTTTAACACTTTAATAGAGCTATTTCAAATCCTGTATCTCTGGCATGGGCGTCTGCAAATGTTCGAAATCTTATTTAAGCAGTAGATCCTAGTGTAATGAGCGTTGTAACAAAAAGTTGAACACTTCTAGATTATACGGTAAACCAGGAAAAGTAAAACGTTTTTTATTAATATTATTTCAACTTGTTTTATAAAGCGTGAGGTGAACTATACCTCGATGAATTTAGAAAAGCGAAGCCAATCGAAAGACTTGCTTAGGGTTCTTATTCATGCCATACTTGCCGAAACATTTCCCTTTTTTACATTTTACGAGGTTTAAGTCCAATGGGAGGAGGGTAAAAAAAAGTTGAACATGGATTCAGGAGAGGTTGGAAATTGTTTTCACCCCTAGAGATTAAGTCTGTAATGAACATACCCTGTATAGTAATCACAGTTTTAGATTAGCCATCTTCATATTTTTGCTTTGTTATATATTTTAGATGTTGTTGTCCTATAAAAAACAACTAGTGTTATCAAAAAGTCTTAATACAGAAGTTATAAGCATACTTTTTGAATAAAATGAGTACCTACACTTAAAATCTGCAGTATATTAAGATCGTAGTTCTAATTCAAAGTTTTTCTTAATTTCTTATTTGCTGATACAAAGCGTCAAGTCAAAACGCACCAAGCTACTACCGCCCTCCGATTCCTGCTATAATATATCATCATTTCAACACACTGATCTTTATGAAACTTTTGCAGTGTAGAAAAAGCCTTCATAACTATTAATCAATTTTAGAGAGAGGTGAGAAATGCAAAGACAACCGCTTAAGGCACAGACTTGCTAAGGGATCATTTGCCTAAGATTTGCCACAAAAGTTTGTTTTCGGATTCCCGCTTTGCATAGTAATTTCGTCAATTCTGAATTCTGCTTCTTTTTACCAACCAATCACGAGGTTATGGCGTTTTCTCTGTTAAATCAAAATCTTTTCTTTTTCTTAAAAATCTCCAAATAATGGTTTGAAATAGCTACAAAAGCATCGGAAATGTTTAAAAAAACTAATATATACGTATAGGTATGCATAATATATTATAATACTAGCATATAGCCCGTCATATGACGGGATCAGTAAAATTTTTAATTTTCCAGAATTGTAAAGTACTCTATGAGGCAGGGAAAAACATGGTTTGTTTTTTGGCTGAGAATTATCTGGTACACGCTCAATAATTTGTTTATCTTCATACTCTTCTAAAGTCTCCCGATACTGTGAATGCAGTTTAGAATCCCGTTGAATTCATTTAGAAAGATAATTCAAAATTTTCTTAGCTATGTCGGAATAATCATTATAGGATGGACAACAGAGGTTTTAATACTGATTCGTGATTATTTCGCTGTATATATGAATGATGTCCAAAACTTGGCGAATCGATTGCAAACCGTGTCGTACACACAAACGAACAAACTTCTTAATTTTTAAAGATATATAACTTAAACGCTAGATATTTATTAGTCCGTGAAATAGACTCCTAGACTTTTATGAAAAGAATTTGTTGTTAATACCGGTGATAAAATTTTCATTGCAACAAAAAATAATCGATGATTAAATTTAAAATTATCACATATGTACCTAATCTATTATTTAAGCCAAATATAAAAGAAAATTATTTATGTAATATCTAAGTTCAGTGATAAAACGTATGAAAATAATGCAGATGATATTTAAATAATTTAAAATAAGAAATGATTAAATGAGATGGTTAAAGGAATGACGTCATAATACTAGAAAAAAATGTTATTTTTACCTATTTATTATGTGACAAATGGATAAATTTAATCGCTTGCTCTTAACCGGGGAAAATAGGACTTGAAATAATGGCATTGAACTCTCGAAAAGGGGGAGAAAAGGGTGGATTTCGAACGTTTTAAAGGGACAGTATTTTTAGTTGTGATATAAAGCCTATTTATACGAATTTATTTTAGAATTGGATCGATAGTATAGGATAAGATAAACTACTCGCTTTGAATTTTGCTAAACCTAACTCATCAAGAATCCAATATGGATGTCTCTATCCATTCCAGGTCCAACTACTTCATAAATTCGAGAACAGAAGGACAGATAACTAAGGCTATTATTATATAGAGAATAATATAGCAGGAAGTAAAGGGCGCTTGTAACTGAGTATTCTGGCGTGACGTGATTTATCTGCAAATAAATAACACTTCTAAATAGAGTTGTGCTCAACAGTAATCAGTTATAACATATATTAACGTTGCTAGTTAATACCTAAGACAGAACTTGAGCTCTTCTCAGACAACTTGAAATTAAGTGAAATTTACTTTTACCTATCAAAAGAATGTGAAAATGATAATTCTGATGACGCAGTTAGAATAAACGTATAATTTAATAGGTACACTTGAAGTTACATTGTATCCTCAGATGTTTTATACTATTGTCCCACGTTAATTTCAAAAATCTCGATTTCTTAAGACTTACTTGATGAATTTATATGAATAAAGAAATATTTCAAAAGCAAATATGAAGTATGCTGTGAGAAAAAGTGTCAATGAAAAATAATCTGAAATCTTTGCTGATTTAACAAAGCAAGGTCTAAAATCAAGGGTTTTTAATTCCCCAGATATTTTTTGTTTCACTGCCAGGAATAAATGTTGCTGTTAAAGATGTATCTCATTAAAAAAATAATATATGGAAAGATAAAAAAAAAACATTTAAATTTAAACAGTAAAGGCTTTAATCATTGTAAAAATATATTGAGATCTTGTCATGCTCTGAGTACTTGATTAAATATTAAACGAAAAGTACTTGAACCGATGCTTTAAATGTGACAAATATATTTTCAATTAAATTATTTTATTAATAACCTCATTCCCAATATAATAATAGCCTAAGTTATCTGTCCGTCTGTCCACGAATTTATGAAGCGGTTGGGACCTGGAATGAATTCCCCGGAAAGCGATTAAATTTATTAATTTATCCACATAATAAATATGTAAAAATTACAATTTTTTTATCATTATGACGTCAATCCTTTAACCATCTCATATAATCATTTCTTACTTTAAATTATTTAAATATCGCGTGCATTATTTTCACACATTTTATCACTGAACTTTCATATTAAGCAAATCATTTTCTTTTATATTTATCTTAAATAACGGATTAAGTATATAAGTGATAGTTTTAAATTTAATCGTCGATTATTTTTTATTGCAATGAAAATTTTATCATCGGTATTAACAACAAATTCTTTTCATAAAAGTCTAGGAGTCTATTTCACGGACTAATAAATATCTAGCGTTTAATTTATATATCTTTGAAAATTAAGAAGTTTGTTTGTTTGTGTGTTTGTTTTTTATACATAACCACACGGTTTGACTAAATCGACGTGCTCTCAGAGTATCGGGAGAACACTCAGAGTACTAAACTGCATTCAGAGTATCGCGAGATTTTAGAGGAGTATGAAGATAAACAAATTATTGAGCGTGTACCAGATAATTCTCAACCAAAACACAAACCATTTTATTACCTGCTTCATAGGGTACTTTACAATGCTGAAAAATTAAAAATTTTACTGATCCCGTCATATGACGGGCTATAAGGCTAGTAAATAGAATAATTTAGTGTTTGAGTTGAACTAAAAAAATTCAACATCGCATTCACGATCAGCACGTTTTTAGCGCTTCTAATACTGAGTACCTCACGTATTCAGACACGATCAACCATTTTTCAAAAATCTATACAAAATTTAGCTTATGCTAGTGATAGTGACATAATTGGGGGAACCTAGAAATTAGTAAGCGAAGCTCTTTCCTCACTCGAACCGGCAGCTAAAAATATTGGACTAACAATAAACATAGAAAAACCAACATTTATGGCAGTAACAATAAATTTTTTATTGCAATGAAAATTTTATCATCGGTATTAACACCAAATTATTTTCATAAAAGTCTAGGAGTCTATTTCTCGGACTAATAAATATCTAGCAGAGTGAAATCTTTTTGTGTAAATTTATCTATAATTTATACAAAGTACTAACTTATACGATATTTTAGTATTTCCCCGTTATTGGTGGAAATACTAAAATACATAACACATAACACATAACACATAAACACATAACAGACTTGATGTACAACCAATAGCAATGGGAGATTACAGCTTTGAAAATGTTGAACAGTTCAAATATCTAGGCTCAATCATAACAAAAAATAATGATATTAAAACTGAAATTAGGAACAGATTAAATATAGCAAATAAGTGTTATAGAGCAATTTGTCGCAACGTCACGAACTACTATAATGCCCTTCCCATTCATTTTCATGTTTACAACAGCCAATAGACAAACAATAAACTGCCCTTCCGTTTGAAACTAAAGCCAGAATTGTCATAAATTGAGATATGCCCTGCTGCGAGAAATCGCCTTATTATGAACTGAGAAATCACTTTAAATCAAAACACTTAGATATAAAAACCTAAATTAATCTTTATGGCAGTAACACATAACAGACTTGATGTACAACCAATAGCAATGGGAGATTACAGCTTTGAAAATGTTGAACAGTTCAAATATCTAGGCTCAATCATAACAAAAAATAATGATATTAAAATTGAAATTAGGAACAGATTAAATAT
Organism: Pardosa pseudoannulata; assembly: GCA_032207245.1. NCBI lineage: Eukaryota > Metazoa > Arthropoda > Arachnida > Araneae > Lycosidae > Pardosa > Pardosa pseudoannulata. The sequence continues at coordinate 139,502,945 of CM063504.1, read as the reverse complement.
AGCAAATAAGTGTTATACAGCAATTTGTCGCAACGTTACGAACTACTATAATGCCCTTCCCATTCATTTTCATGTTTACAACAGCCAATAGACAAACAATAAACTGCCCTTCCGTTTGAAACTAAAGCCAAAATTGTCATAAATTGAGATATGCCCTGCTGCGAGAAATCGCCTTATTATGAACTGAGAAATCACTTTAAATCAAAACACTTAGGCATAAAAACCAAAATTAATCTTTATAAAACTTTAGTTAAGCCAATAATTATGTATGGAAGCGAGTGTTGGACTATGAACAAATCTGAGGAAAATAAGCTATTAATATTTGAACGAAAAATACTAAAAAAAAAATATTTGGAGCTGTTAAAGAAAATAATGTATGGAGAATCCGTTATAATCATGAACTATACTCTAAATTCGGACAACCAAATATTGTGAAAACTATAAAGATCTATCAATTAAGGTGGTTGGGACACATTTATAGATGCAATGATTTAAATCCAACAAAAAAAGTTACATTTCAAAAAGTTGATGGAATAAGAGATTTGAAAAAAATTTTTCAATTTTACAACTCCTCTTCAACCTCCACTCAAAATACGTGTTCTGCAAAGATCGGTCGATTTACTTGAAAAATTGAAATAAAAAATAAGTATCTAACGTGTTCTGCAAAGATCGGTCGATTTACTTAAAAATTGGAAAAAGAATTTACCAAGTATCTAACGAGTTCTATTAAGATCGCTCTATTTACTTAGAAAATAAAGAAAAATTTATATAAAAATATACCATTCAAATTTAAAATTACGAACAGATTAAATATATCAAATAAGTGTTATAGAGCAATTTGTCGCAACGTTACGAACTACTATAATGCCCTTCCCATTCATTTTCATGTTTACAACAGCCAATAGACAAACAATAAACTGCCCTTCCGTTTGAAACTAAAGCCAGAATTGTCATAAATTGAGATATGCCCTGCTGCGTGAAATCGCCTTATTAGGGACTGAGAAATCACTTTAAATCAAAACACTTAGATATAAAAACCTAAATTAATCTTTATGGCAGTAACACATAACAGACTTGATGTACAACCAATAGCAATGGGAGATTACAGCTTTGAAAATGTTGAACAGTTCAAATATCTAGGCTCAATCATAACAAAAAATAATGATATTAAAACTGAAATTAGGAACAGATTAAATATAGCAAATAAGTGTTATACAGCAATTTGTCGCAACGTTACGAACTACTATAATGCCCTTCCCATTCATTTTCATGTTTACAACAGCCAATAGACAAACAATAAACTGCCCTTCCGTTTGAAACTAAAGCCAAAATTGTCATAAATTGAGATATGCCCTGCTGCGAGAAATCGCCTTATTATGAACTGAGAAATCACTTTAAATCAAAACACTTAGGCATAAAAACCAAAATTAATCTCTATAAAACTTTAGTTAAGCCAATAATTATGTATGGAAGCGAGTGTTGGACTATGAACAGATCTGAGGAAAATAAGCTATTAAAATTTGAACGAAATATACTAAGAAAAATATTTGAAGCTGTTAAAGAAAATGATGTATGGAGAATCCGTTATAATCATGAACTATACTCTAAATTCGGACAACCAAATATTGTGAAAACTATAAAGATCTATCAATTAAGGTGGTTGGGACACATCATCTATAGATGCAATGATTTAAATCCAACAAAAAAAGTTACATTTCAAAAAGTTGATGGAATAAGAGATTTGAAAAAAATTTTTCAATTTTACAACTCCTCTTCAACCTCCACTCAAAATACGTGTTCTGCAAAGATCGGTCGATTTACTTGAAAAATTGAAATAAAAAATAAGTATCTAACGTGTTCTGCAAAGATCGGTCGATTTACTTAAAAATTGGAAAAAGAATTTACCAAGTATCTAACGAGTTCTATTAAGATCGCTCTATTTACTTAGAAAATAAAGAAAAATTTATATAAAAATATACCATTCAAATTTAAAATGGTTAAACAGAAAACAGAAACTCAAAAGGCTGCTCGACTTCAAAAACGTCGTGAACAGTATAGAGCTAAATGAGAAAAAGAAACTATAATCTTAATCATAAAAATCACACTCAGTTTATTTAATTTGTGATTAAGTGAATGTTTCAGTCTATTTAGTATGAATGTTATGTGTTTCCTTTGTGTTTTCTTTGTTAATTCAATTAGATTTTAAATATTCAATTTTTGTAAAATTTTTCCTCAAAATGTTGTTTTTGTTTATGTATCAATTTGTTGAGTTACGATCCCCTCGCCAGATTTCAAACGCCACGCTGCAAGCACGCCACGCACGCAAGCTGCAAGCACGCCAATTTCGCCAAATGTGGTTGAAGCACCAACAAGATCCATGATTAGAAACAGGAAAGTGGGCTAAGAAGAGGAGTTGAAAAAGGAAAAGAGGTAGACCAAACACTAGGTGGATTGATATGGTTGAGAAAACGTTGCATGAAATTGGAGTCAACCAGTGGAGAACTGTGGCGGGGAATGGTTCCAGATGGTAAAAACTTTTAGAGGCAGCCTTGACCTGTAGAAGGCTGTAGTGCTATAGTAGAAGAAAAATACTGAGTACCAGTGAAAATAATGACAATTTTGAAGCTGGTTGACCCAAACTTTTATAGTAAAAATTTAATTGTAACAAAGTGAAATAAGAAAGAGTTCAAATATCAAAATACAACCTAAATAATGGAATTATACAAATTATATTTCTCTCTCCTATTCTTATTCTCATATGATAGGATATACATGTGATAATGTTGCCACATAAAAAAAGAAATTGTAGGATATGAATTCATGTCTCCAATCGCAAATGTGTTAATAATTAGAATTTTTTGGGTTTTCATAGTTTTTGCGTTGTACTTTTTTTTACTGTCCCGGGTCTTAACCCTTTAACGGACAGTGGTTTCGGATCGAAACCACCTGTTAAATTCTTTCTCTGCATTTGAAAGACATAGGATGGGATTTTAGGTTATCTATGTTTCTGACATTTCCAACTCACAACAGAGAGTATACAAGAGCTCTATACTTCATTTGAAATATACGTGGTTAAACTTACTTTACTTGGCAAAGTCAGTAATATGAATTTTTATTTATAAGCTCAAATAAATGTCTATCCAAACCCCACTTTTAAATTGTTTATATTTGGTACGGTCTACTGTCTTTCAACACGAGTGTGAACAGCTTAAGGTCGACTCCGAATTGCTACGAACATCCATACCTGCAGTGGGATTTTAACCCATGAATTCCCGTACCTAAAAGCAGTGCTGCACTATATGGCCATCGTTAGGCTGTAAATTGATTAGTTTTGCTTTATCATACCCTTTTAAATAATAATCATGTTCCCGCAGCATAATTAAACCTTTAAAAAAGCATTTTCACTCCGTACAAGGGGCTGGATTTTGCATTGTAACCACCCCTTAAATTCCACCCCTCTCAAAAATGTAAAAAAAATATGCATTTACATTTATAAAGTTCATAGATACCATTTATGAACTAATTTCATTAAATACCAAAGAATTTATAATAATGACCTTTAAAGGGTTAAAGTATAAATTTCAGAATGTCCCACTTTGAGTAAAAATATTAAGGGAACACTACATTTACTGCAATATAAAAACGTCTCGTAATATGGAGTGCTTCCCTTGCATAAATGCACGAGTAAAAACAATGCAGGAACTGAAAATAAAAATACGCAAAGGGATATTTCTAAAGGTATGTGGGCTTTTCCACATTTCTGGATCTGAATTCTTACCAAGATGCGAGAATCAACCCGTCTTCGCTTGCGTGCTTCTGTCGTTGGCACGATATTTGAAAAAGCAATCGTTCCACACGTGATTCCTCGCAAGATCAATAGCAGGTTAAAAAAAATTAGCTTGTTGACAATTCTCTAAAGGAATGAAAACAAACAAAAACCTTTACAATTGCTTCAAAAAAATTTTCCCCGTCTGTTGTCAGCCAGATATCCGTTGAATACAACAGATTTTCAACAGAAGTCATAATAAACTGAAAGTCATCTATTTTAAGTTTTTTATTGTGCTTTTTATGACCATTCCGAAAATTAATCTCACGCGAATACAAATTCAAGACCTTAAAAGGAAAGTTTGAAAGAAAAAAAATAAGTTTTTTTACCAATTATTTTAATAGTGTAACAAATGACGATTTAAATATAAATTCGAGAATATAAAACCTTTGAGCTAGAATACAGCAACAAATGCAAAGAAAATGTAACGCACTATCACGTTTTATTTCTACCCTACATTGGTTTCGCATTTATTTCCTATTAAAATACTAGTTACTAATCTTTGAGCTCATGATTGTTTTATTGTTAATAAAAACGCTAAATATATTTTTACACTTTTTCTAAAGAATAAATGTGGAATTACTTGCACCTACTAGCCTAAGATTATTATTATTTCCAAT
>CM063504.1:139480999-139493499 GCA_032207245.1 Pardosa pseudoannulata | reverse complement strand
GACAAATATAATTCAATTATGAGCCGTGGTAGCTCAGACAGCAAAGGCAGTGTTCTCGTAACTGAAAAGTTGCGGACTCGGGGCTGGAACCAGATTAAGGTCCGCCGTGTTCGTTAAAGGTGACTGGGGTACGTAAAATAGGTTCATGGTCACAAAGTCCTCCAAATTCTCAAACGATATCTCTGGGGGTGTTAGGCCAAGCCTGGGGGTCTTCTGCTTGGTCCCTGCTCCTAAACTACGAAGACCCATTGGGGGTAATGTTACTCGCGTCCATAGCATACCTTAAGCTACACGTACTCTTCGGGTGGTGTTAAATGAGTAACAGGTTCGTAGCCTTGTTAAGGCGTTAGGATAATATCTGTATCGCCTGCTGCGTGGGAAATAAAAATAATGCAATTATTTATTTTTTTCAGAATTTTCAAAGCAAAGAATGAAAGATGAAGGGCATACCCCTGAACACTGTATATCATACCTCTCAAATGAAAAGGTCATTTCTAAAGATTCATGGCTGGATAGTAAGTATTGCTATGAAAGTTGTACCATCTATACTAAATGTTATATTATATAATCCTTTTTAACGTCATAATTTATCTTAAATTTAAAATAGACCGCAAAGTTGTTTTCAAAAAACAACGTGACATCCCTTATAATATGTAACCAGACGAGACTGGGCACGATGAAGCTAGTTTTTAGTAAAGACTTAATAAACGATTTTTCGACATTGTTTTAGAGTTATCAGTTGCAACGTTCGATTTTGGCTTCATCTCAAATACGATGAAATGTATTGGGAAATAGAAAAATGTTTCCTCTGATAAGCATTTTTCTTTTCTAAGATAAGCGGTATTACTAGATGTATAGAACATTAGTCAAATGAGGTTCTTAAAAATATAGAAGGTTATGAATGCTACAGTTGCACTTCAGCGAGTGAAAATTCAAGATGTAAATCGATGTCATTTCATTGATTTCCAATAACACGGAAAAGATTTATTATACATTTTAAGTTTTAAGTAATACAGACCAATACATCACGCCTATCTATAAAATTATAAATCAGTGCTATTATAATGATAACACTTTGAGCGGTTGCTAGTCGTATAATTAGCCTGAGGGACTGGAGTGCATTGGTCATCCGTGTATTAACGACTTTGAGATATATATGTGTGTGTGCTTGAGGTAACACGATGTGTACGGCAGTAGCTTGCAGTTATGGCGAGGTGGTTTGATGTGATAGAGGAAGACTTTCACTGACAAAGATATTTATTTCCATACTATCGACTGGATGGGTTCCCATTTCCTCCTAGAAACGGGACGAACTACGAGATCGTCTAACACACATATTTGACAATAAGGTTATAGGATAAATATCTGGAAAAACCTGAGAAAAATCTGGTAAAATTCTATTTTCGACATCGTGTATCCCTCTTTTTGTCCAGAATTTCCTAAATTCGCTCCTAGGGCACTATAAATTTTTAATTAGTTAGACCCCTTAAACAATTGTATTAGGCTGGAACTGCCTACTCAAGAGGGTGTAATACGTTTGCATGCCCACCGATACAGACTTAAAAATGGGATTCCTAAAAATGGGAGAGTTAGCAAGTTGGAAAATAAAACTATGAACCAATATGTTTCCGAGGTGAAGACTCCCTTTTGGGCATAAAACTTCTTATTTCTATTTTCTTCGTATGTTTATAGACACTTTATCATCCTTATTATCTCTAAGATGTTTATGAAACTTTTCATTAAAAACGACCTAACTTCAACAAATCTGTGAAGCAATTTTATTTTTTCTTCTGTAAAATTTGAAACTTGTGACAGAGTCCTTTACTTCTGATGACTTGGTTTTATGCATAATATAAGCTTTTGCTCGCTTAAAGCCTTTACAGAGGGGCCTGAACAACATATGTCCTCCAGATGAATTAGTTCTTCAGATAATCCCTTTCAAATGGATAAACATATGGGAAGTTTTCATTGTTGAAGATAGTTTTTGAAAGAGCGAAAGCCTTTTATTTCACCTACAAATTAACACATTCGCTGCCGAACCCATCGTCATATATACACCGTCCTGTATGTTGAGCAAGCGCTGCCATGTGATCGGCAGCGAATGTGTTAATAATTTATCTCTTATACAGCACCTTCGATAATAATTTTGCTTCTTTCATTTAGGAATGCGTAATCTGGCGATGTCTTGTGCTATCGTCTCCTTAATACTCCTGGGAACATCTGCACCCCTCGGAATACTGGGTCTTTTTAAGAAGCAAATAAGTACTATCATGGTTACAGGGGTTATGTATATCTTAGCCGGTATGACTCTTTTTAAATTATACTTTATGAATGCACTTGCTTCTGTCTGCCGTACTATATAATTAACACTTTGTCTTTAGTCATACATAAATTTCAATAAGTAGTTTTAAGCTTTAAAGTGCTTGAAGATCTTTTTTAACTATTAAAAATAACTTATTTTTAATGCATCCATCGTATAAATTTATGTATATTGTTTTAAATGCACCCATCTTATAAGTTTATGTAGAGTGCTTTATATGTATCAAAATATATAATAGTATCTTCAGTGTCAAAGTTAGATCAATAGGAATAAGTTTTCCACATTCTCGTTTTTATCTAAAAAGTCAGTTTGGTTTTTATTCGGAGTATTTTTATTTGTGTTCTGATTACATGATCTCTTTTATTTGCTGAATGACGTCAAAAGTGGAAAATCTGTAGTATTTGTTTTTATGTTTGTTTTTTTTATGTTACGTTGTAAAAGTTTTCTATAAGAACATTTATTAATCCTCGTACTGTGATGGTCTCTTTGCTCTAATACATTTCTTTCGTATATTATTTCATAAAACTTTTGTACCGATTACTTTAAAAGACTTTTCTTTTGGCTAAAGTAATCGAATAAAATTCAGAATTTGTGCGAGGAATAAATTAGTATTATTTCAAATTGACTTCTCTAGTTCCAAAGTTTTAATGCGTCAGATAACGCTGACTAAATAATATATCTTACATTGTTGTTAGCGATTTTCTCTACTTGGGGGTCGTATTCTCTTGAACGAAACTTACATTTTACGATTATGTACCCGTAAAATACGTAGATAAAAAAATCAGAGAATACTATCTAGATAATAACTGATATACTACATTAATTAAATACCACTTTCAATCCCTTAAGTTAAAGTAAAATTCAATAAGAACAATGGTTCACTTTAATTTTATCTTAAATTTATATGGCTTATATACGAAGATAGTTATCAATCTAAAAAAACTTCCGTCTTTTTTTTTCTATTTTTCAGTGTTGTTAGACTTCAATTTGACCTTAGCGTCTGTTAAATATATTGACTATTTTGTAGTGAATATAAACTAAGGAAACTCCATTACAACCTGCAATTTATTCCTCATTTGAAAAGAGTCAACCTCCATACGAAATATTCTATTCAGGTCACATTCCATTCAGCCAAAAAATACGAGTGTTGGAACTTAAATAGCGGCAACAGTGCTGTAAAAATGCTATGTTACAATACCAAAGAATATCGCGTATACCACACTTGAGCTACATATCTATCTTACCTCTCAGCATAAAGAAGCCGAACGATGGCCGAATGGTTAGGGTGCTGGTCTTCGGAACCGGAGTTCGTGGGTTCGAATCCCACTATGGCATGGATGTTCGTAGCCGTTCAGAATGGTTTTAAGCAGTAGGTCCCGGTCTTATTAGCCCTCATGTTGCAAAAAGTAGACCGTAGCTCTCCAAATCAACCAACCAACCTCAGCAAATAGAATCGTCCTTTCTACTTCATGCGCATGTGGAGTGACACAAAGAACTGATCTTTGTATTAACTTGCTGTCTAAAGTGTTGCCAAGATTATTCAAAACAAGAACAATGAAGTTGGATAAAAATTCAATACGCCAGAGGTCGTACAACAGGACAGTGTCATCTAGGGCTTTACCATCCACCTTACTCTCCAGGTCTAAGCCCTTGTGACTTTGTTTTAATTCTTAAGATGAAGGAACCACTTCGTGGTTCGCTTCAGAACTTCCAGAGATTCTTGTGTCAATAGACTGGTGCATTCGAACTATCAACAGAACAAGCGCTGCTACAGGTGTTCCGCGACTTCCACATCGTTGGAAACGGGTTATACACAATGCATTCGACTATAGTAAAGGACTGTAAAACATGGTGACATGAATCACTTTTGTATTCTATATAAATAAATAGTTGCCACTATTAAAGTTCCAACCCTCGTATATTCGACTTCTAGTATGGACATTCTCCTCTTCAGGAACCGAAACCTTTCTTCCGCTTCACAACATTCGTAACCACTGAATTACACACTATCTTTTTCCTTTTAATTATATATTTTTTTCTGATTTCTGTATTTGCGTGTATATCAAAAGCTCTCTTTTTCTCTTTTTGGCAGCTGTCTTCGGAATCTTCAACCTTGTCTTTATGCGCTTTAAGCGTGTCAAAGCCGACGGGTTCTACACCAGCACAGTCCTCGATCTTGGCATCCCCGAGGAATACATGAAGATTCGCATCTTCACCATGGGTTGGCCCCCTTCCTTGGAGTGTGCCGGATTATGCCTTTGCCTTATAGCGAGCTTATTCTGGCTTCTGCTGGCCAAGATATTCAGATTCATCATTCTTAGTCCCACGTTGCAGTAAGGGAAGACATAACAAAAGACGAAACTTCGTTTTCACTGTCTAACATCAAAAGTTGTATTCTATGAATCTGTTAGTGAAATTCGTAATGAAAATAAATTGTCTTTCTTTAACATTGTCTGTGTTACTTTTACTATTTATATCCCTAACTAAAATTTTCTACACAATTTATGGTAAACACCCATCTTTAAAAATAACTACATTATATAAACTCTTCCTTGAAAATATTAATTGAAAATTACTTACTACTCACTCTTAACCCTCTAAGTGGTTCGCACGTACAATTCCGCCAAACCGATGATGACTTCAAAACGTACAATTTTCGACCACCAAAAACGCTCCGAAAATGGATGTAATGTACATTTTTGACAGTGCTTTCCTCCATGGAGTTTTGAGGTAGGAGGGTCAGGTCTATTGTTTAGGAACAGCACCCCTCTTTCACTGACATTTCTTGAGGGATGCAACCCTACACCCTGATGCACAAAGACGCTGATAGCTTTTCATGGCTTTGTAAATATCTATTTCGAAGTATTTCGTTTGCGGTAACAGATGTATCTCTAATTGCACCCTCTAAATATCTTCCATGACTTTCATAAAAAAATATAAATAAGTCTCTCAAATAATATTTTTATTTGTACTTTTAGAATCAATTATTTCTTATGGGATAATATTCCAAACTTGAAGAGCTTTATGTGTATTAAAATTAACAATTTATAATATCTATTTATATATCTATATATATAACCGGAAGTAAAGGGAGAATAACGAGGGTGGGTTTTCCATATTCCATTCTAGTCGACAAAGGGTGAAGGTAAAAATCATAGAACTCTTTGGCCACTGATATCAGCTTATTTTGGAGAATTGTTTTCTAGATGTGTTCCACTCGGAGGGTTAATTGAAAATTACTTACTACATTAACCTTTCAATTTTAACTTATCCTGTATATTACTGATCTTCAGTTGTTATTACTAATCGTTAGTGTTCTAAATATTTAAATGCCATTCTAGTGATTGTAATTGCTAAACATTAATTAAATAGCATAAATTTCACTTTGATAGAATAATTTTTAAAACAGACAAATTTGAAATCATATTATTTAATTTTGAGTTTCTACTTCCTGAAATCAAATATCGCATTAAAAAATGCTGAATTAAGAAAGAAAAATTCTAACAAAAATTCTATTTTTTAATAAATTGTCAACGTTAATTATTAAGATACTATGTGACTTCCATTCATTTTGTTTAATGTTATGAGCATGAAACATTCTACTCACATTTATTTATAAAACAATTTTGCAGATCCAACAACAAAAATAGTAATCATTCTATCTACAATATGAAAGTTAAAGATTTGAATAAGTAACGATTATTTAGCCAAATATGGTGTTACGATTAATACCAAAAACCTTTAAGACGCTGGGTAAAAACCAAGTAGCATATCTTTTATGATCATAAACTATTAAAAAGCTATATTTTCTTAGACTGCGATGTGTTTTAACGACTTTCTGGCAGTTATATAGTTGGAAGAGGGAAAACTTTTGTTGAGTTAATTAAAGAACAACGTGAGCAAGAATGTAGATTTGGTGAAATGAAGGAAGTAATTTAAATTCCTGACCCTGACTCAAAATATCTCTTCATCTTAAGAGACCTCAAATTCCTTTTCGAGATTTATTCATATAGAATATGATGGATTAAGTGCACCTGTAAAAGAAAACTTCAGTAAACGGTAAAAGCAATAAGAAATGTTACTGAGCCATTTTAAAAATGAATTAAAAATATCCCTTAATAACATAGAACTTTGAAAAAAACATTAGAGTACAAAACAGGTCAAGCAAATATATATTTTTTGATGAGTTTAATACGTACTTAGGCTTTTTTAATAAATCAAGTATAACATTTAATGATTTCAAAAGTTTCGTTTTTAAGAAGACTTAAAAAAATTTTCATTTTTCTCGTACAGCAATTTAAATTTTTGTTTTATCTTAATGAAATTACTTTCATTTATTGGCTTGAGAAAAGAAAACGTTAATTTTTAAAGATACTGTACTACAAAAATCATTTTAAAATATAATATGGTGGCTGTCAACTTAAATTTGCAATTATATATAAAAAAATTTCTTCCAATATTTTATAATTAGTATTTGAATACTCCTTCCGAATAGTCTGAACATTTTAATAGATTAAGAAGCTTTACTTTTTTTGTGTTTACATTTTTTTCCTTTACATTTTTTTACGATGGAAATTCAATTTTGTTATTTAAAGCAGCAAAGTTTAGAACAGTGATTCCCAAACTTTTTGACCATGGACATACAATTCAAATCTTTATCATATTTCATTCAAAATTTAAAGTCTTGAAGTGGTTCCAGGCCTTAGAATCAAAATTCAAAAGAATTCCAGAGTTAAAGTCTCGATAAAGTCTTATTTAAGAATATAAATCCCTAAATCATATGGAATTGGTTCCAGCTTAAGAATATATTGAAAGAAAGTTCAACTACTTTATGGTGGAGTGGACAGAGAAAGCTTTAAGACAAGTTTAAGAGTCGTTTTCGATACTTCGGCAAAAGATTCAAATGGACAATCGCTAAATGACTTCCTAAAAATTGTTCTTTCTGCTTTCTGCCATTTTCAAGGATCTCATTAAGTTTCGAACTTGCAAAGTAGTCCTTTCTGCAAATATTTATAAAAATGTTCCGTCAGATTTCAGCGAATTCAAATCCTGCTAATTATCAAAAATTCTTATGGCGGTAGGATAAATCACAACCCATAAGCATGTATTGTTTACTCGCAGTTACTTACGCAACTGGTTGTGTACCCTGGTTGACAATACGAACCTTGCGAAAATTGGCTGAGGACAATAAACTGGAATAGTCTTATATATTCAAGGTAATAATGGAAAACGTCTAAATGGATCACCTACTTTACGATTCTAAGTCATCCAAAAATATCTCAAAGATTGTGGTTGAAATAAATCAATTTATGGATAGTGGATGCTTCTCCTTAAGAAAATCTTATGAAAATCATAAACACTCTCGAAGCTGTTGCAGCTTTGCCAAAAGATAAGAAATACAACAATTCAAATATCGCTATACATCAATTTCGTGCAACGTCACGAACCACTACAACGCCCTTCCCATTCATTTTCATGTACAACAACAGATAGGCAAACAATAAACTGCCCTTCCGCTTGAAACTAAATCCTGAATTACCAAAACTTGAGATGTGCCCTTTTGCGTGAAATCGCCTTATTGACTAGACAATAAAACTGTTAGGCCTGATTTGGAGCTCAACTGATGATGTACTTCAACTAAAGAGGCCGAGCCTTCTAATGTCCTTTCAAAACTCCGGGGCTGCTCTCTGTTATCGCCAGAATGTTTGATACTCTGGGCCTGCTTTCTCCAACCACCATAGTACTAAAAATGATGTTCCAGGAACTCTGGAAAGACGGACTTTTCTGAAAGGATCCCATACTGAAGAAAGATTAAATACATAGAATTGAAAAACAAGATACCATTGCTGAAAGAAATCAAAAATTCCAGATTTTTGGATACAGACTTTTCCCTTGAAAATAATTCTAAAATAGCTGTTTTTGAGGATGTTCGCAAAAGACCTACGCAGCTGTGAGATATTTTGTTGCAAACAATATTATAGCAAAACAGGAAAGCAGCTGTCAGTATTTTGGGGCTCTTTGAATAAGACTTCAAATATCTCCAACTTGCTAACTAAGCGTGTATTTAAGCATTACAAGTTAATAAATATATGCAAGAATATTTTCAAACTTATGAGTTAATACATCACATAAACTTATAAAATTGAAAATGTTCTTGAATTGTACTAGGATATAATAGACAGTTTTAACTTCAAAAACAAATTTATCTTTCTTAATGATAAAAGTCTAACTTTAATAAAACGCTTTAAAATGCTTTGGAGGAAATAACTCAGATAAACTATTTGTAATATCATTATAATCAGTATTGCTCTTTCTTTCTCAGAATCTTATATATTGCGAGTAATTATAAATTCTATATGCGGAGAATCATTCAAATATATGTAATTAGTACTAATTTTAAATCTAATTCATGATTATTTTTATAGCTGGAAACTGGGTGAAAGGGTTAATATTGTAGTTCTTTTATAAAATAGTTAATTCAGTGATGTAGTGAACATAACAAACAACCACGATTTCTGAGTGCCCCTCTTTCTCCCCTTCTCGAAAAATACCTAGTATTATAATATGTATTATACATGGAATATTGTCGTATGACATTACTTGTTTAATTATTGCATAATATTTTTTATTATCTATCTTACCTCTCAAATTTGAGAAATTCCATAGCAATAATCGGTGTAAACCCCTGATTAACTGAAGTTTGCCAAGGGGTCACCTCTGAGTACGTTAGTACAAGAAGACGAGTGTTGCTATGAGATTGCTCAAATTTGAGAGGAATAGATATACAAAAATATCAAGAAGCAATCAAACATCTAATGCCATACGACAAATATGCCATCTGAAAATTTCGGCTGGAATAAAGAGAGCAAAAGAATCAGATCTCCAAATCTTCTAGTAAAGTCCCTGTGTCAACGTGAATTTAAACTTTGTTCCATTTGATATGAATTAAAGTACTTGGGACTTCACTTTAAACAGATGAGAAAATATTTATTATTCTACAAAATATCACAAAGAGAATAGAATGGAATTCCAGTGATTTGGAGAACAATTTACCAACGATGGAGCGAGGTAGTATTTCACAAAGAAAGACAATTATTTAAGGATGGCTCAGGTGAGAAAACATCCTGCATGGAAGAAGAGCATAATAGAAAGGTTTAGAATCAGAAAACAATCCAAGGTCATGTAGGAGGTATACTTGACTGGCCAGGAATGACGTTATAATAAAAATATATTAGTGCATAGGTTTATAGATTATAATACAGCTAATGTGTATAGTAATTTCTTATTGGATAAAATCTTACCATGGATAAGAAACTCTTCAGAGATGAGTGTGTGTTCTTCATCAAATTAACTGCTATACTGCCTATACTATTTTAATCATATTTGAGCATGAGCTTGTGATCATTTTACTAGAGATTAGTATTTATCTTGGTCACCCTGTAATGAACTGAATATAATTTGAAATATATGGAAGGTGATATCTGACATTGTTTATGAAAACTAATCGTTTGATCAGAATGAACAATGGTATCGAAAGGTTCAACGTGCAGTAAAACTAATCAATGATTAGTGGCAAGAATAAAACTTCCGTTTTATTTTACAGCATGAACTCTTGTGAAAGAAAGTTTCTTCAAGCAGAATAAAATAAAGGTAAAAAAAATAATATATTAAATGAAAATTAAAAATGTATATTATAAACAATGGCGAGAGAAACACTTATAAAAACTCAACTTCAATTATTTTGCAAGCGAGAACATGAAACTTGTTCAAGACAGACAAAATACAGAACTGCCTTTTCTCCAAAAAATAAATTTAGATTAAAACATAGGACTATTTGATATGAGGGGAAAGAAAGAAATTTTACTGTTACAACTTTTCAGAGACACATAGAATTAACTAATAAAGTATAAGTTACCTCTGGCAGAAATGCAAGCTATGCAACGATTTTCCCTGCTGTGGATTACATTATCCTGAATTACTTACGATAACGAAGTGTATTCGATATGAATAGCACCTTGAAGTTCCTGGAGAGTAGTACGTGAGTATTGCTAAATACATCCTAGTACACTCCTCACATGTTCTATCAGGATTTACCCGAAAAGTATGCGGACCACTCTAATCGCTAGATTCCTTTGCCCTCAAGATAATTAGTCACTCGTGCAGTACGATGTAGGCGCACATTAGGAGAAAATTATTACCAATTGCACCCTTAAACAACTTGACATGAGGATCAAGAACCTCATCTCTGTATATTTCAGCATTTATAATTTCAATGGTAAAAATGTGAAGGTCAGTGCAGCCATTTAAAATGACATCCATCCATATCATGTTTAAACCAAATTTGTATCGATGTCTGTCACAGATGTTTGCAAATTTATTGTGAGTGCTTTTCTCCCTCCATATTGTAACACTTCTGAAAACATTCTCCAAACAAAATAGGAATTTATCGATAAAGAAAACTTGGCTTCAGTCCGTGATACTTCAATCACAATGATCTCTGTACCACTTAATCGAGCTTATTTCACTGCCAGAGTTGAGGGAATACATATCATTAGTTTTCTTACATACAACCTTCTTTTATGCAGCTTGTTACTCACAGTAAATCTGGATAATCGAGTTCATGTTGCTACAACGAACTCTCTTGCAATTTGAACTGAAGTCAGTTAGTCGCTGCCAAATTACGGTCCCTGCTGTGGCAAGTTCTTCACTTTTGCCTGATTGTCTGTGCATATCACCAGTATCTTTAAACCATTTCCAGATTCTTGACATAACGTCCTTGGCTACTTTTAAGTACTTACATGTCAGTCTCTGTCTTGTTACTTCCATTCACCCCTTTCGCTCCTTGTCGTGAACATTCCTAAGGCCATTTATTAATGCTCTAACATGCTTTCATAGCATTCCTTTTTTTTTTCAGTTTTTTTCCGGTACCTTTCATTGATCAACCGAGAAATTTCAGTCTTCTTCAAAAAAGAACCGAAAAAAACGAAAAAACGAAAAACGGAACGTGTTTTACAATTTATGGGACTTTCAGTTGACTTAGGCACATTAAATATTCCCTTTCAGATTGAAGAACAATCGAATTCTTCTGGAATATTGTATGTGTCTAACAGATTCAAATATTTAATGTATATGTGCTGAACAGAATCCACAGCGCTGCAGCTGAAATTCAAAACTGTACTTTCTGTACCCTTGATTTACCAAACCAATCAAAATGACTGGTTTTTCAATTGTAATTTAATGTATATGTAAATTTCTGGTAAATCTACTAGTTTTAAATTTACTAGTGTGTATAAAAAATCATGCCGCGTGACTATACAGTAATCCTTAAAGAGGGGGGGGGGTGTACAACAAAGTTCGTGTTACAATCTCCTTCATCTTCCATTCGCTATACTACTTGTTGCATGTAGTTAATGTATCCACATACCAGAGTGGAATTAAAAATGCTAGAATAAATAGTGGAACTGAAAATACTGAAAAGCGCACTGCTCAAAAGTACCCTGCAAACACACAGGTCCCTGTCCATTTCAAGGTGCCTTTTGCAGCAACGTAACATTTGATTCTTGACTTGAACGAGAAAACTGCTTTTAGCGGATTAATATGTTAAATTTTCTTGTGTAGATTACTGTTATTACAGATGCCATACATTTAGTTTTCAACCTTATACCATTCGAAGATTAGGGAAGGCTACATGTTCGAACTGACAACTACTCCGTAAAACTCCGTTAGCTTGACCATGAATTTAAATATTTATTTACAGAGCATTTCTTCTATACAGTTTCCGAAATAAAGTTGTGGCTGCCACAAAGTTTTCTGAAAATTTTTATCTTGAAACAATAATTCTTATAAGAATTATTGTTTGTAACACAATAATCCTATTGTTTCTTGACACTAAGGGTGGATATAAGCTTACAGCCACCCTTAGTGTCAGAATAACTGTCACTAGCATTCGAATTAAGAAGGAATTCTAGCAACTATTTTTTTTAAATAATAACTTCAATCAAATGTTTAAAAAACTATCTTTCAATATGAAAATTAAAAATGTTTCCTGAAATTTAAAACATCCATGATTTTTATCTTGTCTCCTCTGGAAGCAGTTCATATTTTTGTTCGTAAACAAATCACCATGTGATTGTCACATGACAAGACAGTCACTGTAATGCAACTTTCTTGCAATTTGTCA
>CM063504.1:139333499-139478499 GCA_032207245.1 Pardosa pseudoannulata | reverse complement strand
ATATATATATATATATATGTATTTCATATATATATATAAAATGTATTTATATATATATATATGTATTAAATTTAATAACCACAAATTTCAAAATTACGTGGCAGTTATTAAATAACTGCTTCATGTGTAGGGTTTTTTTTTTAGTTACATTTTTAGATATATACTTCTATTCTTTTAATGCCAAATGAGGGCTGAATGAATAGAGTGGTACTGCTCTTTGGTACTAGCATTTTTTGCAGGTTCAAATCCTGCTGATGGCATTGATTTTTGTTGTTTGTAATTAGCATTAAGCAGTAAGTCCCTGTCTTCTTAGCCCTTGTATAGCAAATCAGAAGACCGTAGTAAATCATCCATTCATCAAATAATTGTAAGATTCATTGCATATAACAGGGGTGGCCAAACTTTTATGATCCGGGATCTACTCCACATTTAAAAAATTGAATGTGGTCTATCAATGACAGAGCTAAATTAACGTAACGTACATGTTTATATATTTATTTTTGGTGACAAGAAAAAATGGTAAATTATCAAATTTTTCTAAAAAAACTTAACATTAATATTTACAAAATAAAAATTTACTGACGAAAATAATCAAAGTATTCATATATAAAAAATTGACCATCCTGTTCACTTCGTTTAGTTGAAATTTGGCACTGTATATGTGCAACAAGTTTATCATATTGTGGCTGTCATGAGATTATTGCAATGCATAAACACAAAATTGATTGTTCATCTGGTAAAATCGACGGATGTTTGGTTTTTATGGCGTTCATGGTTGAAAAAGCAGATTCGCAAAGATATGTCAATCCAAATAATGATTTCAAATACAAAATCGATTTGTAAATATTTGGAAACATTTCCTCAGAAATTCATTTCCAAAAATCAGTATCACTAGATGCTCTGGATTTAAGAAATATATCGCATCTTAATTTAATAATTTCTTCCACGACCGTGACTGATGTGGTATTTATTAAATGTGCTATTTTTTCAGATACTTTATCAATGTTGACATTTTCATTAAATGGAAATATCATAAAATTGAGTATTTCTTCCAACCTAATTAAGTCACCGAATCTTCTTTCAAATTCTTCAAACAAAACATCTGTGTATATTGAATCAGTAACATATAATCGAAGCATCCCACTTTGTCAAGTTGTTTCTATTTAATTCTCCACTGTAAAATGACAAATTCATTATATTATTTTGCACAGTTTGTTTTAGGTTTTAAAGTGTAAACTGTTGTAAATTTTTATTTTAAATAATTCATTAATTCTATGTCATAAGTCATAAATTAAATTGTTAATATCCAAGGTCATTATCGGGATGGTTGCGCAGACTACCTAAAATGTCTTACCGCGGTTGACATCTTGGCCACCCCTGGTATATAGTCTATTTAATCTGAAGAAAAAGTCATAAATATGCAGAAATCAGATTATTTTATACTTAATATAATTTATGATGAATTAAGCCAGAATAAAATTACTAGAAGACCAACTTGGTAGCTGTAATGCTACTATAGAAGTGCCGTTAAAACTGCTTTGACATCAATAGTAATATTTTTATGTGTTTATTTAAACTATTATTTGTTATGATATATATACTTAGATCTCTCCTTATACATAATCATTCTTTCCCCTGTTCTCTCAATATCTAAGCATATATTTTCATATTCAGATAAATGTAATTTTGTGCTTTCATAATTAAATAAAACTAAGTATGATTATTCATAGTAATTCATGTATTTTAATAAATATAAAATGAATTACCTTTATGTTTACATTTTTAAAATAGTTGTGTTCAAATAAAAGAATACTGTTCTTGTATTTCAGAGTCTTGATTATGATGTTTGTGAAAGTACATTGTTTGTCGAAGAACAGTTTACACGATCTCAGGTATGTCATCTAAGTAATAAACTTAAAACCTATTTTTGTAAATGCGTATAAAATAAGTATTCTGTGTCACTTTAAAGTAGGAATAACTGATTTCTTTCTTTTGATTTTAGTTACTTAAGAAGAGTGGAGATAAAAAACAGCTGAAATCCTGTTTCAAATGTTTTGGTGTAAGATATCAGCTAATTGATATAATTTTCTATCAAAAATGTTTCACACAATTCCATTATTTGTAAATTAATAATTACTAATAATTTGCATTTAATATATTGTTTCCCTCATTTTTTCATTTCAGTGTAGGATAACTGTGAAAGTCCTAAGGTGGATTATAATATGTTTGATTGGAATTCTTGTTGGTTTGATTGCCTTTATAATTACTATCTCAATTGATATGATATCTCATCTTAAATTTTCTTTCATTAAACAGAGTATCCTTTTTTATCTATTAATTTGTTTGTATTATATAGTATTATATATAAGTATCATATAGATATAGGCATATGTATTATATAAATCTGTTTTATAAGTGCAAATAATAGAATTTAATAAAATTTTTCTGATAACAAATATTTTTCTGTATTTTAATTAAAATTATTATTTAAAGAATTAAATTTATAATGAGTATCTGTTTAGTGGTATTAGAAATTAAGAAGTTTTCACATTATTATACTTCTAATTATTTTATAGCTTCTAAAATTTAAATAAAATGGGATGTTTGTTAAAATATTAACTCTTAATAAAAGCACTTGCTATTTGCATTATTTTCATTCATAAGAATATATGTGGTATAGAAAATTACACCTTTTACAGTCATATTATTGTCTTTTCTTTAACGATACCAGATATTGCGGAATGTTCGAACTATTCATGTCTAATCAAACCTTATGTATTCTGGCTACTTTTTTCAGCAGTTCCAGTAGCTATAGGTTCAATTTTAGTTACAATTGTTGCAGTAAGTAGATTTCATCTGATCTCATTTTCTTGTATAATAATCTTATGTTCATGTGCATGTGGCTTACTGAACTACTAAATTTTTCTCATTATCTTACAGTTTTCAAACATATAAATTATTTTCATGCTATGTTAATATGTTAAATTCATTCAAAATATTCCTTTAACCCCTTCTGGATTTAATAATGATAAACTGTGCGTGAAATAACCATTTAATTTTTATTTTAATAAAAACTTTTTTCATTTTAAAATTTTTACGTATTTTTAATTAATACTCATGTTTAAATATTGTTAAACATTATCAAAAATGGTAAAATTAAGAAAAAAAATCAAATTAATATGATATATAGTTAATAGTATTCAAGTGTGTGGTACTTTTCAAAACACGTTGGTAAATACAAAGGAATCCTACATTGCTTACACTGCTAGGGAGTCTCACTTCTAATTTGATACTTGTGACACAAACAGCACCTCTTAATAGGTTTTCTTTTATTCTGAGTTGAAGGAATGTATTTTGGAAAATGTCCCCACCTTTTAGCCTGCAACCCATCCAGGGCGTCATTATATGTAAGATGCCCACAAGTTTTATAATCCAGTAGTGTAACTTTTTGTAGGATTTGTCCAATCAAAAGCTCCCAATTCTGATTTGTTGGTAATATTGATTTTTTTATATAAAAATATTAATTTTAAATGCAGAGTTGATACAAATCATGATTTTTTTTTTAAATAAAAAAATTTTTTTTTTTTTTTAATTTAAATCAGATTTTTGAAATTTAAATATATTTAAGTATAATATTGGATACAAGCAAATTAAATTGTTCAAGTTAGATGTCTAAATCTATTAATTCTTTTTTATATATAATAAAAAATACATATAACTAAAATAAATATATATAATATATAAGAATGATTCATAAATCAGTAGAAAATAATTACTTGCAATATAGGGTTTTTTGTTTGTTTTAATTATCTATATTATAATTTAAATAAAGGATGCTTCATATTAATTTATACATTTTACTCCTTCAACCATAGAATTATTAGAAAGATGAGGATATACTAAGGGCTATGTAATCACAATAATTTTTATTTTTTATGAAAATTTTGCAACCAACTTTTTATTTTGTGACAGTGGTTAAATGTTAAATGATTTATAAACAAAAACAAGTTTAACTGTTTTGTCGTTCCCAAGTCTGTTTCAAAGTTTAGATTTCACTAATCTGTATGTTGAAAAAATCCTCTCGATAGAAGCAGTTGATGCTCTTGCAGTCAACAATTGATAAAGTGCCTTGTCCAGGTGATCAGTTTTTTTCCCTGAGAAAAAATTACTTTTCCACCAATCGAGTGGGGAAATCTTACTAATTACTTCATTAAAAAGGAATTCATAAAAAGGATCAGATTTTCCTAGGAATTTCAAGAGAACAGGAATAATATCAGAAGTACTTTTCATTTGCAAATGTAAAAGATTCTTTTCTTTCCAAATCGGTCCGATTTTTTCCACAAAAACGAGGGTCTACTTAATAAGCTAAAAATTGGAAAGCTCCCAGTGCTTTCTGGAATCGCTTATTAAAAGCTGTTCAATTGGATTTATCATTATCCACATCTTTAAGTTTAATCTCCAAAGTTTTTCAAATATGTACAGATTCAGCAATAGTACAAGTATTTTTTTTAATAGAGTCTAAAGCTACAGCAATATATTCCAATCATTTTAAAAGATTTGCTGCATTTCTTTTCAGTCCAACATTAACTACTTTATTATAAACAATACTATCAATTTTGTTCCTTGCTCCTCACAAATTTTCCAGTTTGTTATGTATTTGGTTAAAGATTCTACCATTGTATTCCAGCGCTCATCATATGGCAAAACTAGTTTTAATCCGCCTTCTTGTTTATATTTGGAATTAACAAAGTGGTTATTCCTAAAATATTTAAGGTCCTATTTTAATAATACAAGGACAGACAGGGTGCAGCAGCCTCCTGAAACCATCTGGGAGCAACTCTGGGATGTCAATATTTTCTTATTGTGCTTATTACTACTAACACAGGCTTGCAATTCTGTCTCACCTTTAGTCTTTAGTCACTTTTTTAAGAAAACAGTCACTTTTGTCATGGTGTATCACGGGGTCCGACAATGTACTTAACTGTATTTCGTTCTTAGTGCAAGCGCTACAATCACTCGACACGACTGAATAGAAACCTTCTGTATTATTTTGCATGTGTGGCTCTTGTAGGTTGGCAGATGGCCTTGGGTAAGTACATTATTGAATCTTTGGTTGTACAGCTACTGATGGGAGTGAAAAATTTGGCAAACTCAATGACGTCTTACAAGTACATCACCTGTTCAGACCCACCTCTCTTTCTACGTACCATCACCCCGTAGGGCTATTTTGGACCCTGCCCAGATTTACAGTTCTTTCTGTTGTTGAAAAAAGAAAATATGAATTAATAAAAGACCAAAAATGCGATGCTATAATCTTATTTTTCTTATTAAAATGTAATTAGTCATATGGTTTCCAGAATTTCGGGATTTTAAACAATGTACATTTAATACATTAAAGTAACTTACGTCAAAGCACACATTTCTCTTTTTCTTTTACTTCACAATTTTTGTTTCAATACTCTAATCTAGCTATGTACATATTTCAAAACATCATTAATATATGCAGAAAATTGTGATTATAAAATTAATGTATTGTATGTATTCAAATCTAATTTATAGATTTTCTTGAATAAAAAGCAATGTTGAGTTGTGTTAGACCAAATTATTAACCTTTTTTGTATTTGATGCTAAAATCATGTCTTGCATGAATCATTTGATTTAGAGTTAAACTAAATAGAAAAATCTTAATATTAGCATCTGTAATCAAGAGTAGAAAAAAAAATCGCTTTTTTTTTCAATGTTTAGTCACTTTTTAGTCACTTATTCTGTATTATTTGTCACTTTTCTCACCTTTTTCATAGTACCTCAGCAGTTGTAAGCCTGCTAACAGCTTTCTTTTAAAAATTCAATCTTTAAAAAATGATTTAAATCAATGATTTTTTTTTAATTAACTTATTTAAATCTGGCTGATTTAAAATCAGTTTTTTTTTTTTTTTTTTTTTTTTTTTTTTTTTTTTTTTAAATCAACCCAGTTAGAATGCAAAACATTCTTTCCTTTTCTATTGCTGAATAGGCTAGTATTATACTTATGAAAACAACTTATCTATATGTATGAAAAACTATATTAATGAGTGTTAAAGGAATATTCTTTGGACTGTTGGTTATATTATAAGCATTGGAAATAATCTTTGTATCATAAGCATTTATTACATTTCACCAGAATAATATTTTAAAATATGTATTAGTATAATAATATTATTGTAACAATTTCCTTTTTAGCCTGTTGCAGCAGGAAGTGGTATTCCTGTTATCAAATGTTACTTAAATGGTGTTAAAGTCCCTGAAGTTGTGAGATTAAAGACTTTAATCGTAAAAGCTGTTGGAGTAGTTACATCAGTAGTTGGAGGACTTGCCTGTGGAAAGGTATATTAGATCTTGGTTTAGTTTTGAATGACCTTTTATGGTATAAATTAAAGTTACTCTTAATTTACCATCACTTCAGATGTATATTGTCACTAGTATATTTGTTGTGGTGTTATAATTTTTTTCTACTTAAGTTTATTTTATATATTTATGTGCATTCTAAAACTTTTCAAAATAAAAATAACAATTTTTATCAAGCTGATTCCAGTGCTATTATAATTAATTTAACTAAGAATTGCAATTACTGATATCCGATTGTTAATATACAATTACTTAAATCCTATTAAAAATGGATATTCATTTATGTGTCTAAATAGGCATTTTTTTTACTAATATTCTAGGTTATTCAACTTTTTTTTACTGTTTGTAAATATTAGTTATATACTAATGTAAAAAGTAAGAAGGCAGTTAATACAGTTTTTTTAATTCTAACTAGATAATAATATCATTCAACTACAGAAAATTCATACATGTAAAAAAGAAACTGAATGAGTTACATTTTCTCTAGATTAATTTCACGAAACATAAAAATATAATCTTATTAATATTTTCTTTTTTTAACCAAATCATGCTTATAACAAGGGAAAAATCATATTGAAAATTATGACTGATGAAACAAATATCTGAATGTTTAGTAACACTTGAACTAAGCAAAAATGATTTTCAGTATGTTAAATTAAGGTAATTCTTTTTTAATTAATATATTTAAGTTTCATGCTACTTTATATATTTTAGTGTAAAATTTAATTAGAATTCTACATAATTTTTGCATAAGAATTATCATTTGGATCTTATATTAAAGAAAAATTTCATACAGCAGAATTACTCTTGTAAAATTTGTGTGTATATTGTAACTTTTTTATTTATATACAATTCTAAAAATTTTTAATTTTTTAAATGAATTAGAATGAAATCTATTAATAAATGAATCTATTTATATAATACTCATCTTTTGTGAAATTGTATTGTAAGAGACTTTTTTTTTTATTAAACAGGAAGGCCCTATGATTCATTGTGGAGCTGTTATAGCTGCTGGAATTTCTCAAGGAAAAAGTACAACTTTGAAAAAAAATTGCAAAGTAATTTTAATTTTAATTAAAAAAAAATTTTTTTTAAGATAAGTACTAACACACTGATAAATTATTGATATGTTCTTTTAATATTCTTTAAAAATTAAGTTTAAACCATTTAAACTTATTCTACTTTTAGTGTGCCTTGTCTACTAGGTGATTTGTACGTGTAAATGAAAATTCTGAAGCATGTTAATACCAAAACATATATAGAATATTTCCAATTAAAATTTACCATTTCCAGAATCTTGCTAACTGTTCTGAAGTAATTTAGTTAAGATGTAATAACAGCTAACTCTATGAAATTTTTTCACTCATGATTACTGAATTGATTGGGTTGAAAAAAATTAAACTAAAAGACTCAACATTTTGGTTAGTTTTTAGTTAAGATTGCCTTAAATTACACAAAACTTAACTGAAAAAGAAAAAAAAAAGAGCATTGCATGTTTTTATTTAATGAAGCAATTCTGGTAATTCATGAAAATTTACTTTTGAATTTTTTTTTTTTTTTTTTTCAGAGTAAAATAATTCTTTTAAATATGTTTAGTATACTTTCATATCTTTAAAAGATTTTTTAAAAATTTTATTATTTTTATAGAAGTGATTTAGTCCCCCATACAAAATATCATTTGTTAATACTTGTTTTTACATCCATTCTTAATGTATAAAATTCATGAAATTTCAAGGATTTTTTTTCTCTCCACAATCACACCTGGGAAAACACATATTCTAAAATCCTAAAATTAATATCCTAAAATTTTAATCAAAAACTGGGATTATTGTAAATTTATGTAAGAGTAATAATTTTAAAGTTTTAGGTAATAGTACTGTTATATTACTACATAGTATAAAAAAAGTTGCAATTGATTTTTAAAATTAACTATTTATCATGAAAGTGAGAAAATTATGCCATGCTGTTAGAATATAGCTTGAGTACCAATTATGCTATTTATGTGTATGTTAGCTGATGATTGATTTTTAAAAAATCTTTAATCATCATCTGATATGCTGCTTGTATGTGGCTATTAAGTGCTGCAATATGGATCAAATTAAGCACATTAGCACATTTAATGTTTTTTTGCTAGAATTGTGAGATAAAATATAAGTTTAAAGATTTTCAATGTAGTTCAATGCATTGAAGGATGGTGAAATAACTTCTTCCCATTCTTCATCATCATTGTTTAAATTAAGACCAGACAATTTGTTTTCTATTTAGTTCATCAATTGTGTCTAATTTCTGGGAAATGTTTCTCCCTAAATAGAAAGGGAGCAATACAGAATGTGGTTGAAAAGTTGTTTTATTGAAAAGAAAAATGAAGTATAACTAAGCTTTGGGGCATTTAAACAAAAGACTGTAGTTACAATGATTACTTCAGGACTATGATAAATTGTTGTATAATTGTAAACAACATATAAATTATGCTTTCTATATATCATAAAATTTACATTCATGGTTTGATATTCTATAGATATTTGAGGAATTTAGAGAAGATCACGAGAAGAGAGATTTTGTTTCTGCTGGGGCTGCTGCAGGTGTTTCTGCTGCTTTTGGTGCTCCTGTTGGTATGTATTATTGCTTAACTCATTTATACTCAGTGTTTGATTATTGGAGCAGTAGTCCTGTAGGAGTTATTTAGAGCCTGATGTTTATGGATATCAGAGTGATGTGATTTCTGTTTTAAGTGAAAATTATGATGTTACTTTATACACAAAATGTTTGTGGATTATTACATTCAATAGTATGTACAACCATGTATGAGATTGACACCAGTATTTTTATAAATCATTGTGAATTATTTACTTTTCCATTTTTTAAGTACCAAATGACTCAATAAGAAAAAAAATGTAATGTATAAAAATCGAATCTTTTTGGAAAATTTTTCTATTTAGAAATATAAAATCGTGCATTAATTGTAGTATATTAGTTCCTAGTATATATGGGTTAAAAGCTAGTTTATTCTTGCACTTAGATTAAACAATTGAAAAAAGGTAATTTTGTATTTCATATGTGCTTCTTGCAGTTTAACTTATTATTTCTTCAAAATTGTATTAAATATGGAGTATCATGTATTGTACCATTGTGTTTTAAATGAAATTTTTTCTTCTAAAGTATTATCAGTTTAAAGGTTGGGTAATAATGGAAGAACTTCAAAACATCAAATAGTGATAAATACCATAGACAGTAGTGCATTTTGGAGAGAGTAAAAGTGGAGTTGTCAACAAATAATCAACAAGAAACACTTAACATTCTGGAATTTGAAATTGTATAAATGATTGTTTCCTAGAATTCCAATAAATATCACCCTATTATCAAATGTTTGGTTTGTAGATATTAGTGATAATATTATTAGTTTGATGAAATATTTCCTTTTGCATACAAATGGAAATTAGGATGAAAGTTAGTAAATATATTGCTTAATCTTGTAAACGTATAATCACATGAACTTTGTTTCACCATTGCTTCATATTATTTAATATAACTTACTCATATTTATGTTAAGAGCATATTATATTACAGTATCACTTTTAAGAGGAGTTTTTTAACATAGAGCCTTTCTATTTCCATTTAGGTGGTGTTCTTTTTAGTTTAGAGGAAGGTGCTAGTTTTTGGAACCAATCTTTAACAGTTAGAATAGTAAGTTGTTTTGATAATTTATCCCAATTAATGTAACGTATATCTAAAGGCCCCTCCACACTATGGTCCACTGCAAGCCATTACTACCATCTGGAGGGGGTGTGGTTTATCGTGGTTGAAAATAGCCTTGGCAGACGATGACTTCAGAGGCAGTTTTTCTCCAAAGATCAAAGCAGCCAGATATGCAACTAAAGTGTGCAGTAGACCCTATGGATGAATCCATGAGCTCAGCTCATTTAGTGGCCCAGCATGTGGATGCAACCTGTGAACCATCGGCCAAGGTCACCATCAAGAAGTGGTGAACAATTGGTCATAGTGTGGGGGATACATAGGATATTAAAATTAATCTTATTGAGTTGTCAATTAAATTTTAAAATTGTCTTTATAATCATATCAAGGAAAATATTATATATGTGTGTATTTATTTTCATGTAAATATATGGCTGTATGTATCAGTGAAAATTAAAAAATTCTAATATTGTTTAATAATTCATTATGAATTGTATTTTAGTTCTTCTGTTCTCTGGTCTGTTATTTCACTATCAATTTTGCTCTGTCTGCATATCATGGACAACCAGGTGTATTGTCTTTTCCTGGGCTTATAAATTTTGGAAAATTTGAGGTAAGAATAATTATTTGCCCTAAATGACCACTTGTGTCTTTGTAATTTCAATTTTGTTGCTTTTCTGTAAAACTTTTGTTATAACGCTGTTCACATAATGTGCACATTTGTGTATGATTATGTAATACAATAAATAATGTATTAATTTTATAAAGTAGCAAACCATAATAATGTTATTGTTCCGGTGCATCTGGAACAAAACAACTCAACATTACTGTGATTCATTTCGGCGCTATTCAGAACTAGTAGTCGCACTTCGCATTAAGAGAACGCATCCACACGGCAGCTTGATTGCTGTCAGTTTTTCTATTTGTTCTTTTGCATATGCAAATTTTTTAATGTCATCTACTTGTTTTTGTGTTGTATATAATGGTGTAATATAAGTTTTTGTGTTTAAAAAGGAGTGTTTTCCTTCATTCAATTCATTACATCACAACAGTTACCATAGAAACTATATTTTTTATATAATTTTTATAAATGAATTTCTCCATTACTATATATATATATATATATATATATATATATATATATATATATTAATTTCATAATAAATTTAATGGCATTAATATTTCAGTCTAAAAATAAATCTAATTTAAAAACTCAATTACATAATTTAAATCAGTATATCTGTAATATTTCCAATTGAGGTATGTTACTAACCTTATGACTAAATTACTAATAAATTTTATTACAGTTTTCTAACACAAAATGTGAAGCTTCTAAAATTGAATGATAAATTGTTTGTGAAACTAATGTTGTATGAAGTCTATTGAGTTGCCAATCTTCATTATAAATCATTCTCTAATATTAACCGAATGCTGGCCAATTGGTTAGGGCACTGATCGTTGGTACCAGAGTTCATGTGTTCGAATCTCACTATGGCATGGATGTTTGTGACCATTCGGAATGGTCTTTAAGCAGTAGGTTCCAGTCTCATTAGCCCTTGTGTGTAAAACAGTAGACCGTAGTGCTCCAAACCAAACCAGATTCTCTAATATTGATGTGGACTTAAATGTTTTGTCTCCTTGGGCATAGGGGTTCTGATTTTTAAAGAATACACCACATATGATAGTTCCTTTTAGTTATGAGAAAGTAAGCTTCCCTCAATAATAACAGAATTAATTTATATCATTTTTATTTGAGATCAGTAATCAAATTTCTTTAATATGTAATATCAGTATCATATATTACAAGTTTAAGAAATTATATATGTTATATTACTGTGTTGCAGAATCTAAATTATGTTATTTATGAGTTGCCACTTTATGCTGTGATGGGAGCTCTAGGTAAGTTTAATTCATATTATTTCTAAAAATTGTGTAAAGAATATATGTAGTTCATAGGGTATGAAGATAATTTTGTAGTGTCCAGACATTGGAATTAAAATTAATTCATTTTGCTGTGTATTACTATTTAGCTTCCCACAAGAAACACTCTATAGCTTTATGAACAATATACTGTTACTCATTTTATATCTATATTATTTATTTTTAAATTTTTCTTTTTAAAATTAATTTCTAATACAGTATTAAAATATTATAAATACTACTAATGGTTCCAAGTGTTACCAAATTCTCAAATATGAATCAGTTTGGTGTGTGAATTTATAAAACACAAGTATATGTATTTACTTTCACTGTCATATATATGCATTTATACCTGTGTGTTAGTAAAGTGGAGTGATCAAATATTACTTATTATATCACTTATACCATTATTTCATTTTACTTGTTTGGAAATTTGTAGAATGTAACATAAATAATTTTTTTAATTAGTATCTTATTTTGTTGGGTCAGATATTATAAAATATGTTTATTACTGCACCTCTTTATGGATTGAGACAGGTGACTCTTTTTCCAAAAATTAAGAGTTATAGTCTTCCTTTAAAAAAAAAAAATTCTATAGGTCTTACATTTAATTATGTGTGTGTTATCATAAGTTTATTTGCTACCCTTTTTATGACTAATCATGTATCAAATTTCTGTTGAAAAAGTGTATCTTATATTGTTTTAGGTGGATTATTTGGGGCCTTTTATAACCACATGAATTATGCTTTGACTGTATTTAGAATGAGGTAATGATAATCTTTAAGTTTTACAGTAGTATATATTGCATGTGCTAAATGAAAGTTTTAAGATTTTATGTTAATTAAATATTTAACTTACTGTAAAATAAAACACACATATATATTAATTTTAGGTATGTCAAACACTCGGTTGCTCGCATTTTTGAGGCTGTCATGGTTAGCATGGTTTTTGTTACTTTTTCATTTCTGACAACCTTCATCAACCATTGTAGCCCTTATGAGAATTCTGATGTAGAATTTCCTGTAGAGGTATGTTTATTCTTTTGTATACTGAATTTTACTATTAAAATCTTTTTTCTAATTCTATTTTACCTTCCTGTATGCTAAATGACATTTTAAAATATGTGTTAAAAAATTTGCTTCAAAATGTCCTCTTTACATTCTCGACTTTTTCTTGTCTGAAACATCTACTTTGTTGTGTTAGTAATATTTAACCTTCAAAATTCTTTAATAATTCTAAAATTTTCATTGAATTTCATTTTACAAGTACATAGTAATGGGGAGTGAATGTGGAAAGACTGTTTTTAGAAGTTTATTAGTGCTTGAATGCTTTGTTGTATCTTATCTTTTAATTTCAAATGCATTTTTGAAGTCCAAGAGTATGTAACACACAGATACTTTTACATGCTAAGAGATGTATTAAATAAAAATATTCTGCAAACCTTGAAAATAATTTTTTTAGGCTTTGTTTAACTAAGTTTTGTTAAATCCATAAGTTTAGAACTCTCTCTAAAAAACAGTAGTTATTGAACAATGAATATGTATTAATCAATTAGAATTAGTGGTTGAGAAATTTTTTAATAACATTACATATAGATAATTATTACAAATTGTATTTAAAATTAAACTACCCATTGTAATTGAAACCAACTTAAATTAATCTTTTATTATTAATGCTTTTCAGATGAACTGTGAAGTTGGAGAATATAGAACGTTTTGGTCAGTGTGGCTTCAGACTCCAGAAGGACTTCTAAGAAGTTTATTACATGAATCTGAATGTAATTGCTTATCTTTTTGTATTCTGTATTAGATTAACAGATGACTTACAAATTGAAAGTTACTTAAGAGTTACCTTACATGTGTTCATTATGTCTACCTGCATTTTGAAAGACCAAGCATCACATCATTCACAGCATTTAGCAAAATTTCTCCTGGTATTGCAAACACATGTTACTGAATACAGACAAAAGAACCTGTAACTTGAAATGCCCCAATCTTCGTAGTTAGTGTAGAATACATAAATGGTCTTTTGCCATTTTGAATATTGTACATGTAGTAATATATGCCCACAATGAGCACTGTCAATTTCCTCCTTCTTGAAGTACATTTAAACTATAAGGGGGATTTTTCATTAAGAACAGAATTCCTAGGTGTCAGTTATGGCTGTGATCATCAATATTTCATACAGATGATCTTTTAAACATACCACAGCAGGAATACAGATGATCTTTTAAACATACCACAGCAGGGATTTTCAACTTGAATGGGTTTGAGGGCTACTTTGTAAATTTTTTGGCGGATTGGGGTTGCACTTTCATAATTTGCCTATATTTGTAACATTCTGCTATTAGGACTGAGGTACCAGTATGAAATAATATGCATAGCTTAATCAAAACAAAGATTTAGTCATTTTAGTTGCTTATTTGAAACCTCTGTTTTTTAAAATAAAATTCTGGGCCCATAACTAATTGTACATTTTACATGTAAGAATAAACATGAAAAATAACTTTTTTAGAGTTTAATCAAAATAATTAATACCTTATAGTACTAATTATTTTACATTTGAAAAAGTTTAGTGAAATTAATAGTAAGCAAAAAACTGTTATGTCCCAAATAATTTAATTTTTAAATTAATCACTCAACATTGAGTCTGTATATTTGAATTATTGAGAAAGATCATAAAAATTACCTAAAGATAATCAAAACTAGTGATGTAACAAAAATAGATTTTAAAAAAAGGATAATTTTGTGGAAGTATTATGGATGGCTGGGTCATGTACATCAAACCAATGAACAGATACCAATTCTTATTGTGTCTCTTAATGCTAATCTCAGAAGATGAAGCAAAAACAAAGCTACAAGTTCAGTTCTAAACTGATTTGTAAGGAATTTTATTAATATCTTGTGAAATATCTTACTTTTTTCTTCAAAAAGCTTTTCCTTTCTGCCAGTTGGAAACGTTGGAAACCCGTGGCCTACAGCTTTGCATAATCAGATGACAGAAAATTAGCAATG
Organism: Pardosa pseudoannulata; assembly: GCA_032207245.1. NCBI lineage: Eukaryota > Metazoa > Arthropoda > Arachnida > Araneae > Lycosidae > Pardosa > Pardosa pseudoannulata. Next base: position 139,463,488 of record CM063504.1, on the reverse strand, counting down.
CCATCTAATGTTAAAAAATACTATTTCAGACTTTTTTTTTTTTGTTTGTTTGTTAAAGTCAGAAAATGTCCAGCATCTTTTTCATTTTTCTGCATTGTCAAATAATCTAATTTAAAAAATTTTCTTGACTTTTGAATGACTTAGTACTTAAAATTTCTTCTGAGTAACTTAAAAAATTTTAAATGTTAGTTTAGAAATATTATGCTAGCCCTTTCATTTTGTTCCAGTTAGTAACATAAATTCTTTAAATGATTATCTGTATCAATATCAAAACTTAAGTATTTTTGGATTTTACTTCCAAATGTAGCAGTGGGTTCAAGATTAAATTTGCATGCTGTATGTATTAAACATTTAATTTTCCTTATACCACTTTTTTTTCAAAAGTGTTATTGCTAATTCATTTATTATGTTAGTTGTTTTATTTGCCATTGTTTTCCTACTTTAGCATTAATCTTTCTTTCCCTTTTGTAGATGTTTGGAACCTTACCATGTTACTTCCATTCTTTTTTATTTACTGCTGTTTTGGATGTTGGACATATGGTTTGTCTGTATCAAGTGGACTTTTTGTACCCACTCTGATTATAGGTGCTGCTTGGGGAAGGCTCTTTGGAACTGGGATTTTAGCACTTGTGTCATGCCTTGGAGTTGAGACTGTAAGTAAACTTATGAAATAGATATACTTATGTATAAATGATCTATACTTATATATAGATTTGGAAAAATTGGAAATATTCTTGATAAAAAAATTAATTGCTTTGTTAATCATTCCACTTACTATAATTATGAGTTGATAAGCCATGGTATATACTTCTTTGAAACATGAAATTTAACATCTATAGTATATCTACCAGAGTGGCATATCATAAGGAATTTTATTTTTCATGTTACAACCCCAATTTTTTTAACTATACATTTTTGATTTATCTCTACAACATAATTTATTTGGGGGGGGGGTGTCATACTATCTCATACAGTATAAACCCTATATCATACCATGAGGCATTAGTAAGTGCAGTATTCCTATGCAAAGGCACTAGAATCAACTTAGAAAATGGTGTGTGTAGGCAGGGGATCCCTTTATTTTGGTAGGCATGGTAAATAAACATCAATCTGCAAATCTTTTAAGATCATGGTCTTTTTCCTTGGGTAATCATACTCCATTGTTTGAGAACCATTATTTTGTAGAATTAGTGTTTTACTGTCTCCAAACAATATAAATTTTCATTATAGCATGTAGGTGTTACTATATATATGAATTTAACTACTGTAAACTTTATTTAGTACACTTTAAGAAATAGCCTGTTTGAGGAGAGTAGGAGTAGTAGTTAATAGAGCATGTGTTAAAAGTGTCAAAAATTAAAATTTGCCTTCAAGCAAAAATAATTGCTAAAAGATAATAATCATTAAAAACTGTTGGAGAGATGATATACTGAATTTTGTTTTAACCAATTATCATGTGTGCAGTGTATATGCCAGGGCGGTCTACCTGAAATTACAGTAATTATAACTCACTTTCTAATCATAACTTTTATTAATGCTTGAAATTTACATAATAACAAAAAGGGAAAGTAATATAATATTCAGTATCAGAGATCAAAGATAGGTATAAAAATAGCTGAAGCAGGATTTTTTTTTTTTTATGTGAGATATGTAAAAGCATTTTGAATGCACAATAATCATTGTAAAGAACAAAATCAGAAATAATCTTTAGTTATTTTCACATTGATTCATATGATATTGTATATTATATCCCTTTACAAATTTGTTTTGGTAGCTCTCAAACTTCCCAGATTATGGCTGAACATATATTTACTACTTTTCAAAACCAAAATCCTTGTTCTTGCATACCATTAATTACATGGAAGTTTCTAGTCATTTAAAATCAATTTTATGGTTCTGGTCTCATTAGCTCGCATATTAGAAAAAAATAATAATAACAAATAATGAACTTTATGATTGCAAATCAAATAAAGTTTTGTTTTATCTTTCCTCCCAGCAAATGAAAATTTAAGACCTACCCCATCCTTCATACTGCATATGATTTGAATTATAGCATGTAGGTGTTACTATGTATAGGAATTTAACTACTGTAAACTTTATTTAGTACACTTTAAAAAATCTTTTGTACTTTATATAGTTAATGTAATATTGTCTGAACTATTTATGAAGCTAATTAATTCAATTAAAGGTTAGGGTTCTTTCTAAACTTTTTGTATTATATATTATGATTAAAGCTTCCATTTCACTTTCATGGTCTATGAATGCTCAATGTTATATACTAGATATCACAGTAAGTTAAAAATGTATAATATACACAATTTGTAAATGTACTACTTTCAGTTGAGTTATATAGCAGGTAATTAAGACTTTTATTCGTGATAAACATTTTTTATTAGTTATTTTTCTTTTATTTTGAATGTAGAGTATTTCTTTTAAAAATTTTCAATTAGATTTTGTACTTTTAGTAAGCTTGTGTTTGCAAAAACTTTAGCATATTAAAAATTCCTCTTCCAGACAATGTTTTGCTATTCAAAATTTGCAATCATTGGTGCTGCTGCTATGCTGGGTGGTGTGACAAGAATGACTATAAGCTTAACGGTTATTTTAATGGAAGCTATTGGTAATATAACATTTGGTTTACCAATTATGGTGACAGTTATGGCTGCCAAGTGGGTTGGTGATCTTTTTAATGAGGTAAGAAAAAATTTATTTTCAAGTTTCCCAAAGTGTTAGTAGAATCAGAATATTTTAAACCCTGTTATCTTTTATCAGTCCATTAAAACTTTTTTACCAGTGCTTTAAAAGGTTAATCTCATACACTTCTGCTTAATACTTTTACTAAATCTATTCCTATTTTATGACATTTTGCATTTACTTTTGTACATTCTGGACTTCAACTTGTACACAGTTGATAATTTCATACTTGTATCTAACTGTATTTTGTTTTAATCTCTACTGTACTTAACTTATCTTGCACTTTTATTATGATGTTTTATCTTTTAACTATTTGTTATTTATTACTATACAACCTGAAATTACACTCTGTTTCTCTCTCTGGTTTTGTTTAGTCACATGCTTAGCATTTATAACAAGACCTTGTGCTATTATGTTTAAACTAATTAACCATCAGATTATAACTACGAAAAATGTTCTCTTTATTTCATTGAGTAAAATCAGCTATCTTTTGGTTCTAAACATTATTTTTAGAATCTGTAACCTTTTCAATCCTACAGTAGCTGATGATAGCCCAAACCTCTAAGATCCACAAGAACCTAAACCAGCTAGAAATTTTTCTTTTCCCCTAAAGATGTAACAGCTGAGACTTTCAGAAAATGCTAGTAATGAATTTCCAGGACAGGGATTGTTCACCTTAACTATTTGTAATTGGGTAAGAAATGTGCTCAATGCAAAGAATTCAGTTGATTATTCCCTCAGGAAGAGTGGGGTGCAGTTTGTTTTCTTAGATTGATTAATGAATAGTTTAGAATGGGAGAAGGACTTTGGACTGCTGAGCTGGGAACCTAAGAACATTTAAAATTTCAATGTGTAGGTCTTAATGAGTTAAGGAGTCAACATGCATCCTTTTTTTCAAACAAGATTTTTATGTCTTTGTCTATGTCACTCTTTTTAATATAAACTTATTCATTTATTTTATTATTTTCCTATAAATAAAAGTCATATTATTATTTGTTATTAGTTCATATATTACTAAATATTATTTGATTGTTTAGAGCATTATGGGTTTGCTCAATTTGCTACAAGAGAGCTTAAAGACCAGGGCATACTTTAAGCTAATTCTGAACTGCCACAAAATAACCATGCCAAAACCCATGAATCAAACCCATGAACTTAGGCACTGAAAAGCAGTCCCCTGCTCATTTTGTCATCATTTGACTAAAACAATGTATTATGTTATTTAATACTATAAGTATATATTGTTTAATAGAGTACTATATAGATTTACTACATGGGTTCTCTTAATTCTGTTTTTAAATATCTAAAACTTACTCTTCACTCTTAAAATTATCTCTTTAAACCTTTGATGGTCAAATCTACAGATGTGAAATCACTCAGTATCACTCTTCTTGATAAATGCATAAGTGTACAGCTTCTAATTTGTGTCTCCAAAATTTAACACTTATACATTTTATCTTAAGGTTAGAACTTTAGTTATCTCCTGCTCATATCTTTGTAGAAAGGAGGTCATTTTGATTTCTGTGATAGAAAATGTGCACAAGTTTTTTTTTAAATGTAGGTTTTTATTGTTGGTACAGCTAATGTTGAGCTATTATATTATAATAACATTAATAGGCCTAATTAAAAAATGAGGTATGGAAATCATTTATATTATGTATTATAATCATTCATAAGCAAAAGTGTTATAAAATTACTGAGTTTTAAATAAAAAGTTATTAAGTTTAAGTGAATGTAATTCTTTAATTTTATTTTATTATAGGGCTTATATGATATTCATATTCAGCTCTCCAGTGTACCATTCCTGGATTGGGAACCACCACCATGTTCATACACTGTTTACGCAAGGTATATTTTTGTTCTGTTTGTATATATGAAACAAAGGATCAGGAAGATTTTGCAGATTTAGCAGTCTTTCCAATGAAAGAAAGCTAAAATTTTATTAATATTCATTTAGAATTATTTAGTCAAATTATGTGGGTGAACAAAATAAATTAAAGCAAAATTCTGTAACATTCAATTTTTATGAAAAAGAAAGAATTTTGTTATTTTAGTTGAATATGAAGTTTAGTTGAGTTGAAAATGAACAAATTTGTCATCTACTGGTATTCATATTATTATTATTTATTAATTTTGCTGATATTTTTACTTTTGCATTTCAGTGAAGTAATGAGTTATCCAGTAGTATGTGTAAGGTCCATTGAAAAAGTTGGTTTTATCGAAAATATGTTGAAAACAGAATCACACAATGGTTTCCCAGTTGTTGATGTAAATGAGGTAAGATTCCCTTTTCTGAAGATTATTTTTTAAGTTCTTTCTCAGTTTTATATGTGTATGAATATATTACTATTACCGTATTAAAGTTCAAATTTCAATATTTTTGCTTGTAATATGTTTTATGACTACTTTTAAGTATAGAGACCACAGAAAACGACGAAAGCTGTTACACATTTAGCACAACCCAGGAGGCACATACAGCTTAAAGAATGCTACAGACGTGTGTAACACTAGCTCTCTAGAATACAAATGAATTGATTGAATACAAATGAAGTGATTGAAAATACAGATAAAGAGTTCTGTTTGTGGAATCTATGGCTGCCATTCATACAATAACTAATTATACTCAGGTACTTAATCTCATTGAATTCGAGTGTAAAAAGCGAATTAGTTCCTTGATTGAATCAGGGAAGGAGGTAATTCTGCAATGGATCCCTAGCCACTGTGATGTGCCTGGGAATGAGCATGCAGATGCACTTGCTAAAGAGGGCTGTTTTCTGCAACAACTTGTGCCCCTCTAAGAAATGTTAAGCGGGCCATCCGTGAAATGTTCGTAAGGCTCGACTATGCCATTATAGGGATATTGCTTCCGGGAAAAAAAAAAGGTCTTTTTTGGATAGGCAAATATGTGGCACCTTGCCCAGAGCTATTGGTGTGGCCTGTTTCCACCTTGAGACTGGACATGATTTTCTTCAGGCCCATCTGTACAAAGTTGGTCTTGCTGATTCACCGAACTGTGTCCTTTGTTCTTCAGCCCCAATGCATGGAGATCACCTTTCTTCTTGTCCTGCTTTACAGGATGTTATTTCTTCAGGTTTCTTTTTGACTCTCCCATCTAATAAGCCAATTTCTTGTCTGTTTTGGACTGCAAGGCGTTGTATGCTTGAAAGAGTTCAGATGGGTGTAATATATATATATATATATATATATATATATATATATATATATATATATATATATAACTACTTTTAAACTAATTCTGTAATTATTTAAATATGTGCTATAAGTCTGCTAGCAAATTTTCATATTGTTCTTCGATCTGTTAAGTGATATCTAAATATGTTAACATTACAATCTACCTATTAACAAATTTTGTGCTTTAGAACAAATTTATGAGATTTTATTGGGCCCTTTAAAATTATCTTTTTTATAAATGTGGTATTACATACAATTAGGCATGTGGCTTTCTATACACTGAGAATGTCTGTGTGTGCTGTTGTATAGAATTAGAAAGAATTGATTCGCTGTATTCTGAACAAAATATCTCTAGTTGGTGCATAGGAATTTTCCAGTACTCAGCTATAGCACCTCTGTAATGAATGTACTTACTGTACTGTTTTTCATTAAAATTGATTTTTTACTTTAAGGAACTTAATAAGCAATTAATATAATTTTATGATAAATGGTGTTGCAAATATTCAGTTATTAGTGATATGTAGTTACACTATAATCTTTTTATTTTTAACTGTTTAATAGTGCCAATGTCTGGTAGTAGTATGTTTTAAATATAATATTTTGCTATTGTGTGTTAGTTATATGATAATTTTCTTTCTTTAGGAATCATTTGACAATGTTCATACTTTTGGGACATACCGGGGAATGATTCTGAGATGGCAATTAATTGTTTTACTTCAACACAAGGTATTGTTTCCTACAATTTTTATTTGATTCTCATTAAAGTGTTTTTAAATTCTATGATTGACAGCCAAATAACTTCCATAGCTCAAGAAACTATTTTTCTCAGAAGATATGAATGAATAAGAGGTGGTTTTTATAAGCTGTAATATTTATAATAAACCTTAAGAAAATACAAAGTGCATAGCTATGCAGACTATTTACTGTCCTTTTTATGTATTTCATATTTTACCTAATAATTTAGCACTGCCATGCATCTTGGTACACCAAGACATGTTCCATATTAAAGTTTGTGCCCTAATATTCATGTCTGTCAGTCATTTGTCCTAGTTGATTTAAAATTTACACATATTAAATAATAAGCATAAAAATAGATGAAATAAAAGACTTAAAAATGTTTAGGTAAGGTTATATTTGGTTCTATAAAGTAAAACCTTACCTAATTTGGTTGCCAATATAATTTTATTTTAAATTTTGTGTATTCAGAAAAACATCAAATTTTACAAGTGGAATTTATTGTTCCAGAATGATCCAAGATTGATTCCAACTTTTCCTTAGATTGTCAACTTTGAATATTTTTTCCTTTCTTGTGTGCATGTAAGGGGGTTTTTGTTGACATGTTTTCTAAAATATTTTAGTGAGTTATATTAAAGCATTATACAACTTTTTCTAATAAAACTATGAATGTTAGTAACATGTACTCTTGTTATTTTGTTAAAAAAAAAAATAATTTTAAGAAGGGATTCTTGTTGTGGTTCAACAACTATGATAGCCGTATAGTAATTATATAGAAATTTTCAAACTCGAATTTCTTCTTCAACAAAATAAAAAGTAATAGTCTCCTGAAAATATGCTGTATGAGTGCAAGATGAGTGTAGAGCACTGCCTTTCAATGCTGGAGTCTGTGGGTTAAAACCCTGTTGCTCTCTTGAATTGTTTGTAACTATTTCGAATCAGCATTAAGAAATGAATCTTGATCTCACAATCCCTTATGTATCAAAAAGTAAACCATAGTGTTCCCAGCTCTCAATAGACTGACAAACCAATTATTCTTACCAGAAAGTGCCTTTGATATAATTTATATTTTAAATATTTCCAATCATTGGAACTCTGCTTACCTAAATACATTGAGTATTTTATATTTTTCATATTATTTATAACATGATACATTTGGATTTCAAATTATTGTCTTTAAATATCTTTTTACCAGGTTTTTAATGAAACAGCTGAACAAAGATGGCATGAACAACAGTTATCACTTAGAGATTTCAGAGATTCTTATCCACGTCATCCTACTATTCAAGTAAGAATTAATTTTAATATAATGTGAATATATATACCTATAAATTTCATAGGTGCTCTTGGAGTTGGGTACAATAAACCAGTAGTCCAATGCCCAACTCTTAAGAGCTGTTCTAAAGATGATTTCATTCATTCATAGCTAAAATATCTTCAATGGAAATTGTTAATAATTATAATTATTTTTGGGAATTTATTATTTTGTATTTTTAGTTTATATTGATACACAAGATTATTTTAATGCTCTTCATTTCTTAAGTTTTCTTTTTTATTTACTAAGAAAAGTCCTTAATTGTGTCATTTTCACAGATTTTGCTGTTTATTAACATAAACATAGGAACTATTTGTATTTTTGACAATAAAAGTTCTTGTTTTGAATTTTTTTAGATTTAAATTTAAGATTATTCTTTTGATATAGCTTTCATTTTAAAATAGTAATGTAATTATCTATAGCATTTCTTCCATAGGAATTCAATGTTTAGATAAAAGATTAATTTATTAATGATAAACCTATGTTCAATGGACCTATTAAAAACTGTGTTGATTAAAAAGCTTTAACAGGAGAATTAAAAAGAAATTTTTAACACACTTTGCTTTATTGTGGTATGGCACTGTATTCTGACATAAAAGTCAAAACCACTGAAATTCACTGAATAAATTATTCATTTTTGATTTTAAAAATTCTACATATCATATAGTAAAATTAAGAATTATCTAAAATAAAAAGTTACTATTCTCAGTTTATTTAGAAAAAAAATATAGTCTTAGTTGATCATTATTATTTTCTATAATTGTTAATTTAAATTTGATGTTTCATGTGTAGAATTTGTACATATTTTTTAGCAAATTCATATATCTCCTGCTGAAAGAAATTTTACAATAGACCTCAGACCGTTTTTGAATCCATCTGCTTATACCATCTCTCATGTAAGAACTACTTTTTTTTTTCAAAAATCTTTCTGCTTTAATTAAACCAATGTAGATTGCAATTCATAATTGTTTCCCTCCTCCTTTCAGAGAGCATCGTTGCCTCGAATATTTAGATTATTTAGAGCTCTAGGCTTAAGACATTTGCCTGTTGTTGATGACAAAAATTGTGTAAGTACCATGACTATTTGGTTATTTTATTTATTGAAACTAAAGTATAAAAATGTCTTTTCCTTTGTATTTTTTTAATTCAAATTGCATCTCTTACTTTTTAAAATTAAAAGCTAAAATCATCAGTGCAACACCCCCTAGGCAGCTAGGGCCTACGGTGCCAATCTCCATTTTTGAGACCTAGGGCCCTGTGGTGTGAAGCACATGTTCCAGTCTGGTGATCAACCTTATGTGGAACCCCCCAATGTTTAGTTCCTAATCATACTTGGTCCTCAGTTTGTCTATGCACTGAAGTGATGAAAGGCTCAGTCAACTTTGCCCAGCTCAGAGATTGAACCTCAGACCTATGTCGTGGAAGAGCGAAGTTCTACCCCAGCACCACTGGGCTTCTTTTTATATGGCTTAGAATATTTTAACATTTTGAGTTTTTACAGTTAAGTACATATTTAAATAAGAGTAATTTACTATAGCATGTACCATAGAATATAAATTTTGCAAGAATTTATAATCTTTGAAATGAAAAGTTTGAACTTTGAGTGCATATGATTTAAGTTCAAGAAAAGTAGCTAGTTGATGGTAAGCAAAATCATGGCATACTGCCTTTCAGTATGGAGTCCATGAGAATAAACCCAACTAATAACATAGATTTATGTAGTCATTTGGTATTGACTTTAAGCAGTAGGTCCTGGCCTTAGCCCTTGTGTAACAAAAGTTCAACTGTAGCATTCAAGACAACCCAAATTTCCTATCTGATTGTTCTATAGCAACTCTTAAAAAGCACTAAGGGCTTTACATGTAAAAATTCCGATATTGACATAATTAGAACTTCAAACCACTTTGTGTAACTATACATATTTTATTAAATTATCTAATGCAGTAGTTCTCATACTTCTCTGATTTTTTATGCCCTTACTTAATCTAAATTTTTCCAAGGCACCCTACATAAAATGTTGATAAATACTTTTTTACAAAATAGTCAATTGGGATGGCTTTAGGTTATGAGGGTTTATTTAATAAAACATAATGATTCAGTTGTTTTTGTATAGGTTATATAAAAATAAATAAGACATTTTAGTTACATTAAAATTTTTTTCAACAAATTTTAATGAATATAATCAGTGGGATTTTTATTCGTAACTCCTAATACTGTTTTGCAAGAACATTCATTTTTTAAAAGAGAGAAAACTAATATTTGATTGTAATACAACTTTTTTTTTATGCTAGTCTGAATTTTTTATCTGTTAATTGCACTAATCCAACAATTTATTAAAAGTAATACCCAGATTTTGAGAATTCATTTCAATTTCTAAAATTCCTGAATACACAAATTGAAAAGCAGGGATATCCCTTTCCTTTGTTCAGAATCCTCCTATCTTTTTAGGGGGATAAAACACATAACTCCTGTACATGATAAAGACCCTCTTTTATTACTAAATTTTATGATTATCCTATACAATATCTAATGTAGCTCATCTGAACTATTCCTTAGTTTGCTTTAGTTAAGCTTAATGATTACAATTTGTTCTTAATGGGAGTTGCATGCTTTCCACCTGTACAATACTGTGAGTTTGTTAACCATTTTATTACGGAGTCACTGTATAAGCAGGCAACTCAAGACCTATTTAAATTGAATTGAAATCATGTAATATCTCAGGGCATCCATTTGAAGATGTTGAGGTTTCCCATGGTGCCAAATTGCACACTTTAACTCATTGTTGACTGGCAGTTTTACTGAAAGTTTATCTCATGTCACTGGCTATTATTTCACAGTTACCACAATTTGATTCATAATCACTTGGACAATCAGATAATTCATCCATGTATAATTCTTTGAAAGATTCTTCATTACATTCTGCCATTGTTTTTTTTTTAATTTTAATTATTAAATATTTTTTACAACAAAAGATTTGGCAGGTCTTATAAGAGAGAGACACATCTTGTGTTATACTGACCAACAATTGTACTGTATGGTTGCCAACAGAGAAAACAACAACGATGCTAAAAAATATGCATCTTGAGTTTACTCGTGGCCAGTCAGCAATGTTCGGCTATGAAAACAAGAGTTAACTTGTGACCAGTCAACAATGTGTTAAGAACTACTGAGCCAATGAATTGGGTCATTACAAAATTGACAGGCACATCTAAATGGTAGAAGCATCTCAAATGTAAGTTGTTAATAGGTACAAAATTAAGCAATATTTAATTTGTTGCTAAAAAATTGAAATTGGCTTTAAAGTTGAAAAAAAAAATTGCATTTACTTGAAAATAAATAAATTCAAATATTTCTGTGTATTTGTTTTCGGTGTATAATATAATTTCTTTTGTATACAAAGCCTCACACTGTAGCTGCCTTTTATATTTCATGATAATGTTTATGTCTATATGTTTTATTTTTCAATATGCTAAAACTCAGTTTACATGTCTTTAAAATTGTTCTTTCTGCATATATGTTAATTTATTGTTTATATGTAATAATTTTTTAAATAGTAAACATGTTTTAAATATTCACTCCTTATACTTCAATAATTTGTTAGGTTGTTGGAATTGTTACTAGGAAAGATATTGCTAGATTCAGAGCAAGAAAACATGGTAAATTTGGAATAGAAGAACTGCAAGTATCATATGGCTGAAATGAGAACCACCCAGGACTTAACTTTTTTTTATTTTTTTAACCCATTGACAAATATTTATTTTCATATGCTACCTTTATTAGCATTTTTAGTATTTTCTCCCATACTATTATTTAGTAATGCTTTTAAATTTCTAGATTTATTAATTTATTTTTTATGCTTCATTCTATATTATACATTCATAAGTTATGAATTTTTTCTACTTTCATTAAACTTTACATATTTTTCAAAATTGATCCCATATACAATTTGTGACATAGTATTTGTATCAAGATTTGAATTACATGTATTAACAGAGTTTTTATTATTGTCACATTTCTTTAAAAAAATGTGTATTTTTATAGACAGTATTGCAAGAAACTCAAATCTAAATATTCTCCCCACTGTAGGTTAATATTTGTTAGTTGAAATTAATCAACAAATTTCTTAAAATTTTAGTACTTTTAAGGCTTATCATACTCTTTGTCTGAAAATATGATATACATTTACAATTGGGATTATTCAGAATGATTTTATTTATAAAATAATTACAAATGTCTAATAGAAAAAATAATCAGAGTATTATAGTTTAACAATTAACAAAGTTCTCACTGGTGTTCACTGATTGCTGACTCAACAGCTTCTGTGGTACTTGAAAATTTTGTAATTGTCCCTCATAGTGAAGTTGTATCTATTTAATGTGCAAACTGTTATAGGGATTCCAACCTTTTGTTTTCATGGCTGCTTCTAGATAAGATTACATCAGTAGAAAATATTGTCTAACTTTTCTATATTTAATTTGTTAAATGCATTAGATTCACATTCATTTAATTTGTTGATTGTATAATATGGTGTAACTATATACTGTAAGGATTAGATAAAATTGAAAAAAGTATTATTTGTTTTGATATTAAACTTCTTTCATGCATTTAAATTTTTTTTTTTTTTTTTTGGGGGGGGGGACAAAATTTGACTATTTGTAAGCACAAGGAGTGCAATTTTGATTTTTTTAATCATACAGAGGTTTTTTTTTATATCTGTAAATTGTTTTTATGTATATCAACTATTGCAGTGCTCTCTGTTTATTAATAGCCTTAAAATCGGCTATTTGGATAAAGTAAGAAAAGGATTAAAATACTTCTATTAATTTCACATTTGTAAGAATTGTATGCATATTTTCGGACAGATTAGATACTTCAATTCAAGATATGACATATATAATTCTGATTGTAGGTAAGGAAAAGTAATATATTCATTACAATTGTATTTTTAATATTCAATATCTGAATATTTAATGCTTATCTTTAATTTATAACATTTCATTTTCATTTACATTAAATGATGTTGCTCTATGCTAATAATTGCCACACCTTTTATATTATTGTTATTGTAGTAACAATTCTTGAATTATTGGTGCAGTTTTTATTTATTACTGAACTAAACATAATTATTTTAAGAAAAAAAATGTTTGTTTAAATTTGATATTCAAAATCTGATCCCTAAGGACTTATATTCTCTTATTTAGATGTAATTTTTTATGTGTAATTTTGTCCAAATTTGAATTTGAATTTTTTTTATATTTTATTATAAATATCACATCTTAAATTTCTTGTTATTTATTTATTATTATTATTGAATTGTTCACCTATTTCTGGTGCAGTGTGTGATATTTATTTCAACTACTGTTTAATTTGATGTTATTACAAGATTAAGAAAAAATATTAAATATATATTTTTAGATAACCATGAATATATATGTTATGTAGTTAAAATTGCAAATAATTAGTGCCTTGAACTTCTATTTAACCAAAATAGCATGCAACTTCATTGTATTACAAATTTTTATTTTTAATGAATGAAAATATTTTTAAAAAATTATCACTGAATTTTTTAAACATTTATTTGTGTAATTACTTCACTATTTTTAAATTTAGTTTAAGTATGCTTTAGTTTAAAAAAAAAGTACTCACATGATAGAGTACTAACACATCTTAAATGGTATTTTTTTCTAATTCAATCCAAATCCGTACATTAATGCATTTAACACAAATGTTTATTAATTTTACCATCTGTCAGTAAAAAAAAAAATTCTACAATAATTTTATATGTATAAAAATAATATATCAATATGTTGCACTACTTTGATTTTCTTAAATACTATTTGAGTTGGGAAACAAAATTTTCTTAGAATGAATATACTAATAGTATTTATATACTAGTTATTTGTATACTACTTAGATATACTACTTATTTACATACTAGATAGTAAAAATATTTTTTGCAAAAATATGCATTGTATCTGTAAATTATCTGATATGTATATTATTTAAGATTTTATTACTTTTCCATGCCCTCTTGCAGTCCTTTGAAAATTAATATCTAACAAGGATTATTTCTTGTTTCTTAAAAATTTCATTCTATCCTATAAAATAAATTTCTTTTCTATAAAGGAAATTGCTTTTGACTTTCTTGAGAATTGTGTTACATACAATTTTGAGTATATTTATTACTTTATAATTGTTTCTAAGTATGTAATTAATTGTTAGAAACAAAACAATCATGAGCATTATTTTTATTCATACCTCAATTTTTAATGATGTTGGTATACAAAATATTAGGAATACTCTTATTTTCAAAATATTTATTTATTAGAATATATGTATGTATATATATATATATGTTAAATTTACACTTATTATATCTATAAATAGCACCTAAAGGAAGTAGTTTATAATATTTTTAAAAGTAAAAATAAATTTTGGGAAACACACAGATTATATTATTAAAGAAAGAATATTTCAAGTTTGTTTTTCATCATTTATTTCTTATTTATAGTTATCAATATTAAAGGCTTCATAAAATTTGAGCCAAAGGGAATGTAACAAAATACCGTGTTTGATTATAATTATGGACACTGTTAATTTTTTTTATAATTTTATATTTGTTCAGTTTTTCTGTTTTAAATCATGCACAGAAATACAATAATCTTCTGTCAGATGTAATAATTTACTCTAATATACAGAAAAAAATGTACAGATATTTTTCTTCACATTTACTAAAGTCTTATTTTCTTTTTAAAAATGATACAATGCATCAGTTTCATTACATATTTGTCATTCTTTTATTTTTGCATTTTTAGTTTGTTTTGATTCTAATGATGTCATCTGAAAATTATTTTTCTTTTACTTTTTATTGACATTGTTTATGTTACTTTAAACTTCGTTTTCGAACTTTTTAGTGCATTACTCAGCATGCTTTCATGCTTTCCAGTGCCATTAAACTTTAAAATGCATGTCTTATTTAAAATAGGCATTAAACTCCTGAATTTACAAATCAAATGAGGGCCAAATTGTTGTGGTTCTGGAGACGCCAGTTTCAAATTCCACTGCTGGCATGGATGTATTTTGCTGATCAGATTTGACTGTGAACAGTAGGTCCTGGTGTTAGCCTTCGTGTTGCAAAAAAATTAGTGCTCCAAACCAAGCGAAATCCAAATTTACAATGCCTAGCTCACTTTTATGAGTATGAATTGTGATATCCTTATGTATAATCTTGTTACTGTAACTATATAACTTCCATTATATGATGTTACATCTGTTATATTATTTGTAAATATCTTGTTTCTCCTGTGTTGTGAAATGTATGTATGAGTAACATTTCTTTCATTAGAGGGTTGGCCTTTTGTAGCGAACAAAAATTATATTTGAAATTAAATAAAAATTCTGTTTTTTTAAAACTTTTATTGTCTGTTTTTATAATGTACATATATGCATGGTTTCCATGCACCTGGAAAGTCATGGAAAATCATGGATTTAGACAATGGATTAATTTCGTCATGGAAAGTCTTGATTTTTCAAGTAAAATGAGTAAAAGTCATGGATCCGCTAAACTACTGATTAAATAAAAATGCATTGAATTGTTTAATTCTATTTTTACTTGTCATTTGGCTGAAGTTACTGAGTTTGGTATTTATGTATTATCCTATTGACCCTATTGCCAAGTAAAATTTGTTCACCAAGGAAACTCAAAGCAAGAAAGCTTAATGGGTGGGTAAATGTGTATTATTCTGGTTTTTTCTTAAATTGTAGATTAAAATTTTATTAATATAATAATAATTATTTTTTAATAAAAATTAGTTAAGATTTTTGCACAAAATATAAGTTTATCTCTAGGGATATTGTATATAAACCTTATAGGGTTATATTTGGCTATTATTCATGGTCACCTGGATAATACCAAAGTACCCTGAATTCAAATTGGAAACATTTTGATTGAAAAATTGCTATATGATTAAACTTAGGTTTGTAGATACAATTTATTTTTATGTATGTGGGTTTATTAATACTTATAAAGTAAGTTTATAGTTTTTTTATTATAAAATTCCTGTAATTTCTCTAAAAGCATTTATTTATATTTGTATGTACATCAGAAGTTTTATTCATATATACTTTAACGAAAGCTTTTTATAGTCATGGAAAATGATCCGCTAAATCAGAGAAAGTCATGAAAAGTCATGGATTTGAAAAATTTTATTTTGGCAGATACCCTGTATATGTAATGATATAAAAGCGATCAATAATCCAGGAAATGTATTTGAATCAAGGACAGAATGCGCTAGACTACCATTGACCAGGAGATCACACCAGATAGAACTGTACTGGTTTTTCTGTATGGGCAGCAAATTCTTTAATTTTGGAAGATATGAATTTTACTTGTTTCAGAACTAGGATGGTGTGCTGATGGCATCATTTATATTATAAATTAAATATGACTTCTATTTTTTGGAGAATAAAAGTTTTTGTCGTGATACTGGACTGTTAATCTATTTAATATTGTGTATCTTCAAATTTATATCTTGGACAAAATGGATAAATTAATCTAAATCTAAAATCCTCTTAGAGCATCTTCTCAGTTTTCTACAATAGAGTGTCTTCTAAAAAGTTGTATGTCATTACATATATATATATTTATTAAATAATGTACAAGGAAAGTGCATCATTCGACAGATTAATACACAATGTTTATTTGTCACGAACTATAGATAGACTTTCAAATAGTAATATATTTCAAAACGTTCAGTACATGATCATTTAAAGTAGATCAGGTATGTAAAATGTAATAATGTATGGATATTCCATACTTTTACAAAACAAAAAATATTTAAAACTTTTCAATAATTTGCTTTATTTTAATAAACTTATAGCAATTTTTTGGTGTTGAGAAATTTTTCAAGTGTATATAAAATTTTTAAATTCAAGATTTATATTTGAGGAGATATATTGATATTTTGGAGTGCTCAAGTAATTTTAGCAATTGGGAACATCAAAGTTAGCTATGCTAAGATTTTGCATTGTATAGAATACAGAAAAGGTTTAATATTGACAATGACCATATGGAAGTATCAAAGAATGCCTGTTCAAATTAAGGTAACTATACAAAAAAACTTGTAGATTTGTATATAAAACCAATATACAAACAAACAAGTACATACAGTATGTAAAATTTGTACGATTTACAACCGATTTTACATTATGTGGGGGTTATTATCTTGCTTTTCGGATGTGGACCCATGACGTCTTCCGAAGGATGGCCAAACGGTTAGGGTGTTAATCTTCAGTACCAGAGTTCGTGGCTCTTGGGCTCGAATCCTACTGTGGCATGGATGTTCGTAGCCGATCGGAATCGGCTTTAAGCAGTAGGTCCCGGTCTCATTAGCCCTCGTATTGCAAAAAGTAGACCGTAGCGCTCCCAACCAAACCATACCTCTTCCACATGAGTTCTTCTGGAGTGCGGATCACCCGGTTTACAGAGCTTATAAAGTCTCGGAATTAAGCATTTTCGGAGACACTCGAGGTCTAGATAATCCTTTGTGGGGTTTTCGGCTAGACATCAAAAGAAGGGCCGAGAATCGGCGGTTGAGAGAAAGGAATACTGTGAATCGCCATGAGGAGAGGGGGTGGAGGGTTTTTAGCAATGACATACTCAGCCTTTTTTTTTGGGGGGGGGAGGGGTTGTGTCTACAGTTTTATCGGAAAATGAATCCAAGAAACAGTGAACTTTTAATCTCGTAAAAAGATTCATTACACACACAGTACTTATACACATAAATACATTCATGGGTTTCAATGAATACACCGTTGATGTCCTAAAACGGATCATCAACGTTGTACCTAATTTCATCGTATCTTGAAAAATATATTTGCAACCACATAGTAGGTGAAAAGACACAAAGTTTTTAACCAGGTTTAAATTTGCCTGGTAAATGACTAGATCATATTTAATTGAAGCTTCATTACTTACCACACGAATTTAAACTAATGAATGACTAGTTAAAAAAAAATATTGAGAAAGGAATAATTATGATATACCTTTTTATTTTGCAAAATTTCATACTTTTTATGGCTACGAAATATGAAAATAGTATAACACAATGAGTAATTTTTAAACTATTGTTTTATGGTAGCAAATTATTTTTCTAGGATTTAAGAAGGCCAGCTGGTTCAAATCTTCATCCGCATTTGTAGTTATGCTTATATGCACCGAAAGTAATGCTTAATATATCAACTTCCTGTTACCAATTCTGATGCAAAGAAATTGTTTTGCTCATTTCAAGGTCATCCTGTTCAATCTTTGCAATGGAAATTGGTAATGTGCTCGAATTTTAATGTTTAAAATATCTTGTGATCAGGGCCTGATTTACGGCGGGGCACTGGCCCGGACTCTAGGAGGGCCCCAAATTTTAAAAAATACACATTAATTTTTTAGTACATCTCAGAATTTGCTCATGTTTTCCAGAAATGAATTTTCTTTTGTTAAGGCCAAACTGGAGTTTGTAGGTTGTTGGTGGGCTTCAAAAGTCAGTAAATTAAATTTATTCCATAATTTTAAGCCAAAAGTAAGCTCTTATTTGCTTAAAAATACTTTAAAGCAATGTTAACATTTTAAATGTGTATATTATTCAAAAGATTGAAATACCAACCATATCAGTGACACCAATTTACAAATTCATCTCTTCTGAGAGGGAAAAAAATCTTAACTACTTTTTTCCCTCTTGAAGTGGTTAACAAATCAGAGAAAATATATTTATCCAAAAGCATCTGATATCTATTTTTTTTCTCTTTTCATGATTTTAGAATGAACAGAAAGTTTTAAAATTGGTAATTTATGAACAAAAGTATTTAATTTTTGGAATTTTGTAAAACAAATTCTCACATGATATTTTACTTAAAATGGTCATTTTTATGAATTTAAACCAGTACTTTTTCCTTTATGAAATGTTACAGGTAATCTGAGTTTGACTCAAGAATATCACAGTTTTATCGTTAAAGTCAGATACTGTACTTAGATTGCACAGACATCTGTAATATGTTTGAAGTTAGTTTAGTGGAATTCAAAAATTTAAAAAAAAATTACTTCATTTCATTAGATACACAACATGTTTAGGTTATTTATACCTGTCAGGAGTATTTAAACTGATATAGCAGCTTATAGAATAAAATCACTCTCGAGTTCGAGAAAGGTTATTTCTGAGAGGGTTTAACTCCCCACTTCAACCCCTTAAATACGTCCTTGGCCCTGTGAAAAGAGGAAATTAAGAGAGGAACAGACTTCAGAGGGACTCGGACGAATAAACATCTCCCGGTAGCAAATTTCATATACGTACATGGATCTTGCAACCAAAAGCGGAGCCAACCAACACCTCCTAGAGACAAGAGGCGTTGGGCCAACCCTAACGACCAATGACTAACGAGACCATTTATTTTTTGACTCCAAACGGAACATTGGTTTATTTAGGTCAAATCATAGGTAGTCAATGAAAAAAAACAACGCCTTTTTAAAGTTATTTATTCAGAAAAAGTTGGTTGGATTAAAAATTATGAATCATAAAATATAGGTACCCAAAATGTTTAGTTGTATTTATATTTATCAGAAGAACAAATTTGTTTTAACATAGCTGGTGACGATTTCAAGTAAGAATGAAACTCTTGGCAAGTTTTTTTAATATCTATCCTAATTAACAACATCGCTTTAGAACTGAAATTTGTAACTGGGTTTTCTCAGATGTCCACAATTTATTCATAACAGAAAATACTCTTTCTACTAGAGCATTTGTAGCAGGCAAACATAAAATATATTCAATTACAATAGAAAAGCAGGGCGGTGACCGGCCGTCTGCTACTCAAATTTTCGCGCGGTTTCTAAAAACAGGACAATTTTGTGTCCCACAGTCCATTTCGGGGACACCGGGACTCGTAATTATAAAACGGGACAGTTCCGTTTAAAACGGGACGTCTGGTCAAGTTACCAATGAAGAACAAGTGTCTCATTTTCTGCTGATCATGTAACGTCACAAGCATAAAGCAAGTACTGTGTTTATTTGGAATCATCCTGTAAGTGCTGATCGAACTTCTTTCAATGCTAAGAAATCGAAAAATAAATATTAATAACTTACTAAAGCTGAGATTTTAAATTTAATTTTGATAAAGAAGTATCCACAAAGAGTGAGGGCCATTTCGGGAGGGACGAAATTTTGTTTCCTTTCCTGGTACTGAATATCATCGAACTTTTTACTTTTTTGAGACCACTTGACCGTGGTGAACTTTTTTTTTTTTTTTTTGTGGTCCGACTGAGTCTTCTCTACTGATTTTAATATTATTTTCATTATTTTATTTGTAAATAAATCTTTCGTGTTACTTGTTGACGTTGGAGTCAGCATTGAATTACTTCTGCATCCGAACAACATGAATAAAACCACCTTATCTGCTCCAGTAAAGTAGGCGAGCAGACTAGGACCGTTGTAAAGACACACTGTTTTATACATAGAGAAAAATATTTTCTTTATAGCATAGAAAATAAAAGTGGGTTACAATTAATATGTTTTGATGTATCAAATCTGCCAATTATGCACTAAGAAACTATTGCACTCAAGAGCCAAATCATTATGATCGCCCTTACATTTTGCAATGAACTCGCTTGCTGCTGCTGGAGAGTCTGAAGAATCACTCTTTCACTTCTGTGTGTCATGGGAAGGGCTGCGGATCTAAGCTATTTTGATAGAGGGCAGATTGTAATGGCTCGAAGGCTCGGAACAAGTATTTCCGAAACTGCACGACTCGTAGGTTGTTCGCTATCTACAGTTGTTAGTACTTATGCAAAGTGGATGAATGACGGTGAAACCAGCAGTAGACGACATGGTGTTGGACGTCCACACGCTATCAAAGAAAAAGGTCGTCGGAGACTGTCTCGCATGGTGAAGCAAAACCGGAGCCAGACAGTGGCTCAGCTGACAACCCAATACGATGCAGGGCCAAGTAGAATAGTATCGGAGCACACTGTTCAGCGGACACTGTTGGATATGGGGCCACGCAGCAAACGTCCCACTCGTGTGCCTTTGCTGACCAAGCGTCATCGCCAACTGCGCCTACGCTGGGCACGGTAACATCGCAACTGGTCCATGGATTAGTGGGAAAGAGTTGCCTGGTCAGATGAATCACGGTTTGTCATTCATCACGCCGATGGCCGTGTCAGGATAAGCCGTCTTCCAGGCGAACAGTTGCTCCCTCAATGTACAGTAGGTCATACACAGGCCGGTGGTGGCGGTATTATGCTTTGAGGGACGTTCTCTTGGGCGTCTCTGTGATCCGTGGTTGTGGAAGAGCAGACCATGAATGCTATAGAGTATCTGAACATCATTGCGGACCAGTTGCACCCTTACATGGCCTCTATTTTTCCAGCTGGAAATAGAATGTTCTAACAGGACAACGCCCGGTGTCACAAAGCTAAAATTGTGTTGGAGTAGTTCCAGGAACATGATGCTGAATTCCAGATAATGTCCTGACCACCTAACTCACCGGATCTCAATCGAATAGAACACATTTGGGATGTCATGGGACGGCAGCTCAGAGTTCAAAGACCACCAATTCGTAATATCTGGGATTTGCGTAACTGTTGCTTAAACATCTGGTACAATCTGTCTCCGGCCATCTACCAAGAACTTGTGACATCCATGCCAAGGCGGGTTGAAGCCGTGTTGCTCGCCAAAGGTGGGCCAATTCGTTATTGACAGGTGGTCATAATGTTTTGGCTCTTGAGTATGCATTTTGTATGTATAAGAATAAAGCTTTATTGAGGATTAAAAAATATTTTTTTAACTAAAATTAGACATATACGTAAAAGGAATGTGCATTGAGCCTTTTTAATGAAGGACCTTTCTAAATAATTAATATCTGTTAAAATAATTAATATTTAGCCTTAAAAATATAATCCCATTTACATAAATTTATTGCTGAAAGCAAATGTTTTAAAGCAGATTGATAGAAAAAATACCGTATTTACTTGTATATAACGAATACCAAATTATAAACCAATCGACCAATGGATCAAGGTTTAACGCTCATTCAATGTCATTATAAAGATGACTCTTGTCTTAACGAAATCCTTCGCGCTTGTTATTGATCCTCTTAGGTCATTTAGAGGGTTTTGAATACTACTCAGAGGACATTGGTGGTTTAAATTGAAGGCCTTGTACATCACTCCCATTTTTGTGGGGTGTTACACGAGGGAATATATTTTCTTTATTCTTCTTCATTCCATTCTATGGGCGGTTTTAAAAGGGAATGTATTTCTTCTATTCTTTTTCATTCTATAAGAAAAGAGTGTTTTGTGACAATGTGGAAGAAAAAGGAAGAGACCTAGTTCTACTTTAACATTCAACCCAATCTCATAGAGCTTTATTTGCATTGTATTTAAGCCTGATGACGATTTGGTTTGAAGTGCTACGGTCTACTTTTTTGCAACACGAGGGCTAATGATACCAGGACCTACAGTTTAAAGCCGATTCCGAACGGTTACGAACATCCATGCCAGAGTGGGATTCGAACCCACGAACTCCGGTACCGAAGGCCAGCACCCTAACCATTGTTCGGCAAGTCTTATGACGAGCTCAATTTGCAATTACAAGCTGCACTATAAATGCATCGATTTACTGCCAAACGAGGCGCAAATCCTAATGTTCGAAAAAAATTTTGAACATCCATCGAAATTGATTTTTAAACATAATGCCGACGGGTTTGAGGTGAAGCACTGCAATATACAACAAAAATAGGAATCGTGCTTCAAAGACGAAATTCAGCTTTCAAAATTATTAACTAGAGTTGTATACAAAAAATGCGATGAAATGAAGAGGCAGAAATACTTCTATTAATATTTTAATCTTTCAATTTTCTTTTCTGAATACCCCAGGAAGCAGAAACTTACCGGCCAAAGTCCTGTAAATGTTGGCCAGTATATTGAATATCGCTGGATGTCGAAGATCAATTTTTGGACATCTGTCGATATTGACCGACATAACGTGAAGTTAAAATTTGAAATTGTTTAAAAGAAAGCAGAGTTTTTTGCGGTGCTTTTAAGAGAAATACTGTTTTCAAAAAAATGAAATTTAATGTAGTTGTCAGTTTTTATTACGAAACACTTTCTTTAATGTTTTTCCGTAATGTTGTCCATTGTGGTTTGGTTTAGAGCACTACGGTCTACTGTTTTGCACACGAGGGCTAATAAGACCGGGACCTACTGCTTAAAGCCGATTCCGAACGGCTACGAACGTCCATGCCATAGTGGGATTCGAACCCACGAACTCCGGTACCGACGATCAGCGCCATAATCAATCGGCCCGCGTTCGGCTGTCCATTGTGTTTTAAGAATGATATTATTTTAATGATATTCAGCAATATCTGTTGACATTCGTAAATATAAACATCAAATGATATCTCGCATTCAGCGACATTTGACCAACATTGCCAAATAAGAAAAAAAGTTAAGAGATATTATTTAGGAGAGGTCCGTATAATGTAAGCCGATGTCAAAATTATTTTTGTACAACCTTTGACCTATCTTTGTCCATACGCATAACGGCGATTAAAATCAGCTTTACGTCATAGGTATCAGTTTCATTAGCCCTTGAGAAGTAAAACAGTAAATCATAGCTCTTCAAACAAACCATACGCATACAGGGACCGATTTATACCCCTGGGGGGGGCGGGCAAAAGCCTCATATGGAGGGCCCCCATACATCTTACCTTCCTCAAACTTGAGAGTGATTTTATTTTATAAGCTACTATATCAGTTTCTTAAATATTCCTCACAGGTATACATGACCTAAACATGTTGTGTATCTAATGAAATGAAGTAATTTTTTTTTAAATTTTAGAATTCCACTAAACTAACTTCAAACACATTACAGATGTCTCTGCAATCTAAGTACAGTATCTAACTTTAACGATAAAACTGTGATATTCATGAATCAAACTCACCATTTTAAGTAAACTATCATGTGAGACTTTGTTTTACAAAATTCCAAAAATTAAATACTTTTATTCTTAAATTACCAATTTTAAAACTTTCTGTTCATTCTTAAATCTTAAAAAGAGAAAAAAATAGATATCAGATGCTTTTGGATAAAAAAAAACTTTCTCTGATTTGTTAACCACTTCAAGAGGGAAAAAAGTAGTTAAGATTTTTTTCCCTCTCAGAAGAGATGAATTTGTAAATTGGTGTCACTGATATGGTTGGTATTTCAATCTTTTGAATAATATACACATTTAAAATGTTAACATTGCTTCAAAGTATTTTTAAGCAAATAAAAGCTTACTTTTGGCTTAAAATTATGGAATAAATTTAATTTACTGACTTTTGAAGCCCACCAACAACATACACACTCCAGTTTGTCATTAACAAAAGAAAATTCATGTTTTCCGACAGTATGCCAAAAAACATGAGAAAATTCTAAGATGTACAAAAAAAACGAATGTGTATTTTTTTTTAATTTGGGGCCCCGGGCCAGTGCCCCGAATGCCCCGCCGTAAATCAGGCCCTTACGTATATCGGATGATTGCGGAAAGCAGTAAAAGTTATACCGAGTATAACGCGCCTTGAGTTTTGGCCATTAATTTTTGAAAAATTAAAAAGAAAGTGAGCGTTATACACGAGTAATACGATAAATAGATTTTGGAAGCCCACCACCCCTTATAGTTCACGCGCATATCCAAAGAGGAAACTCCGGAAAACAAGCACTTGTGCTGTCTGCTTTATGGCGCTTGCGTTTCATCACGAGACCCGCAAGTCGTTTTTTTCTTGTTTACCCACGTGACTTCCGAAGCTTTCGAGCAGGCGGACTATCTCGAACAAGCTGCAGTTTTATGTCGGCGTCGAAATCTGTGGAAGTATGACTCCAATGCTCAAACTTCCCCGTGTGCTGAAAAGTACTGCGTCTGTGTGGAGCAGGCTAGTACAGATAGTCAAGTACTCGCAGACTCGATCCATTTCCAGCAGTAGGTTTTGCTATGCACTATCTCGAACAGGTTTTGACGACTACGATAAGGAGCGGGCCTCTTGGAGTATCAACATACCGGAAAAATTTAACTTTGCATCGGATGTTTTAGATGTTTGGGCGCAAAAGGAAAAGGTAAGGCCTATGAGTTGTAATAAAAATTCAAAGCATGTTGAATATAATTGCATGTAAAAGGAATTGCATCGTATGAGATGCAATGTTCAGCTCTAACCAGACACAACAAATCAACTATTAATGCTAGGTTATTTTTTACACTGTTTGCCATAAACTGTATTCTACTTAATACCATAGTTATTTTCTAATATCTTAAAAATTGTTATCAGTTTAATGACAAATTTGTTTCAAGTCCGACTCACGCACATTTATACTGCCAAAGAGGGGGGGGGGTTAAATGTTTAACTGTCTTCTAAATACCTTTGATATGAATTGATTATCGAACGAAATAAATAGGAAAAGTGTAAAATGAGTAATGCCAAGCAGTTATTTTTCTCCTTAAAATTTCAAAAGGAAACCAGAGTGCTCTAGTAGGTTAGTGTGGGTAAACATGCAATTTTTACCATATTCCACAGTTGTTCGTAGATACAACAAAATAACAGGTTGAAATAAGGTTGATCAACGGCCCACAATTTCCCACAATATATATATATATATATATATATATATATATATATATCCCACAATATATATATATATATATATATATATATATATATATATATATATATATATATATATATATATATATAAATTCATATGGAAGACTTTGAATAAGAATTTTTTTAAATATAATTCTTTATAGTTTGGAAACCTGGAACAAGTGGCATATCGAAGGAGGGGGGAGGTGTAAGGGGTTGTAACCCCATAACAGTTATTGTATACTTGTATATAAATGTAAGGATTGCTGAATTAATTTTGGCACGAGTTGAAGGAAGTTGAAGCGACCGCCCATAGAAAATTCCTCGTTGTGCCCTTGACAAAACAACAATTTTATATTACTTTTAATTTAGATTTAATTGAAGCGGCAATCATTGCAAGTAACACTTGCAACATATGAGTATATTGTTTTCGAACATGAATTAACTAGACAAATTGATCCAACCCATTAATGCCTGGATCACTCTTCTGTTGAATATCTCAAATCTAAGTAACTATTGGAAGCCTTAGTAAAATAAAAATGAAATTTAAACAACTTGGAATATATCTTGCCTTCGTTAGTGATACCCTGTTCTCTAAATCTCATACAATACTATTTATTTGAAAAGAAATAAATAAAAAAAAAAACTTCAGAGATTTATTTCGTATGACATGCAAACACAGTGCTATAGAGTGTAGAGTGGAGTTTTATAATGGATGTGGACAGAGCCGGTTCTGGTATATTAGCCGCCTGCAAGATAGTATTTGGTCGCCCCCTACCGATGTGGATTTCCTGTAGATTCGTAACTTAGCTTAATGCTTGAAAGCTTACTATTATGTTATATGACTGACTAGGGGTTATAAAAAGTTTTTAAAAAAAAAGTGTACATCATTAATTTTTTTAAAATTTTTTGAAATAGATATCAATTAAGAGAAAGTAACAAAACCCCGAACTGCATTTTTTTTACTTTCCTATTTGACAGTTAATCAATAATATCTGATTACTCTATTTTTTATGCAGTTTCTATCCAGTTGCTAACAATACTAATTAAGCCACCCAGATTGTATAGCAGCTAGCGTACTCTGTTCAGGTTAGATTAACGAGGAAAGGCTTGGTTGTATTTGTAATGTACCTTCAAGGCCATAGGCAAGGGACGGAATTTAGGGGACCGGTCCCTCTCCAAAATTCCAAAATTCTAAAAGACTGTTTGGAGGGAAGAAAATTGACCACGTGTGTGGGTGTGTCATCTGCCTAGCTGTGCATAGACAACAATGTTCTCAGAAAGAGACTTCTTCACCCATAAATGTCTTGCGGAGCCCCAGGCTTTTATCTACCCCCATCCCCTATAGTCATTCGTCTCAAGATCATTTTCCATAATCTATTGTATACAGTCTAGGGTGCTCCATGGTGAATATTTTGAGGCAGATTCTACCTTATAAAATACCGTATTTACTCGAATCTAATGCACATCGTTCTTGGCCAAATGTTGTATTCAAAATTGGGGTGCGCATTAGATTTGATAGGTTAATTCTATGTTCTGCTACTTCATGTATAAATCCATTGTTGTATAATATATGGTACCTAAATTTAAATAAAATTTTCATACCATTGATTGATAGTTTATATACAAATCCATTGTTGTATAAAATAAGATTCAATAAATTCCTCACACGATTGATGCGCATTACATTCGTCAACAAACAATTTTTTTATTATTTAAAGTTTTAAAATAGGGATGCGCATTAGATTCGCATAAATACGGTCGTTTTAAATTATTACATGAGACTAGATTTTGGTATTTAGCTAAATGAGAGAGAAATTTATGCGAATAAATGTAAAAACTGTTCTTAATGTTAATTTTGCTATTAAATTCATTGTGCGTG
This sequence comes from Pardosa pseudoannulata, assembly GCA_032207245.1. Taxonomy (NCBI): domain Eukaryota; kingdom Metazoa; phylum Arthropoda; class Arachnida; order Araneae; family Lycosidae; genus Pardosa; species Pardosa pseudoannulata. The sequence continues at coordinate 139,436,014 of CM063504.1, read as the reverse complement.
CAGATACATCATTACTCAATTTAAGCTTTAAATTTGTCCATTATATCCTTTTTTAATCATTTTGTTATTTTAAAACCATATGTTATGGTACTCATTGGGGATATGTATGCATAGGAAAACCTGTAGTTTTACTACAGTATGATTCCCCAAAACAATGTCTTTCCCCTTGGTCCCTCTCCGAACATAATTTCTGGCTACGGTCCTGTGCACCTTCATATAGAACAGGGGTGGGCAAAATCCGGCCCTTTTGCTTACTCTATCCGGCCCACTAAAAAATCCGTTTTTTGAACAATGTTCAAAAATACCTAGTTTTATTTGGTTCAACATATATTTGTGGAAGAACTTTTTCGGTAATGATTTACACGAAAAATAAATATCGATCACAAATTACTGAGGATAATCTACGCTCGGTATTAAGGATTGCTACAAGTGATTGGGATCCAAAATTTTGAAGAAATATCAAATGAACATTCCAGATTTCACGTTTCGCATTAACTAAAACTATTCTATTTTAACGTTTGATGTTTGTCTTTTCTTTTTATAATTCTATTTACTATTATATTTACAAAATGTAATATAAATGTAAAAATGTAATAACTATGATCAAAATAAAATAATTTGTATCGTTAAGATATAAATGAATATAATAAAATCTTTCATTAACACTAGATTGCCCAAGGCAGTCATTTTGACTGTTTTTTAATTTCAATTAGAAAAACAATTATGAAATATAATGACACAATTTCTTAGAATTTGGTGACTTTTTTCTATAACATATAAATGGGTTTATGAATAATTGTAGTTACTTCCGCCCTCCTTTATTATATAATATTAAAAATTAATTTTAAACAAATTTCTTTACATATTTGTTATTTTTTCACAATGCAGTCATTTTGACTGTTTTGGGGCAATATAGGTATACAAGAAATCTCGGACAATCTAGTGTTAACTGATTGTTTTAATGACCATTAATTTAATATAATGGATCCTATTTCTTTAAAAATTACGCGACATATTTTTCTGGGCACAAATTGTTCGCATATACACCTAAGTAAGACAATTTATTATTACTATTATCTTTTATTAACTGTCAAATTTCTCTTTGCAATTCTTTAAAATGATACTTATAGTGTTTTTGTCAAAAACATTTCTTGGGCAGGGACAAAACTCCACCCAAAACATTCGCGAGTGCACAACGTACGCGGTATAGTCCTCCGGCCCGGTTGACATTTTGAAAATTTCATTTTGGCCCGCGCTTTAAATTATTTGGCCACCACTGATATAGAACGATGTTGCCCTACCTATATGGAGCTCCCATGATAAAATGGGCAACAAAAACCGGCGGGTGGTATCGTGAAATGTAAAAAAGGCAAGTGCCCCGCATTTGGAATAATAATAATAGTTAGAGATAGACAGTGCAATTTGGTATTTAAAGTATGCATTATAACGTACGTTTTAGCTCTTTTTACAGATTTTTTAGTTGGTATTTCAGGCATTTTTTAAAACCAGAACTCCTTTTAAAATGGCTTTATCTATTGCTACTCTTCTTTAAAAAAGAACAAAATATGTGAAGTATTCATTAAAAACTACCACAGGTTATTGAAAACAACTATTTTTAAACGTTAAAAGGCAAAAGATAATGGAATAATTTTTTTTTCATTAAATATTTTCAATATTTCTTAAAAAATATTTAAAGGAAATTTAAAAAAAAAGTCAGCATGTTATTTATTCGATTGACCGCCATAAAAATCTGGCCGCCTTCGTACATGCAAGCTTCCCATATCTACTAGCAGTAGCCCTTGATATAGATATCGCCATGATTTCGATCACAGTAAATTTCAAGAAAGTAAATTTATGAACAAGGCTTCACAAATTGTAATATGTCGTACAAAATAGAAAAAAATTATGAGCAGTAGAAAGCATTCCAAAATTTCAAAGATTGCCTATAGAATTGCAATTTACCTTCGCTAAAGAAAAAACATTTCGAGAAAACGTGAAAATTCTACATACTACTTTTTAATTTTCTTTAAAACGGAATGTTGGGCATTAATATGTTAAAAAAAATTTATCAAAAAAATTTGCAAAAGTTTAAAAAAAAATTGTATATTTTGTGTTTGTTTTAAAATTTGCTTTAAGGTTTGGTTTGGAATGCTACGGTCTACTGTTTTGCAACACGAGGGCTAATGAAACCGGGACAGCTTAAAGCCGATTCCTAACGGCTACAAACATCAGCGGTATTAGAATTCGCGAACTCCGGTACCGGAGATCAACCATACCGAAGAGTACCATTCGCCGATCGTTCGGTAAAAAAAATTGTTTTATATTTACATTTTATTGTTCATTTGCAAGGATTATTCAAACTTTCCAGGTGATTATCTATCAACAATTTATATTACTTTTTCAATAGTAATTTTTATCTTAAATGTAAGAAGGACACAGAGAATTGCAACTTTTTTGTGTTACAGTTCTTAACACTTTACCGACCGTTAGCGGTTCGAACATACTATGCCCTTTCACCACCCGCTCAGCCGCAGATCATCCGAGACACCGGCTTGGTTTCGGCCTAGACTTGACGAACGAAGATAGACTTCACTTTATTTAGACCCAAGTTCTAAATCTAACATTCCCTATCCCGTTAGACAGCACTCTAACCAGTATTCCATATTTTGTAATTTTAGCAGGATTATATGATTTGATTGACAGTCTACCTCTCCACGGAATTAAACATTCATCTAGAGATCCATCTTGATCTGGTTTATATATGTTGTTAAATGTTTCCTTGAAATAACCAATGACAGGCTGGACCTTCACCAGCCTATGCGAATTGGGAGAAATATCGTTATTATTACAAAAATACCAGCGTTGCATTATTTGCAAAAATCTGTTCCTGCTCATAACCTTCGAGAAGAACCTCGTTTCTATAGATGGGTCTGTAGACCAATAATCGTAGAGAACGTCCTTCTTTACTTGTCCCATGAGAATAATCAGACCCAAAAATTTCTTCATTTCAGACACCGTGACTTTTTTCCATTTTTTCGTTTTTGATGTAATTCTGTATTTTCCACAATTTGGTAATGATATCTATTGGACTCCCTCACGAAGTGCTCAATCAGGTCACTTCCAATGAATAAATTCACAACATCCATTACGCTTTCGGAGGAACTTGGCATAATTTTTACGCCAGAGCTGCCTTAAAGGTTCCAAAATTATACTCTTGTTCGTTGACCATGTATCATTGTTGTCTTCAACATTATTATTCATGTCCTCGTCTTCTGAATCACTGTATATTAGCGGTACAGGACGTCGCTTTCGAATGGCTATAGTACTGCTATCACTTTCGTCATCAGTACTACTTGCTGAATGGCAGTCAAGACAATCTGACAAGTCGTCGAGATAAAACTCGCCGAGACTATCCTTTCCATTCATTTCTAAGCTCTAAAGCTTAGAAAAAAGCACCGATTATGTGAATAAAGAACGCGAAATGCTTGCTACTTGTTTATCTAACCTAACCAAATCTAACAGAAAGATCAAAAGTCGATTAATCGACGACCGGTCCGTAAGCGCTGGGGATCAAAAGTCAATTAATCGACGACCGGTCGGTAAGCTTTAGGGAGCAAACGTCGATTAATCGATGGCTAGTCGGTAAAGTGTTAAAATGAGTTTCAGCTTTTACTAAATTTAATAATAAAAAACAGGGGAACGTATAGAAATTTAGATTTTGTTATCTGAGTAAAATTTAACTTTTAATTTATAAGATATTTTAAAATGAATGTTCATTTAATCTGAAACATTGTCTACTACCAACGGGTGAGGAGAAAAAGGCCGGTCGAGTATTTTACTATGCACTTGTGCACTCCCTGTAGTAAATATTAACCACCGCCATCTCTTTCTCCGCTGCCGGACGTTGGCCGAATGGTTGGGGGTTGATTATTGGTACCAGAGTTCCTAGGTTGAAATCCCGCTACTAGCGTGAATATTCCGTAGCCATTTGGAATCGTTTTTTAAGCAGTAGGTCCCGGTCTCATTAGCTCTCGTGAGCGAAAGCGTAGTGCTCCAAAATGAACCTAGCCGAGCGATGCTGGCTTTCGGAACCGGAGTTCATGGGTTCGAATCCCACAGTGGTATGGATGTTCGTAGCCTTTCGGAATCGGCTTTAAGCAGTAGGTCTCGGTCTCATTAGCCCTCGTGTTGCAAAAAGTAGACCGTAGCACTCCAAACCAAACCAGGAGCAAAAGGAATCCAATATGGTTGGTGCAGACCCACCTTAAGCGAAGGTTCAATGGAAATCCTATAAATATTGTACAAAATTTTTAAGTATCTTTTATTTTTTATAAATCTGTCATGGAATCTACTCGTATATTTTAAGATTTTTCTAACTTTGTACATAAATTTACTTATCAGCTGGTGCGTTGACTGATTGTGATAAACAGTGTATGCATTACATCAATTCATCATACAGTACTTTGTTTGATACTAAATAAATCTCGTATCACTAAGTTTATCTATTTAACATTAATGACATAGTGATTAATATGACAGGTAATAACGAATTCAGAACAGCCTAATATTCGAGGTTGTAATATCCCGAATTTAATATTGTATTTATTATGTGCAGTGCATAATAACTTAATGTAAAATATTCATTAATATATATTAGGCAGAAACGAATGGGATATTAATGGACTAAGGGAGATTTGCATCGTTATACCATGATCAGGTAGATCACTAGACAATACTCATACACACATTTAAAGTTAAGGCCTGTATTAGCAGAATGGGTAAGACGCCGCTATTCGGTACCAGATTTCATGGAGGGTTCGAATTCCACTACAAGCAGGGATGTTCTTAGTCGTTCACATTCGACTTTAAGCTGTAGGTCCTGATTATATTAGCCTTCGTGTAGCAAGAAAGTAAACCGTAGCGCTCCCAACCACATCAATACTCGTTTTACTGTAATCCGACTTTTGCAATCATGTTTGAAAAGTCGCTGACAGTTTGAATAAGATATTTGTGTCGTAGAAAATAATGTATGAATTTACATTTTATGGCACTTATAATGCAATTTCAACATTCCACGCTCTCCCCCGCTTTTTCTAAACTGTTAGAATTTGCGAGAATTGAATGCAAGAGCACGCACGTATTATGCAAGAGATTATTTGTGTTTGTAATAAAAAATGTATTCATCCGTAAGCCCCGTCTGGCTCTTGTTTTGATTGAATTTTCACCCACTAAACACACACTCACACACACACACACACACACACACACACACACACACACACACACACTCACACGTCACATTAAGTACTCTGAGATGTACGTCAATGCACACATATTTAATCGCAACAATTTCTAAATGTATTCAAAAATATGCTTATACAGTGGAAAGTCAATTTTATGAAACTGGTTTATTCGAAATATTTAGTTATATAAATGTTTAGGATACGAAAGTTTAGTATATGAAGTTTGAGATACGAATTCTTAGTACAGTTTAGTAGTTATAGTTAGACGAGTTAGTTTAGTACATGTAAACATCGCGTCCGTCTCTGTCGGGAGTCAAGAAAGAGTGTTGGTTTTGTTCATTGTAAGACGCGGAACATTTCAAAACGCCGAACAATTGAAAAACGGCAGTATTGTACCAGTAATGGTCCTTTTTGACGCACGGACGATTAGAGGTGTCAAGTGTGCCGTTTTTGTCAACGCACCGACAGAGAAAAGAAATTGTGCTTTGTGTGACCGCGTCGGCTGGGCGCCAAAGAGCGTTTCGGCTTCTCCAAGGACAAAGGTCAAAGAGGGTGTCGATCTCCCCTAAAACCGAGGTTTCCTGTTTGGAAAAGGAGAAAAGCGAGAAAACTCCCGGCTGAACTTCGAAGAGAGCAGGTTGTCTAGAGTAATCTCCTCTCTGGACGACTTTAATATTTCTTTAAATGATTTTTTTGTTGTAATAAATCAACATTGTTAATTTTAATCCTCTACGGCTGATTATTTCGTCTACATACCTGCTCCTTATACGTGATCCATGCGAAATCATATCCAGATGACTAGGGTTTGACTTACAATCGGAAGTAGAAACTTCGCAAACCGCTCGGCGAGTTTACAGTATACGAATTATTTCTTGTTCTCCGACAAAACTTCCATTGTGCCTATGTAATAAATTATTCACTTACACGAAGAATATTCAGCTATACGAAACTTTCACTTATACGATCGAATGTCCGTTCCTCTACGTAAGTTTTAAAAAATAAATTTTATTCAGTTATAGGAATAAATTTGACTTGTATTGTTCGTATTAACACATTGTATGCGGGACACGTGCTAGTACGTTTTCTGACGATTGATACTTGAGCGCGGGACACGTACTAGTACGTTTTCTGACGATTGATACTTGAGCGCGGGACACGTGCTAGTACGTTTTCTGACGATTGATACTTGAGCGCGGGACACGTACTAGTACGTTTTCTGACGATTGATACTTGAGCGCGGGACACGTACTAGTACGGGTTAGTGTAACAACATGGTTTGTTTGTGGGTACAAAAATAACGGTATATACAGGAAAACGAAGACGAATGTTCTTGTCTACTACATAGATTCTGGAAAAATTTAGACAAATAAAAACTAGTTTTTACATCAGTCGATGCGGAACCACAGAACGGGAAGGTTGATTAAAAAAATCAATTTAGATTTAAAATTAACTTTTTATTTATCCTTGCGAAAATGATATATATATATATATATATATATATATATATATATATATATATATATATATGTTTATTTGTCTATTTATATATTTGTTTATATATTTCAATATAAAATACGAAAAGTTGGTTAAAAAATTAAATAATTTTTGATCTATTGAGATTTAGAAAGATTAGAGATTAGATAGATTAGAGAAAATTTTTATCCTGCATCGGGATTTCAATGTCCGCCTTGGCTACGTTTACTGCGTCGAGTGTGTCTAAGAGGAGGGTATATCAGGGTTTAACTTAAGTTCTCATAAGGTGAATTCTGTTCGGAATAATCTTCCATCTGTTTGTAGTACCCTGAGAAGAAGCAATTTATTTCCTTTTGTCGGTTGATAAAGACCCTGAACTCATTCTTGGTGAAACAAAAAAATTTGACTTGGCATTGACTAGGCCCGCTTCCTTGGTGTGTGTTTTTGACTGCAGTCTTAGTTTCCTCTCCATATCCTACATTTAAGAACCAAATGTGGAAAATCTCTTAATCTTCTAAAAGTTTTATCTTAATACTTCTTAGGGTGCCGAGAGAATCGGTATACTTCATTTACCGTGCCTTCATTCTCCCTAAGCTATAGAATCATTCTATAGTTCTGGATCAGCTAGAGATTCGATTTTACAACAATTAGACACCGTGTTATATACTCCACTTAGAATTTATAGCGATGATGCATTCAGGAGTCTTTTATACAGAAACTTTATGTTGATGCTGGTGAACCATCTCTTCATTTTATTTCCCTGTTTATTAACTTTAGTATATTATCCTACTTATATTATTCTTTATAGCCCATTATTCTGGGTAGGAGACACGACCATGGCGCTCCAAATCAACCAACTAACCAATGAATTCTGAACTGAGTTTTGAACAATATAACAGATATTTAATTTTTAAAATCGCATTATCATATATATTTAAAAGCATAATATAAGACTCTTTAATGTAGATTGGACGTAGTGTTGATCTGTCCATATACGCTCCAACCAACCAACAGCGTTAAATTTAATAGATTAAACCAAGTGTTCAGATTATATTAATACATACAATGGAAGTTTAAATTTGAATTATTGAATTCAGATTAAATTAGTTATGTCAAATATTTAAGCAAAATTTTTCCCCTAAAATTCTCAATTGATTATAGTGTTACTGTACATTTATGAAATGCATGGAAAATAAAATTTCATGTATGTGAATACTACTTGAGTTACCTGAGTCTTCGGAGATGACTCATAATGCATTACTACTTACAATATATCCAGAAATAACTTATGTCTCCTTATTTTATCAGTTTATCAATAAAAGAATGATACTTGATTTTGAAATAGGAATCGTATGTACGTTAGATAATATTCTTATCGCATTTTATCGTTCATGTTGAATGATTTTTCATTTCAGAAAATCGTTTATTAGACTCTTTCGATTTGAGAGGACAGACATTTGAAATTTATTATATAATTCTATATCCTGGAATGCATGCAAAAAATAAATATGAAGGCAAAAAGCGATGATGTAAATTAATCTGTATAATGTGAAGAACAAGATAAAAAGGCATTTTACGTAAAATAAAAAAAATATATACAAATGGTTAGAGAAGTTAAAAATTTAAAAGCACCTCTTTGCAAATTTCGAACAAAAGATGCTTTGAATGTTGAAGAGAATTTACAAATGTTAATACTGATGACGCATGATACAATAATTTATATGAGACTAGCATATAGCCCGTCATATGACGGGACCAGTAAAATTTTTTATTTTCCAAAATTGTAAAGTACTCTATGAGGCAGGTTAAAAAATGGTTTGGTTTTTATCTGAGAATTATCTGGTACACGCTATGGTATCACGTTGACTTCATTCAAACTGCGTGGTTATGTATAAAAACACACAAACGAACAAACTTCTTAATTTTCAAAGATATATAACTTAACGATAGATATTTATAAGTTCGTGAAATACTCCTAGACTTATATGAAAAGAATCTGTAGATAATAGCAGTGATAAAATTTTTATTTCAACAATAAATAATCGATGATTAAATTTAAAATTATCACATATGTACCTAATCTATTATTTAAGCCAAATATAAAAGAAAATTATTTACGTAATATATAAGTTCAGTGATAAAACGTATGAAAATAATGCAGACGATATTTAAATAATTTAAAATAAGAAATGATTAAATGAGATGGTTAAAGGAATGACGTCATAATGCTAAAAAATGTTATTTTTACCTATTTGTTATGTGATAACTTGATACATTTATCGCCTGCTCTTAACCGGGGAAAATAGGGCTTGAAATAATGGCATTAAAGGCTGGAAAAGGGGAGAAGAGGTGGATTTCGAACGTTTTAAAGACGACAGTATTTTTTGCTGTGATATGAAGCATATTTATACCAATTTATTTTAGAATCGGATCATAGTTTAGGAGAAGATAAACTTTACTCGCTTTGAATTTTGCTAACCCTAACTGATCAAGAATCCAATATGGATGCCTCTATCCATTTCAGGTCCAACCACTTCATAAATTCGAGGACAGACGGACAGATAACTTAGGCTATTATTATATAGGGGATGCTCTCAGGATTGTATCTCGATTGTGTCGGACTTGTTATGTTTTCAAGTTTATGTTTCAGGATTTTTGTCTCATAAAGGGAAAAGAGTACATCTTGGATCAGCATGCAGTAGGGCGGACAGGGCTAAAAGATCTCTGCAAAAGACAGTTTTAAATACAAAAAGAACAGAGTTTATTCAGGAAACTTCTCTCACGGACGTCTGTCCATAAAACGTGTACATCTCAGTTAAATAGTTATTTGGGCCTACCAATCAGAAATTTTAATTGTCGATCATGAGGGGGCGCCGATTAAATAGTTTAAGCGTCACGAACTATTTTAAAGTATTTATACAAGAAGCAGCTTGGCGGTTTGAAGTCGCCAAATTAATAGGAAAAACAAAGATAAGGATAGAATCGGAAGAATACTATTTAAGATAGACATAATTACGTTGTCGATGGTTAATTTTTTAGGATTAAAATATGACACACACACACACACACACACACACATAAGATACATAACATAACGGACGTTCGTGTTTCATCCACATCAGATTTTTTAATACAGTAAACACTGAGCACATAATGCTCGCTTATTTTGTACACTGTAGATTAGTCATTTAATTATAGAACGTTGTTGTCTCGAATAATTTAAGGGGACAGAACAAACACATCCAAGCCTTATTTGGTAATCAAGCTTACTAAGCAGCTTCAAGGATATTTGCAAGAAATGAATTCTTATTATAGAACATTTTTAAATTATACTTATATTAGTATTTTTGATTTGACTGTATTGTGAGAAAATTTATTGCTGTTAATTCTATTTACTGTGCATAAATAACAATTTATTCTTACAGAACGGCCAAAGAACAACATCTATTCCAGCCTTCTGGTTTGTATATGAAAATGGGGAAGAAGTTAAATGGAGTTTTCAAGATCTGGAAAGAGAGACAAAAAGGTATAATTTATCTGTCGAATTAAATGTCAGAAACAATTTCAATGCGCAATGGAATCTCATATTCTTAGTTTCCCAGGGGAAAGCGATTTTGGTTATTTTAAAGGCATTTCTGGATATTTGGTACAAAATTGAGTAATGTATTTTTGAACTATTATATCTATTTAGCAGGGTAAAATGACACGCGATATTATTTATAAATTTTTCTTTTCTACTCCCCAAATTAGCTGCATAGAAAGTAGTAATTCCTGAATACACGAAATACATGTTTACTATATATATAACGGACTAGTTTTCCGTTTTTAATAGACTTTGGGATGAAATCTAAACAACAACATTGTGAAGTTGTACTTTTCAACTATAATTAGCGGTCTTGATGATCGGATTCTTAGAGTGAAAGTAGTCTCTTTTACTGCAACTGAAGAAGTCAGCTAAGATAAATTACACTTTGCAAAGCCAACGTAAGGTACAAACATAAAGGGAATGGACGCAAACAGATGTTTCACAAATACAAACAAATTGCATTATCAACGCAGGTGAAAATCAGTGACTGATTCTGCTTTTGCAGCTTCTCCATTCGCTTGAGGCCGAACAATGGCCGAATGGTTAGGACGCTGATTTTCGGTACCAGAGTTCGTGGGTTCAAATCTTACTGGGGTTTGGATGTCTGTAGCCGTTCGAAATCGGCTTTAAGCAGTAGTACTGTTAAGGATGGCCAGGAGCTTGGTTGATTGGCTCACCACAAATCAAGGCGCCATCGTGCGGCCATGAAAATCTTAACCTACAACCACCAAAAGGGGCAAAGTACCCTTACACTAATGTCCATCACAACTGCCCTGTGCAATTATTGTTTCCTTCACCAACTCCTGCTCTCATGTCAGAAATATGTAGTACACCGGGTCAACCGGACTTTTAATCTGGGCAGGACTCCTGCGAAGTATCCCCCGCACTTCCGCAATGGTTGTACTTATTTGTCTAGATTGTCTACATTTTTTTTTTGTTATTTTAAATTATATGGTCGGAATGCTGACTTGGCCCCTGCGTAACGCATTGTTGCCGGACGGTCAGACCGAACCAGCAATTCAACACCCTACACCCGACTTCGGGTGGGTGGCTGGTTACAGGTAGTACACGGCTTTAAGCAGTAGGTCCCGATATCATTAGCCCTCCTGTTGCAAAAATGTTGACCGTAGAGCTCCAAACCAAAACCTAACCAACCGTTCACTTGCGTCTACAGTACAGTTCATACAAAATAGTAGTCTCAACTATTCAATGAATTTCTGTTGTGCCTTACTTACGCTGACTTTGCATTTATTGTTAAATTATAATTTGGCTGATTTACTGCAAGATCAATATAAATCAAGGATGGTCATATAGCGCTGATCCTGAGGCGCTTGCGGCTTTCTCTGCCAAGTGGTACGGCTCTTATGAAAATAGAATAAGTGTATAAAATACGGTTATAATTTTGTGTTTCGGGTTGGTACGTTTGGAGCGGGTTGGTTTGTTTTGAGACCTACTGCCTAAAGCCGATTCCGAACGGTTACGGACATCCATGCCAGTAGTGGAATCCGAACACACGAACTGCGATATCAAAGAACAGCGCGCTTCCTATTCAGACATCTTTCGGCAATAATTTTATTTCGTTGGTTATTAGGTAAAAAAACTTTTATTCAAAAACATAAAAAATATAAATATTTTACTGATTTTGTCTAGGACTAGATCTCTGAAAGTTAGATTTGAGTGAGAATGTTGTATAAATCCGTTATCCATTTTAGCAGTTGTACCGAGGCTGCCAAAGGCAAACTTTGTACATACTAGATTACAAAATTTCCCTTTTTCCTATGTCTAATCGTTCTTCAGTTATGCGAGATACATACATGCATGATATATACGTATGTACGTACAGGTGTCACGATGAAACTAGTTAAAATGGATTTGGGCATGGTTAAATTGGTTATTTCCGTCTAAATCCAAAAAACGAAAAGTTTTTGAATTACAAAGCTTTCTTTACTTCGTACAAGAAGTAAATAGAATAATTCTACAATGTAGGTAATATATTCAATTTTTTCCACTTTTAGAGCTTTATTCATTGTCATACTGACACCAAACCGATAGGACGCTGCTTTTTTTAAACCAAACTTGGTGATTCGAATCTCATTGCTGGTATAAATGTTTATAGCCGTTTGGAATTGACTTTAACCCTTTATCTATCCTTTACATCATAATAGGCTATACGCCGAACGATGACCGATTGGTTAGGGTGCTGGCCTTCGGATCGGGAGTTCGTAGGTTCGAATCCCACTATGGCATGGATGTTCGTAGCCGTTCGGAATCGGCTTTAACACATTGAAGACGGTATGCGCTGAAAAGTGTCTAGCATCAGTTCCCGCACATTTTTATTTTAAAGTGATAACAAAAAAAATCCAAAAACAAACGTGAATTTCCGTCATTCGTCACCAACAGTTGAAAATTAAAAGACGGGAATTCCCGTCTCCCGTCTTCAATGTGTTAAGCAGTAGGTCCTGGTCTCAATAACCCTCGTGTTGCAAAAAGTAGACCGTAACGCTCCAAACCAAACCATAATAGGCTATACACGTCTAATTATTTATACCCTTGTATATCTTCTATGGACTATATTTTAAGCGTCAAATTTTTACTGCAGCGTCGTAGCTTTAGTTATATTTTTTAGTTAGTGGTATGAAATTTAAAGCTTTATAGCTAATGCACATCATATCAAAGTGAAACAGCTAAAAGGTTAATCATTAGGTCCCGCTTTAAAGAGCCCGTATAACAAACAATTGATCGTAGCTTTCCAAACCGAACCCTCATCATGTTAACAATTTTTCGGACAAGGTGAACTTTCTTTGCAATTCATCTACTTTCTGCTTTTAAAATTTCTGTCGATCTTTTTACATTACTTATGTTAAAAAAAAGTATACCAATTTTCTCAAATAATTTGAAAATATTTTATTCGTTTACAAATATAAACTGAATGGGACTTAAAAGATTTTCTATTCTAATAAGGGAATTGGTTCGTTTAAAGAAAATCTTTCGACAATAAGCAATCGTTAAAAACTTTTGGGCTGAATCAAAATTTAGGGAGGTATCCCAAATCCTTGGCGATAATCGCCAAATTCTAAACAACATAATGTCTTCCAGCCCTTGTAATTATGCTAGCTTGTGTTGCTTTATGTTTTTAAATTCTTAAAATATTTTTTATTTCTAAAATATTTAAAACATTGATTTATTTTACATTATTGAAGTAATGTTTGTGTTATTAAATAATTTTATTATATTATAGTACAATATTTTGAGGTAATTAATGCTATTAATGTAACAAATAATGTCTATACACAAATAATTATATTATCATTATATATCGGTTTTTATTTACTAATGCAAGATTGTCCATCGAATTTTATAATAAACTACGAAATCGTGTAAATTGAACATAATACCAATAAGCGTCATTTTGGCGGTAGTTGGCAAAAATCGCCAGTAAGGAGCTATCTGGTCATCTAACCCTTTGCACTCCAGCCTAGTAACTCATAGAGCAGAGGTGGGCAAAAGCCGGCCCTTTTTGCTTACTTTATCCGGCCGTTGAAAAATCCTGCATGAAATTTTTTTAATCTCTTATATACGATTTTGTTGAAATCAACAGTATTTGTTTAAATAGTTTACTAAAAAGAAATTTTCACTCAAACGAGTTGAGTGTTTTCTACGGTGCTTTGAATACGGAACATTACAAACATTTTTTTTGAACTGTGTTCAAAAATACCTAGTTTTATTTGGTTCAACATATATTTGTGAAAGAACTTTTTCGTTAATGATTTACACGAAATATAAATATCGATCACAAATTACTGACGAAAATCTACACTCGGTATTAAGGATTGCTACAAGTGATTTGGATCCAAATTTTGAAGAAATAATATCAAATGAACATTCCAGATTTCACATTTCGCATTAACTAAAGCTATACTATTTTAACGTTTCATGTTTGTCTTTTCTTTTTATAATTCTATTTACTATTATATTTACAAAATGTAATATAAATATAAAAATGTGATAACTATGATCAAAATAAAATCGTTAAGATATAAATATCAAAATAAAATCTTTCATTAACTGATTTATTTAATGACCATTAATTTAATATGATGGATTCTATTTCTTTAAAAATTACGTGACATATTTTACTGGGCATAAATTGTTTGCATACACACCTAAGTAAAACAATTTATTACTATTATCTTTTATTAACTGTCAAATTTCTCTGTCCAAATGCTTTAAAATGATTCTTATAGTGTTTTGTCAAAAAAATTTCTTGGGCAGGAAAAAAAACTCCACCCAAAACATTCGCGTGTGCACAGCGTACGCGGTATAGTCCTCCGGCCCGGGAGACATTTTGAAAATTTCATTTTGGCCCGCGCTTAAAAGTATTTGCCCACCCCTGTCTTAGAGGATACCAGTAACTCCAGCACTATATTAGTTACAAGTAAAAACATGTAATGCAATAATAAAATAGTCGCATAAAATGGAGTATAGTGATCATTATTGAGTAGACTCACCGTGTCGCCGTAGTCGAGACAGTGGATTTAATGTTAGCATTTTAATGTCGCAAATACGGCGACAACGGAGTGCAATGGGCTAAATTTGAATTCTAACAACTTTTGTTCCATGTGCTACTCTACAGTTAGGGAATCCAGTATGACAGATATTCACGCACTTTATAATAACGAACTACGCGAGGTGTGAGAAGAAAAAAGTCTTTATATTTTTATGGAGAAGTGTGACGTTTAGTACGTGCCAACTCCATTTTAATCGTTTCATTAAGCTTTTTTATCAAATTATGTCATTTAGCTGAAAATTAAATAGGCTGTGTATAAATTATATATTATTAAATACAATAGGACGTCAAATATGTTGGAACAAAGCTGTGGCATCAAGCGTGGAGACAGCGTGTTCATTATGCTACCGAAATTGCCCGAGTTTTGGTTGGTCAGTATTGCAGCTATGAGAACTGGTAAGTCTTTTTAAGAAAAACACCGTTCAAATTGTGATTTTTTCGTTCAAAGTTAAAAGTGCAAATGTCGGTAAAACCAGGTAATGATGATGAGGAAGTCAGGCTTCTGGAGGAGCTGATTTATTTTTAAGGTCTTATTACACGTCAATATGTACATGTCGAAAAAGCAACAGATTCAGTTTAGATTCATTTTCTCGTTGAGGAAATGCGTAGATTTCTCATAGTATAGGGAAACATTTTTAGCTGATTAAAAGGCCCTATCACAATCTGAACTAAAGTCAGTTGAAAATTATTTGCTGCAACACAAGAATCTGGATCTACACACTCTTCACCAGTAAAAATAATCCAGTAAAAAGAAAAAGTCATATGCAAGCACGTACATGTTGACGTAAGATAAAAACCTTTACAGAGACAATATCAACACAAAATAAATCTGAAAGTACGTGATTACACATTCTGTTGCAGCACCCAAATACGTAAAACAAGTTAGTAAATACAAGAGAGAAGTAAATGGAATGAATATAACCAGGGCCTTAGCCAGAAATTATTTTCGGAGGAGGACCAAGGGAGAAAGACATCTTTTGTCTGTGAATGATACTTCAATTAATGAAAGGGAAAGCACTGTATTTCCGGAATACAGTACCGGAAATACAGCGCTGTATTTCCGGCCAGCGGCCCAGCAAGACTTTTATGGTCTCAGCGAGTATTTTTCTAAGAAAATAATTGTCCATGTTCATGAACAACTAGGCAGATAGCACATGCACACACAGTAGTGGGACATTATCTATCTACAAAATAGTCTTTCAAAATTTCAGGGGGGATCAGTCCCCCAAATCCCTCCCCCCTGCCTACGGCCTTGAATATAACAGTAGTACCTTTAAAACATAAACTTACACTTTGGGATTTAAAAGGATATCTATTCATGCTATAAAGCAGTAATTGTCGGTTGGGTAGATTCTATGTTACGTGTTCATACGCCTTGTAAAGTACTGTCCTTTGGTGTCACCAAGTTTCTCTTGAGACATTTAAACTGATAATTTTGATATTGGCGACAATTTTTGTTTCTGGTTATGGACGAATTAAATGCCTTTTTGCTTGAAGAGAGCAAGTTAACTAAAATATCCCAACTCATCGAAAAGACAGCATAAAAATCTCGGTAACATCTTAATCATTCATTTTTCTGTTTATTATTTACTTATTTACACAAATGGCAGGCATTTGGTCCTTAAACAATTATTTCTTCCAGATTTTTTGACACAGTCGAAACAATTTAAAGAGATGCATTCGTCAATATGCTTAATATTGTCTAATAATTGCATGAATAGCATATCATACAAAGAGGTTAGTTCTTCAACAATTTTAAATAGACATTGATGCAATCTTCGCTAGTTAGATGACATATAGATGGAGGAAGAAGATGGAAACTTTCGGGATCAGGGATTTATCCAGCACACACTCTGCAAGAAATGTTTTTCGGGATTAAGTACGGAATTATATATTTTGAGCAAACAAGACCCTCCTATGTATTCTCTTTAATTGGAATTTGAGTAAAATTACTACTGATCATCGGCAAGATCAAAAGTTTTACATTGGTGAAGACCATTGGGTTATTTGGGATTTGTAAACCAGTCATGCCTTCTTTGTCAGGACTTGCCTTTTATTGCCTTCAATACTTCAGAGGGCAGATACCCATCGAAAAACGACAGTCATCTATGGTGTTTAAAATCTCTTAGAAATCTCAAACTTTTAAAAAATATACAATTTGTTATTGGTAATATTTTGCAAACTGACTTTACAATCATACATAATGACCTGTTTATTATCGTTTAGATTTTCTTTTGTGTGAGTGTAGTGGTGATAAAGCTATTATAATACAAGGCGCAAATGTCTCAAAATTATTTGGTAGCATTATGAAAATACTTGCATCTTAGTCGATCTTGCGATTCACAACATATTTACCTGGATGAGCGAATGTGAGGCCGTGCGACATTACAAAACACTGTGTTCGGCTGGCCTTTTAGAAAGAAAACTTTCCGACCCATGAATTAAGCAATACGCAAAAGATGTTTT
Organism: Pardosa pseudoannulata; assembly: GCA_032207245.1. Classification (NCBI taxonomy): domain Eukaryota; kingdom Metazoa; phylum Arthropoda; class Arachnida; order Araneae; family Lycosidae; genus Pardosa; species Pardosa pseudoannulata. The sequence continues at coordinate 139,418,679 of CM063504.1, read as the reverse complement.
CGGATGCATACTTGGCTCGAACTTGACACGCTAATTATTGGGCCTTTTTGAACCCTAATTCAGCATATTTGTCATAATATACAGTACATCAAACCTGCTAGACTAGACCGAGCTCTCCTAGGGAGAAACCATTCTTAATGGGTTGGCTTAGAACAGGGGTTGCTAAAAAGATGTTCTTCGGTACTGGAGTCCGCGGGTTTTAATCTTACTGCTGGCATGGATGTTCGTAGCTGTTTTTGGCAGTAGCTTCGGGTCTTATAAGCCCTCGTGTAGCAAAATATTTAGTTAAGTAGCAAGACTTTTCTTTTATAGTAACCTACAACCATAAAAGAGATTAAATGCTTAGCTACGTTTAGCTACGCATTTAATCAGGAGGCAGGGGTTAGAATTTGATAAAAATCTGAAAGCGTGTATTTATATTATTTTATTTAACTTATTAATACATTTCAATTTATCTTAATTTCTTTATTTTTCGTTGGGGTTTTACGTGCTTATGTGCACAAACACAGGAACCGTCATTGTATAAGACTCCTAATATTCATACTGATGGAAATTGTACTTAATCATGAAAAAATGGCCGAATGGTTAGGGCACTGACCTTCGGAACCGGAGTTCGTGGGTTCGAGTTCCACTCTCGCATGGATGTTCGTAGCCGTTCGGAATCGGCTTTAAGCAGTAGGTCCCGGTCTCATTAGCCCTCATGTTGCAGAAAGTAGACCGTAGTGCTCCCAACCAACCATGAAAAAATGTTGGCTGCAGAAACCTGCGGGTTAAATGACGTAGAAATAATTCATAAAGGTAATCTTTCTTGTGTTTTGTTTCAGGCTTTGTTCTGTGTCCTGCTACTACGCAGCTAACCGCCAAAGATTTAGCTTACAGACTGTCAAGTTATAAACCAAATTGTTTCATAGCTGACGAAAGTATTGCAGACGTCGTTGAGGAGGTATGACTAAAAATAAATTACCTCACACTATTTCTACCAAAGTAATGTATTTCTTTTATAAATTTTCTCTTTCTTGATCAACTTTTACCGCAGAACTCTAAACAGTTTACAGGAGTTTATGGGTTCGAATCTCATTGCTAACGTAGCTGTTAGTAATCGTTCGGAACCGGCTTTGAGCAGTAGGATCCCGGTGTCATTTTGCCCTCGTGTAGTAAGAAGTAGACCGTAGCGTTCGAAACTATACCTAACAGATTTAAAGACTGACCAAAAAAGTAATAAACGTAACTAAGTCAATCTGAATAAAATTCTTTTAAATATTTCGTTGGTAAATTTATTGCTCTTGTGGACTTTTTGAAACATGAGATGTAAATGCCTTACTGTTTTAGATATCTATACGAAAATGAACTTGCACATATATATCTGAAAAGAATGCTATGTGTGCTACAGAGGTCTGTAATTTAAATTACAATTTACGACATTAAGATAAATTATCAGCTTTATATTGATAATGTCTCCCTCCGTGATAATGATCCCAAACACACAGCATCAATTACTCAGATCTGGATGTTATATAACATGCCAAATTTTTGGAAATTTCTTCCTCAATCACCCAATCTTAATCCTATAGAGGATTTATAGGAGACTCTTGAATTAAATTTTTGATTCAGGTACATTTCTAAGAAAAAAAGAGTATGTAGACTGTTCTGTCCGATCGGCGGCCTAATAGGTAGAATTCTGTTCTCCGGTTCCGGACTTCGCAAGTTTGAATCCCGCTGCTGACATGGATGTTCCGTTTAGAATTGGCTTTAAACAATAGATCGCAGTCTCATTAGCCCTTATGTAGTAAAAACAGTAGACTGCAGCGCTATAAATCAAGTTCTACAGCAAAAAAACATGGTTAAATCCATGCCAAAGGCATTCAAATCCTTTATTAAAGTTGAAATACACCTTAGAAAGTACTGACTTGAAACATTTTTTTTTTAAATACAAAATGGTATAGGTATAATTTTTTTAATAGTTCTTAAAATGCGAGTTGGCTAGAGAGAGAATTTTATTTACTGTTCTTTTCACACAAGGAAAATTTTTGAAGATGTCTGAAATTCGGTATTGCCGAAAATTTTGGACTTGTTCGAGGTCCAGATGGTTCCAGATTTGAGGCTCTAAAACTCGTTTTGATAAAACATGAAAATCGTAGAAATTGTCTTTTAGAAAAGTACGCTAGGGATTGGTGAAGATCCAAGACTGAAGGAGAATCTATGCCACCACCGTGGACCCCCTTCAGTTAGTCACCTGATCTGAATACAACTGAATCTTTGTAAGGCTAATTTGGAGGTAAAATTGCGCATTAGGTTTCCACTTCCGAGGATCCACCTTTCTGCAACAGAAGTTCCTGTGACTGTTGTGTATGACTTGTATTTGTCTATCTCATGTTGAATACAAGTTGTAATTAATGCAAAAGGCAGGGCCGTAACTAGGGCGTGGCTAAGGTGGCATTTGCTACGGGCGAATCAGTGATAGGGGAGCCGCATTGTGAGGAAAATGGGGTCCGAAAGAGGACGATTCCCTCAGAGTAGAAAAAAATTCCTTATTTAAGTTGAAAAGTATTTGAAAAGTAAAAGGGGAGAGAGAGAGAAATTGATTGATTGATTGATTTGAATACAGGTGCACTCAAAGACAAATTTGAGCGAAGACAGAAAGAATTTTCCCACTTACTCAGTGAATTTATGTACAAGATCAGGAAAATGGCAGAGCTATTTGCCGGCAACAGCTGGAAAACATGTTCAATAGACAGAAAATTTACATCTACAGGATAGAAAACTTTGGGGAAATATATCGAAAGAATTTTAAGTCAAGAACGCTTCTTTCATTAAAACACTTAGAGGCTGGGAAAAATATTTTAAATAATTAGAAAGGGAGAGAGGAGGTTTTTAAGGAAATATTAAAGTTAAATAATTTTGATATATTACATATATATATATATATATATATATATATATATATATATATATATATAATGCTGAAAGATTTAAAGTTTTTTAAGCTTGAAGGAGACAGCACTTTTGAGTTTGCATACGACGGCAAAATCCTACGACAGATCCAGATTTTCGGTGAATTAGTTTAATGTATGTATCATACCGTACAAATAAATGTTAATTATGTTAATAGAATATAACATTTAAATGAACAAGTATTACAAGTCTTCAATCTACATTTTGTATTCGATGGCCAAAGTCGTTATTATATACACGGTTTCCGCGCACCTGGAAAGTCAGGGAAAATCATGGATTTAGACAATGGATTAATTTTGTCATGGAAAGTCATGATTTTCTAAGTAAAATGAGTAAAAGTCATGGAAAGTCATGGATCCGCTGAGCTACCAATTAAGAAAAATCAAGAAATGCCTCTGCAAGCGAATTTCCTTTCTGAACGGAAGCGGCTGCATACTTCTCCCTTTTGTCCATAGCGCTGGACTCCCATTCATCTATTTTTTGTACACTGAGACACGTGACATATTACGGCGCCTTAACTGCGTGGCGAGACAGTTGCTACGGGCTGACCAGGGGGTGTTAGTGATCCGATGGGTAGTGTCTCGTTACGTGTGATTAGCTGATGGTTGAGAAGAAAAAAAAGTACGCATCGGCCTGTGATGTGACAAAGGAGTGGGAGGGAAGGGGATGGTATCGTCCTTGACCGAGCCGGTGATCGTGTGTAATTTCGTTGTGAGAAGCGAAACCGTTGAAGATACGAGCGTAGAAAAACATACATGAGATCAGAGTACACTGCACCGGAAGGGTCGAATATTTCTATCTCAGCAGTACGATTCGATTAGTCATCTGTTTTTTTCTCGTGTGTTAATGAGGCAAGACCAGGATATGCTTCTCTCTCACCTGTATATTCGGTCTTCTAGACCCCCTCCTCCACATTCATAACGAAAATCTGATAAGGGTTGTAAAAAAAATCCGGGTCTTTGTATTAAAATCTCAGTTTAGGCAAGTTTCATTAAAAAACAATGTTTGGGGAGTATAAAATCCGGGTTTTTTTTTGGGGGGGGGTGAATTTTTTTTTCTCAGACTAACAATATTAATATGTAATATGCGTATGTATGTTTTTACCTTTTGTTATGCTTGAAGATACACTGTTTAGAAAGCACCAGAAACATTAACCCGTCTTGTATACGCGACGCAGCGATTTCACTCTTATCAGGTCTCCGGTTGGTATTGAGAGACCAGCATCGCGTACGGAGTATCGCAGATCGGAACGTTTTATTTTAATTTTTAAACGCTAGATTTAATTATTAGATTCCGTTGCAGATATCCATAAGATTCTTGCTTGAAATGTAAGGAGCACAAAGCAATGCAAATATCAACATGGGTGAAGAGGGGGATCGCCTGGTATAAAATACAAGTTACGTATGGAAAGCTATTATTTACATATACTTTTCAGAAAGAAACTATATTTCAATTTTAAATATGGAAACGGAAAAGCAGCGCACTTTAGGGGTGTCCTAATAAATTTTAGAATTAAAAAAAATTTTATTATAATTAATTATTTTTGCTTTTAATTTCCAATTAAATGTTATCGTAGCTTACCTAGCTCACTTAAAATGTTAAGGGAGAAATTTGTTAAGCATGGAAGAACTGGTTTTAGAATGACAAAGCAGCAGTAACAGTGATTATGTGATAACAATGCCATAACAAATATCAGGCCGCCCGAAGAGCAACGCCCTACCCATTCGGCCGATCGATGGCTAAATGGGTAGGGCGCTGCTCTTCGGCACGGAAGTTCGTGGGATTGAATCCCACTGCTGACATGGATGCTCACAGCCGTTCGAAAATTCATATTTTGGAGGAAAAGAAGAAATCTCTACTGTAAAGATTCACTAGGAGTTTCAGTAAATAACAGATTTTTAATTTGAGGCATTAAATTTTGAGATTCATATAGAAATATTAATAATTATCATTGATTGTGAGGCACTAAATATTTTGTCAGAATCATTGCATTGAATTATTTAATTCTATTTTTGCTTGTCATTTGGCTGAAGTTACTGAGTTTGGTACTTATGTATTATCCCATTGACCATATTGGCAAGTAAAACTTGTTCACCAAGAAAACTCAAAACAAGCAAGCTTAATAGGTGGGTAAATGTATAAGTATATTATTCTGGTTTTTTCTTAAATTATAGATTAAATTTTTATTAATATAATAATAATTATTATTTAATAAAAATTAGTTAAGATTTTTGTACAAAATATAAGTTTATCTTTAGGGCTATTATATATAAACATTATAGGGTTATCGTGTTTGACTATTATTCTTGGTCACCTCGATAATGCCTAAGTACCCTGAATTCAAATTGGAAATTTTTTGATTGCATTCAGAAAATTGCTATATGATTAAACTTATGTATGTAGATACTACAACAATTTATTTATATATATGGTTAAGTTTATAAACATTTATAAAGTATTTTTTATCATAAATTCTTGTAATTTCTCTAAAAGCATAAATTTTATTTGTATGTATATCAGAATTTTTATTCATATAAACTTTAACAAAATATTTTTAAAGTCATGGAAAATGATCTGCTAAAGTCAGGGAAAGTCATGGATTTGAAAAATTTTATTTTGGCGGATACCCTGTATATAGATAAGTTGTGCACAAAGAGAACAGAAAAATAAACAATTGGCTACAGTAAAACGTAAAAACAAAACTGAATTTTAATGGAAATATAAAGACAGATGATTGTTCTTTTTTTCTAGCATATTCATATTTTGTTTCGATTTTATTTTAGGTTGCTGAATCTTGTCCAAGTCTGAAAACAAAATTGCTTGTTTCAAAAGATGCAAAGTAAGAAAATTAAATCCTGTTTATTTTCCTCTTTCTTTATCAGGAAATAAATGATAGGCTGTAAGTACATTGTATTACTTACCATAATTTCAATTAGATAAAGTTTGAAAGAAAAAAAAACAGGTACAAAAGGAAGATACATTTAAAACTTGAAATTTAGCATCTCTAGCATATCTGTAGGAATTTTGTGTTTTCTGTTATCAATCCAAATATATTTTTTTAACCAAACGTTTTTCAGGTACCTTTATTACACGTTTTATTCTATTTTTTTTCTTACTGTGTCCTACCAGTGCCGGCCCCTAGGCAATAAGTAAGGTATAATACTATCTATGGCGGCAAAACTGCCTATACTGGAAGTAAATAAATTAATAAAAATATATATCAATTACTTGAGTTTAGAAAGTAAAAGATATATTTATAAAAGTTAATTAATTTTTTTAAAATTCTATACTATGTGTAGCTTAGCTGATTAGTTTTTACCAAACAAATTTTAAAGATTTTTTTCCGCTTGGCAGGGCGGCATTTTTGTGATTTATTATAATGACAAAAAGGCAGAGTGGGCCCTGTCATATTAGTTTCCCCTCTTTCTGTGTCCCATAGATTATATGGGAGGAAAGTAAAACTCCCTCTGGATGCTTCGCATTTTAAGAATTCTTTGAACAAACCATATTTTATGATAGAACAGCAAATTCTCTAATTTTATGAGAAATTTTGGTATATTCTTCATCAGATACAAATAAGAACTTTTAAAGGCATAAATTCATAAAAAGGAAAAGATAGCTTCCTAAAGAATTTACTGTCCTATGACGTGGTATAATTAAAAATATATATATCTTTAAATGAAAGCTGGCCAGAGGGAGTTTAATTTTCCCTATAGGTTGACATTCAGGGAGAAGAGTCCAATATGACGCAGTGAGTGCTATTCCTATCCTAATATACCATAATGGATTTAGGCTTGGATTTATTATACTTGCACCGTATTTTGTGCTAGAAATTTGAGAGATTCTTTCATTTGGAAGTCTGAGCAGAAATTAGCTAGCCGATTTTTAATGGTTCATTTTTTAGGGCAGATTATCCAATGAACTTTCATTTTATTTGGGTTAATTATTATGTGTATGGCATATAATAACCCGATATTATGGTAAAATATGGCTAAAGTATCACTATCTACTTATTAAATATATATAAACACCATTTTATGATCAAAACTTAAATTTATGGTCAAACGATGCCAAAATGCACAAGCTTTAGTAGCCAACATATTTACTTCTTTCATACAGTATATGGCACTTGTATTTATGCTGTTTCTTTAAACCCTAGATCTATCATTGTTCTACAATATTGTTACGTCTGGTAGATAACTTTCACTGGGGACTTCCACAATCTTAATCTTGCAAGGTACTCAATCGAAATCTCATTCCACTAATAGCCAGGAAGATATTGCCTGTTTAGTAGCATACTGCATGTAGCTGATATTTGTGGACTAGAAGCTGAATTTTTCTGTAGAATCCTTTTAAATATGCCCCTTTTTGTTACATTTTTATTTACTCATTTGTATGCAAGTGCAAAATTTTTATTTTATTTGAACTGTGCAAATTTTCCAGTACTGTTGTTCTAGGAACACATGTTTTGAAGACATTTAAACAGAAATAAATCTATTGACTCAATGATGGTGGCAGAAGTAGCATTAAATATGCATAAATTTATAGAGGATTTTGCCATACAAAAAGCCAGAAAAGTTTCTTTTGTTTAAATTTTAACCAAGAAGTTTTTGCATAGTAGTACTTAACAAGGAACAATTCATCCGAGAATTCTAAATTTATCATTTTATCATTTCGTTTATTTATTCTTAATTCTTATTTTTTGATAAATATAGCATTCACGGTTATAATTACGATAAAATTGTTTGCAAACACTCCTTAAATGGATATACATATCGGTAGTTTAACCAATTAATACAAACATAATATTCTTTCTGAGTAAAATTTTTAAAAATCTAAAGAAAAAGTTAAAAATTATACAATGAAGCACAAGAATTTAACCTTCCAAACTGAAACACTTTTCTTAAGACATTTTCATTTTTTTCAGGCCCAGGAAAAATTGGCTGGATTTCCATTCATTGCTGAAAGATGCAAATTCTAATCACAAGGTAGGAATAAACATAAAAAGTTATGAAGAATTGAAGTTTGATTGAAATTACCTAATTATTTTGAATTTTCTTCATGAATAAGTGTGCTGATACATCCAGTGATGAAACAATGATGGTGTTCTTCACCAGTGGCACTACAGGATATCCAAAAATGGTTGAACACAGTCACAGTAGCTATGGTATTGGACATCAATCAACGGGAAAGTAAGAGCTCCTTTATGCAATCTAAACATTTTTTTCTGTCCTTCAGTGGACAAATTACAGAAAGAGTGTCTCATGCTGCAGAATATTTTGAAGTGTGTATCACCACTCTAAAGTGACACCACACACTTCAAAACACACAAAAAATAGCTGTCTAAGAAAACATGATTTCTGATGGGCATATTGTTTGACTATTTTCTATAACATTTACAAAGAATTTATGTCTTCTGAACATAGAATAAAGAATAGAAAAAGGACAAAGTAGTTTATTGAGACCTGATAATAAGGACATTTCAAACTTGTATAGTGTAGAAGATCAAGTAGGCAGAAATGAGAGGAACCTACTCTATTAATTTAATAAAAACTAAATCTTTTATTACTTTAAAGCTTCTAAATATAATTGATGGCTACATTCAACAGTATATGTTCATTAAAATCACACTGACTTTAAGTATGTAAGTAACAATATTAGAGAAAAACAAATGTCCCTATTTCTTTACCCATAAACAGAGGTTTTCAAACTGTGACCCAACTATAAAGTGCAACAATAAATTTCAAATAGAATGCAGACTTAAAAAAATAAATTCTGAATAAACCAAACATATTAATATTTAACAATTTTATCCTTTCCTCCAATAAGTTTTTAATGTAGTTCACCAGCTTACATGAGTGGTTCTTGTTTAACCTAACTTTTTGCCATGGTCCAATATTTTTTGCCTTCCTGGACACAATTACTTGTAATATAGTTTTAAAGAGAATAAAAGATTATTATATCACCTATTAAATTTCTTTAATTAGACACTGAGAGGTAAATAACTATGCACTTGTATTACTTTATTTATTGTAGTGTCTGTCTGTGTGTGTATTTATGCATATTTGGATATTCTAAGAACTGAGAAGGGGTAGTTTAATTAATCTTCTTGTAGCAGTCTGAATCTGTAGTCCTCTAACCTAATCCAATGGCTGGATGTTAACATCGCTCAATTATTTTAGGAATTACCAAAATTGTGTATTTCTTCACCTCTTAGTTTCATTACATGTGATCCGTATGCAATGAATCTTTTAAAATAAGATGTTTCCCTGGAGGTTTTATGAGGGCAATAAGCTCACATTTGTGATTGCTATATTTGGCCATTTCAAAATGACTTTATTAAATTCTTAGTAGTGTGGTTGGTTTGCTCATTCTAAACAAAGTATTGAAGTGTTCATATCCCATTCTGTTGGCATCAATATTTAGCCTTAAGTCAAATATTTGCCTTGCTATGTTTTGCAGCTACATCCACACATGTCAATTCAAAAGAATTAAAACTTGGTTAAGTAACAGCTGATAAATACTAAAATAAATTAACATTGTCAAATTACTAATTATGCAATTACCTTTAATTTTTTCAAATTTTATTTTTTAATGTAATCATTTATTAACCCTCTGTCAAGCTTATATGTCCAAAATAATAAAATATTGATGTTGATAAAAGCGTAAATTTACAGATTCTAATTTGTGATTTCGAATTGCAAAAAAAAAATACATTTTTTTCTTCTATGCAAGGACTGCATTTGCTGATCCATAATTTTGTCACAGAAAGGGAGTCTGGAAGATTAATAGGATTTAAAAAAACTAAGACATCTCTATTATTTTGGACATTAACAATCAGAAAGTTAACATTTCCAGGAAGTAATCTATACCATTTGTATTAACTAAATTATTTCATCCATTTTTCTTATATATATCTCAACGATTTTAATTTTCTATTGATTTTGAAATTATCAGATTATAAACTGTTTAATTGTAGTGTGATTTCAGAATGGAATAGCCTAACAATAATAGTAATGAAGGATGTGGTTATATATTTGCAAATATTGCAACAGCAGAGCTAGAGTGCAAAGGATTAAATGAAAAACTTTTACACAATGTAGAAAAAAATAATCAATATAGTACAAATAAAATACATATACCATAGCTGCCAACATACCCACTATGAAACTTTTACAAATCCTTACCAAAGAAAACTACTTAAGAATTATAAAGAAATTAAATATTAAATTTTATGCAGTTAATTGATTTATTGCATGTGTAATCCCTTAAAAAAAAAAAAAAAGATGAAAGAAATATGAAAGAATTTCATAGGCACATTTTTTTCTTATCGCATTTGTGATTACATTTTCTGAACTAATAAACTACTTTGTAACAATAACATATGAAAGCATTTCACGATTAAAAGTACGAAAATTTTATTTCAGTTATGAAACACTTGACATGATCCCTAAACTTCCATATAAGTAGTTTGTTGCACTCTCCTTGTATCCCACCATCTGTTGGTGTCCTTGTTTCTCTACTAATTTTGCAGAAAATAAAAGTTTGAAAAATTTATATTCTTATCTCTAAACATGCCGTTTGTAATAGGATAAATATGAGGGAAAATTACCTAAAATCATTACCATAACCATTTTTTAAAGTAGTTCAGTCATCCGGATTTTTTGCTGCCTATACGATATAACTCTTCTGTCCATTTCCTCATCTATGTCCTTGTGTTTCTACTAATTTTGTTAAAAGTTTAAAAATTAATTTCTAAATATGCTATTTGTAATATGGTGAAATATACAGTATAACAACAGTTGGCCACAACGAATGATCATTTCCATATCACGAATTTAGTATAAAAATTTATTTCATTTTGCTAGAAATATGAACTGGCGAGAACAACTCTTTCTTTTTACACCAATGAGCAATTCTGAGGTAGTCTAAATTTTTAATATTAGCCATGTATATGTAAATTTTTTCATTTATCCGTATGAAGGAAAACTCTTCAAATATTATTTACACTATGACTAACCTTTGTATCAAAATAATAACAAATTAAACAGATGCTTTCTTGATATGCATAACTAAATTTAAATTTAGCACATATGTACCTAATCTATTATTTAAGCCAAATATAAAAGAAAATTAATTACACAAGATCTAAATTCAGAGATAAATTGGATGAAAATCATGCACACGATATTTAAGTAATATAAAATAAGAAATGAATGAGATGATTAAAGGAATGATGTCATAAAAAAAATGTTATTTTCATCTACTTATTATGTGGTAAATTGATAAATTTAATCGCTTGCTCTAAACCGGGGAAAATAATGCTTGAAATAATGGCATAAAATGCTTGAAAAGAGGGGGAAGGGATGGATTTTGAACGTTTTGAAGTTAACAGTATTTTTTGCAGTGATATAAAGAATATTTATACCAATTTATTTTAGAATCGGGCAGATAGTTTGGGAGGAAATATTGAACATACATACATATAGTGACTTTTATTTATAAGATAGTTCTTTCCAAATTCAAACCACATAACAATTGATGATCTCTCCTGTAAGTGAATGAAGAATGTTTGCATGTATTCCACTTCCCCTTATTGCAAACTGTAGAAAAATTTACTTTTTCCAATTTTGTTGAGATTAGTTTTAGTTTTGTTAAAATGAAACCTAAACCATATGGTTTTCACATGGAAACATAGAATTTTACAATGTATGGCAAATCTGTACAAGTTGGTAGATATGATATCCATATGTTGCATCAAGTCAGTCAAAGCTACCAACACAATCTTCATTATGCACTCAGACATTTGTGTTAAATTACATTCACTCTGGTAAAAAGAATTATTGCCAATGAAATTACTCAAAATGATATAAAAGTATTCTTTAAATAATTTTATTTTAGAACTGGAGGACATAAGTTGCTGTTCTTATCTTTTAACTTATGGTGTTTCTTTTAGAAGCCAAAATAAATTTCTTAGATGTACTACAGGGAACAGAAAATCCAGCCTATTAATTTCAAATTTTTTCAGATATATGCTAGATTTAAATAGCAACAACATTCTATGGAACTTAAGTGACACTGGATGGGCAAAAACAGCATACAGCAACATTTTTGCTCCATGGTGCAGAGGTTCCTGTGTATTTGTACACCAAATGCCTCGCTTCAATCCTACCCAGACTCTTGAGGTCAGTCTATTGCATATCAGGTAGCATATCTGCAGTATCTTACATTTGACAAATTTACCAAAGTGATAAAAGTTATGAATGCTTTTCTAAATTTTTTTTAAAAATTTTATTCAGTTTCCAACTTATTTATCAGCAGTATTTATGATAATTATTTTTAATGTGGTAATTTCTTCATAAAAAACAAAGACTTGTATGTAGTTTAAATTACACGCAATTATGTTATTAATTTTTTTATATTTTGTGTAAACTAAGGAAGTTATGATTGAAAAATCTTATATATAAAACATTTTTTAATGGTATTTTAGAGGACTACTGGGATCTTGTAATTTAAAGCATATTATGTTTATAGACTATGCTACAGAATTATGATTTTTTCAAAAAATTTCTGTGTTTTGCTTTCAAAGTACATCATTTGAATCTTATGGTAAGATTTTTGGTATTAAACATATTTCCAATTTTCATTCTATTTGCATATTTTACATTAATATTTATATTTTTTCTTTTTTTATTTTAAACAAATGTTAATTTTTATTTTTACATCCTTGCATTTCATTATCTAAATGATATATTTGTAACATGTTATTATAGTATGGATACATATATTATGTTAAATTATTACTTATGTGTAAGGAACATTTCTAACTGTAAGATACAGAGTTATATTTATCTATTTTTAAAATATGTTATCATAATACTCCTGATAGTGTAAATAACACAAATTTAATTTATCAAGTCAGTTATGAAGGAAATGCATTCAAGCCTCTATTTCTCCACAATTTTATTATCAAAAGATTTCAGTTTAATACATTTTGTGATGTGCATATTTCTTCTCTACTTTGATTTATGATAAGTTTAAGATATCATTAATGGATGTCTTATATTGTAGCGTTTGGAATTGTAATTTTTAGTATCTCATTAGCCCTAGTGTAGCAAAACAGTAAACCACGTGCTCTAAACCAAAACCATCTACTTGGTTAGAGCCAGATGTGTTACTGTAATACAAAATCTACAACTGCAATTTTTATACAGTGCCAGTGCCTAAAATTTCTTTTAAGTAGTTGTATTTACAGGTCCACATGGTTCATAAACTAACTTTTTTATATTTTAAAAACATTTTTTTTCTTCAAAATAATCTTTCCTTACATCTTCAAGTTCTTTGAGAATGTTATTTATGTTTTCTGATCATAAGCAGGTGACACTAATATATAAATTTGTAAGATTTAACAGATGACAACATATATTCAACATGTATTAAATTAAATTATCATCTAATGCAATAACCTCAATATACATCTTTATCCTGACTATATACCCCTTATCAAGTAATTGGCTTCTTTCACTCTCGATGTCACACATAGGTTTTATATATACTTTCTATTTCACATGCAACTTTTGGTCTGGTTAATTAAGGTTCACAATTATAGGACAGATTTATTTCAAATCCCTCTGATGGTATGGATGTTCATAACTGCTCAATCAGATTTAAGCAGTATGTCCTGATCTTATTAGTAAATCAGTAGTGTATCACTTCAAATTTCCAAATTAGACCAAACAAAATCAAAACAGTTATTAAATTTTACTAGCTATGTAGCCTGGCATTGCTTGGCATATCAAGAATAATGCATTATTCCCTGGTGGAGAGGAGCTAGGTCACATGACACCTCCCAAACATTATCTCCTACATAAATGAGAAATTTCAGGGCTTCTGAGTCACATATATTTTGTAGTGTTTTAAATTTTTTAAAGGCAATATTTTAAAGAAAAAACTTTAAAACTTAACATACATATAACAATGACATTGCTTAAGCCTTTTTGGATAGAAAAAAGAAAGTGAAACTGGAAAAGACAGAAAAATCAAAGTAGAATACACAGTCATATAAAAAGGTAAATAAAAAAGCAACATCAAAGCAGTTAGGTGATTGTGACATTGTATGGTTAATGCAGAAATACGAACTCATTTCCTAGTCCACAACAGGGGTAAAGTGCCTTAAAAAAAAAAAAAAAAAAAAAAAAAAAAAAAAAAAAAGAAGGCTGAATAAGGCAGTTTCCCTTAGATGCTTTTCCCCTTTTTTTTCCAGCAAACATATCATTGCAAATAAATGAAAAATGAAACTTATACATAGATATCTAACAAAATATTTATATTATAATATGTATATTATAACATTATTCAGAAAAAAATGCAGCAGAAAGTATATAAATGAAAAGAAATATGTATATATAAAGCATGAAATAATGTAGAACATATAAAAAAGGAAAGGAAAATTAGAATAATATCTAATTAATTTGAGATTAATTTTCTTTAAAAACCAAAGAAATAAAAGTGCTAAATTTTGTGATTTAGTCTTTTATTATGGAAAACTACCTAAAATTTAAAGATAAACCAAAGTACTGAAAATATAAAAATAATAAACACATGATTTAAATAAAATGTTAAATACTTTTAGTTTTGCAATTGATTAAATTGTTACTTCTAACAATAAAATACATTTGTATAAGGAAAAACAGCAAAACTGGAAAAAAAAAATATGACGAATAAAGAGATGAAAATTAAATATTCAAAGTAAATGTAATCAAAAAACAGAAATCTTATTATTTTAAAATACATTTTAAGCACTATTAGATAAATTCAGTTACTTAAAAATTATAATTATAGCAAACTATAAAATATATATATATATATATATATATATATATATATGTATATATATGGTGGCACCTTGCTGTATAGTTGTCGCTATCAATGGAGGTGAGACAAAAGATTCTATGTCCATCATGACCTTAATCTTCAATCAGTTTGACCTTCTTAAAACCTTTCCATAATTTACTGAATCACCATGCAACATCCAGCTGTTTCAAAATCCATATCAGACAGATATAGATATGTAGAGAATTTTATTTATATAGATATACATATATAATCAATGCTAGAAGCTTTGCTTATTTCATTCTTAAATTTTTGAAGATAAAACACTTTAGGCCGAACTATGGCCGATTGGTTAGGGTGCTAGCCTTTGGTACTGGAGTTCCTGGGTTCGAATCCCAATGTGGCATGGATGTTCGTAGGCGTTCGGAATCAGCTTTAAGCTGTAGGTCCCAGTCTCATTAGCCCTCGTGTTGCAAAAAGTAGACCGTAGCACTCCAAACCAAACCAAACACTTTAGAGTATTTGATCTTCAAAAATTAGTCAATTACAATAGTAATCTTTCATTTATTTATTCACTAAATATTTTTATTAGATTCTTTCCAAGTATCCCATCGACACTTTCTGTGCTCCTCCCATGGCTTACAGAACACTAGTGCATGAAGATCTGAAATCATACAATCTCAGTAAACTTGAACACAGTATAACTGGTGGTGAAGCTTTGGTATGTTCATTTTCTTGTTGAAAGATATATTTTAGTTTTAATATTATAAACTTAAAGTTCTTTTACAATTTCAGGAATTTTACTGTTTGATTTTACTATTGAACTGTAGTTAATTAAAGTTAACAAAACTTTTATAGAACCCAGAAGTAAACAAGATTTGGCACAAAGCAACAGGATTAAATATTTATGAAGGCTATGGACAAACTGAAACGGTATTGTCTATTTTTGAATACTTATTAAAAGATTTAACTGTATGGTAACAATAGTTGTTGCATTAATATTATCCTTCTTTATAATTCATTAAATTGTTTTTCCCCTAATTAGTGTACTTAATTATTGGCAATCTCATTTATCAGTTTCTACAGAGTTAAAATATGAAATTAAAATTTGAATAAGGGCTATTTTGCGCTTAATTTCATGATAAGCAAGAAATTATTGCATATACTACCTCTATTAGGAGGAGCTATGAATTAATAAATTATTTGAAATTATAGTTAAATTTGGAAATATCAACTCTCATAATCCTTTAATATTTCTTAATTTTGAATTTAGAATCTGAATTTTTTCCCATTTGTTATTTCTCCCAATTTTATGAAAGGAATCACACTTAGGTTGGAATAAGAATTATTGAATGCTGATAGATGTTTAAGCTCATATATATATATATATATATATATATATATATATATATATATATATATATATATATATATATAGTAATAAAGTTGTAATATTTGAATAAACCATTAAAATGATACATTTGGCCCAATATTAGGATCTTCAATAACTTGACAAAGAAAAAAACAAGAAATGTAAAACCAGATGTGCCTTAATAACATATCCTTTTTTAAACTATCATCCTAAACTTATATATGTGACTAGTAACTGATGGCGATGACTTGTCTCAATTAAAACTAAATACATCCAGGAATTTGTCAAAAATAAAATTAAAATATCTTTTTAAATTTTTTTTTTAATTTAGGTAATGCTGACTGGAATGTTTAAGTGTTTGAAGTTCAAATATGGATCTATAGGAAAAGCATCACCAGGAATAAACATAGTGGTATGTTATATATTTTCCTTTTTTCCTTTAAAAGGGAAGGATTCTAAATAATTGGAAAAATTATAACTGAAATAGTAAACAAATATAACTAGAATAAAAAAAAGTACATATGTTTGTGTTTTTTTATACAAATCTACATGACATCAAGGATTCATCAAATTTTAAACTGGCATTCTTTGAAATTACTAAAAAGGTCATTGTCAGAATTGAAATTAGGAAAGATAGAATTTCTTCTGTCCATCCTACCAAGTGATACAATAGTATAACAGATATTAATGCTGCCAGTTTGACAGTTGACAGTACATTAGAATTATTGTTCTATTTCACCACATTAAAATAAATAAGGTAGGTTATTCATAACTTAGCAACCACTTATTCATTTCACAAAATTGTTTACATATTTTGAAATATTTTTGGCACTATGAATAAATGAATTGGAGAAAAAAAAATCACATTTAAAAGTGCAGTATATATATGTATATATATATGAAAATTTTACCAAACTGCTTCAAGTTTAGTTGGCATTTTAAATTAAATATAATGATAAAAATATCATTATATTTTGATACCATAATTTTAGAAATGATTTCACATCTCCAGTATCTTGTTTGTCTAGTTTCATAGCTCATCTAAAATTAAATATATTGATGCACAATTTTAACTTTATTTTAATATAGATTACTTATATATAAATAATTGATCCAGATACTATATATTTTCATAATAAGCTGAGATTTTTTTTTTTTTGGCTTTTTAAAGGCCTATTTAAAATATTCAAGTAGATCACTGAATATTTGAATTACTTGAATAGTGATCATTGAATATTGAATATTTGGATTTTGAAAGAGCTGGATGTTGCATGGTGATTCAAGTAGTCATTGAAGTACGATTCAAGTAGATCATTGAAGTAGGGGAGGGGGTCAGCTTATATGCAGATCTATGGAACAAATGTGATGTGTGTATTGACGATGTTTATTTGCCATTGGTGACAAAAAGTCTTTAAATCGGTAAAATTAATGAAACAGTTAAAAGAACCTGTAAATGTAAAAAGAAAAATTTATTACTGTGGAAAGTAAATGAAGTATGCAAAAATTTTGAGATGAAAAAACAAAAATTTGAAATTACTCTTATCTATGTTATCACTCGAAAACAACATTACTATAACAGTCAATATTCTAATGAACACAATTCTACATAAGCCAGAAGCAATCAATAAATTGCCATAGTATTTTTTATTCCTTTTTTTAAGGATTTTATATTGCTTAAATTTATGAAAAAGTTATCTTTATACACGGTTACCAAAGTTGAAACTCGTCTAAGTAAAAATATCTTTGGCCACATTGTCTAGCACCACGATTATTAAACTGTACACCACAGCAATAACCTAGATAAGTTAGTGTAAAATTTTGAAATTAAAACAACATGAAGTTAAATAAAATTAAAAATGTAAGTTGTTTTTTCTTGCCACTTTTGAAACATGCTAAGAGAAACATGTCCTCGTATTTGCCTCTTAGTACACCCAATCCTCTACCTCCATGGTACTTAAATTGGATGCCATAGGGAAAATGGGTAGTGAAGCATTGGTCTAGTGTTTTACTTTAAAGCAAGTTGATTGGAAAAGATTCCTGTGTTTTAACTGCTTTTGGCTACATATTTTAATGCTCTTTTTTCATATTGGCTCATATACAGGTTTTGAACTTTAGGTAAATTTTTGATGGAAAATCACACCCTCGGCTAATATATGGAAATATGGTATATAAACAATGTTTTTAAATGAAAGGAAATATTTATTTTAAGAACGTAAAGTTTGATTTGTATCACTCTCTAAATATTATGACATGCAGCATTTCATTGCACATTTTCCAATTAATTATTTAATATACAGTTAGCTCTTTTCTTTAGATTATAGATGACAAAGAAAATGAAGTTGAGGCAGGTGTTCATGGAGAAATAGCAGTAAAAAGAATGAGTGACAGAATTTTTGGACTTTTTACAGGATACAGAGTATGTATTTACTATCCATTTCATATATATCCCTATATTTTTAACAAATGTTATAGCCATTTAAACTTTTGACTAAATAGGTAGGGTACTGCAATGAGATTTCAAATTTTATGTCTGGCATAGACACTTATAGCCGTTTTAAATCAGCTTAAGGCATTCCAAACTCATTAGCCCTTGTGCAGCAAAAAAATTAAAATAGCATTTTAAAAAACTAATTCTTTTGACTTTAAATGTATTTGTTAAATTTTTATTTCTTAAGTATTCAAATTTTATCCTGTTAATTTTTTTAAATTCAGATGCAAAAATTCAAAATATTAATCCTACTAATTCAATTGATTTTTTAAAAACTTTTTATTAATGTGAACACTGAATACAACTTTTAACTCATGACATTTACAGACATGCCAACATTCAGACACTTTTGACAGGAGCAACAATGTGGTTTGAAATTTTAACATGCGAGTTACAGATTATACATAAGTACATATCTTATTGTTTTCTAAATTAAAATTAAATTTAAAATACTTACACAGTAGTAAGTTATAAAAGGTAAATTAAAATTTATGCATTTGAAAAATGTATGAGTAGTTTTTTTAGCTTTGAAAACTTATTTTTCAGAACAGTGTTTATTGTAGTAACATTGACCCTGATTAAAATATTTCCATTTTTCTATCATCAGGAATTCTATAGATTGTCTACTCAAATTTGACCTAAATCCAGTGTGGTTTTCAGCACAGCACTGCCAATGCGCTGTATGGAAAGAGTAATATTCAGCATTATTTTTTGCAAAACTTTGTATTTAATTGCTGAATTGTAATCTTTTAGTTGTTCAAAAGT
The DNA here is from genome assembly GCA_032207245.1 of Pardosa pseudoannulata. NCBI lineage: Eukaryota > Metazoa > Arthropoda > Arachnida > Araneae > Lycosidae > Pardosa > Pardosa pseudoannulata. Next base: position 139,399,270 of record CM063504.1, on the reverse strand, counting down.
TTTGTTATTTTCTGAAGCAATCTGAGGAGTTTCTAGAGTTATCAAATTTCCTCATTTTTCCCGAACAACTCTGGAGAATCTAGAGTAGTTGAAATGTCTGCATTTAACTAAATTTGAATAATGCACAGTTGAACTTGAAGCATAAAAGAACTAAGATTAATTTATATTTAAATAGCTACATTTATTAAGCTACAACATATGTGAATGATTCATTATACATTTTTTTTAATTTAAAACCATTTATTAGGTACTGCATAGATTGTTTTCAAACTGAATGGTAGAATGAGCAAAATGAAATTAATTATAGTCTAGTACAAAATAATCATTATATAACATTAAAGATGAAATTTAGATAAATTTTATAAATAACAAGTGGTTTTGTTATCTTAGTAGCTTAGTCACTAAATAAAAAAGTCACAAATGGAATATTAAGTATAAGTATTCAAAATTTTTCACTTTATTAAATTTTATTTATAAAAAATTTAAATTGTAATTATTTTGCAAATTTCAAAGTTTTTTTCTGCATTTATAAAACCAGATTACCAGATTGGTTATTTCATTCAAGAATCACTGTGCACATATGTGTATTATGTTAAATGAAAATAAATAAAACAAAATGTATTATGACTCCAAATATAAAGATTATGCTACTACCTCTTGGTGAAAATTGAGTATTTATATCTGTCTAGCCCATAAATAGCTCCTCTCAAGAAGTCTGGCCAAAAGCAGTTGCTATAGTAACAAAACCTACCCATTTTGAATGGGGGTATTAAGTATGTGAGAAATTGGTACAATAAAAGAACATTCAATAAGCTAAAATGGATGCCTTTTCTAGGCTTCCCTTTAGAAAAGGGAAAGTGTCATTTCTACAGCATCAGACAGGCACAGACAAATTGGTAGTAATTATTCTTAAGCAAAACACAGTATAATCATTCATAAAATAAACAATAATTAAATCCAAATGTACAGATTTATGGAAGGAATGCTAGAAATGAAAGTCAAAAGTTAAGTAAAAAAATTAGAAAGAATATAGCTAAGATCATTAATCACAATTTATTTATTCTTTTAGAATGACCCAGAGCTTACAAAACAGCGACTTACAGGTAAATATTTTCACACAGGTGACCTAGGATATTGTGATGAAGATGGATACTTTTACTTTGTTGGCAGGAAGGATGACCTCATAAATTCTGCTGGGTAAATATTTTACCAAATACTTTTATATAAAACAAATTAAAAAACCTATATATATATATATATATATATATATATATATATATATATATATATATATATATATATATATATACACACATTTAAATAAAACATTTTGAATGAAATCTAAAGATTAAAGTAATGTACAGAAAATTTGCCTTTTAGCAATAATTCCTCACTGAAAATTTGGTTATCAAACTATGTTTATATGTTTTAAAGAATCTGATTCTCTAATTAAAAATGTACATTTAACTATATTTTATCTATCCAAACTGATAAAAATATTCACATGTTAAAAGTACATTTTTAATAGAAATTTTGCAATACTAAATATGACTGTTAAAAGTATCTTAATTAGCTTTTAACTTGTTGAAGAAATATAATAATGCAAGTAATTTTTTTTAAAAACCAGTTAATCATCAAACATGATTGTCAAATTCACACTAGACAATTTAAATCATATACTGTCATCAAACTGAATGGTCAGCATAAGTCTTTTGTTGGCTATATATATATATATATATATATATATATATATATATATATATATATATATATATATATATATATTGGGGGGGGTTACCATATGAAGTTTTTCTCTTCAATGCCTGACATTTTACAATAGCACAAGTAGATAATTATTGGTCAATAAATAGGAAATGTAGATAAAACTTCTGAGTTTCATATAATCAGCAATCTACCACATAATATAAACATTAAATGTGTTTACATTATATGGTACATATAAAAGCATTAAGTATGTATGACTGAAGGCATTTATACTTGATGAGTGAGTTTATAAAAAAATGTAGTTTTATTAAGAATACCTCCCTAATATATTCTCCATCCAATCATATTTATCTAATAATCAATTTTAATATAATGTATAAAAACAAAACTTAGAGGGTTTTTTTTTATAATAAACTGTATAACTTAACTGTTAAATTTAATTTATTCAAAGAATAAAAAAATTATCTTCAATATTAAATAAAAATAAATTAAATCAATAATTATATAATGTTATTTGATACATTTTATATTAGTTATCGCATTGGCCCCTTTGAAGTTGAAAGTGCATTGATGGAACATCCTGCTGTTGTAGAAGTTGCAGTAATAAGTAGTCCAGATGAAACAAGAGGAGAGGTAAATAAGTACATAATACATTTAAAAATAAATATCAATTAAATATCAACAGTATTCTAATAAAAATAAACATTAAATTTTAAACTAGTGGCTCTTTGAAAAACCTGTTTCAAAGGACACAGAAAATTCATTAACATAGTTTTTCTTTCTTTAGAAATGTCATATAATACAATGCAGAGTTTGATATATTTTACTTTGTAGTGTAAGATAGAAAGAAAAATTATTACAATTTAGACTTAAGAATTCTCTTGACTATAATTTATTTATATAAAAAAATCAAATAGCTTGTTGACTTTGATTTAAAATTTTTTATTCAAAAGAGAAAAAAAAAGCAGTTTATAAATCCAAGTTTACAAGAATTCAAAGTAACACAAAATAAAGTTTTCTCTGAGAGCTCAGTAACATTTTATTTCTGTAGTCTAAGAAACAATTGCTTTGAATACCTCATATAACCTTTGCTAGCATGCATCTTAATAAATAAAAGTACAAATCTGCATCTGTACTTAAAAAGATAAATAAAATACTGGTGCAAAGGTTCAATGAAATTACTAGTCAAGGGCTGACTCCACAATATAAATGTAAATAGATATTAGTTCTGAAAGTGAGGGTCTTCACTGGTTTGGTTTGGAGTGCTATGGTCTACTTTTTGCAAAATGAGGGCTAATGAGACTGGGACCTACAGCTTAAAGTCAATTCCGAATGGTTATGAACATACATGCCACAGTAGGATTCAAACCCACAAACTCTGACTGAAGGGCAGCACCCTAACCAATCGGCCATCATTCGGCAAGGGTCTTCACTCATAAAACATTGGCACAAAGGCTTAGTAAAAAAGGAGTCAAGTTCCAAAGAAAAATCTGCCTCATATGATTACAGTTCTGGGTTATATATAACTCTTAAATAAGGAACAAATAATAAAAGTACTTAAACTATCAAGCTTTTAATTGATGTAATGTTTTTCGTGCAAAGCCATTGTGTACATTTTTGAAAATTATACTTTAAATCATCTAAGTTCCTTTCAGTAATGAATTTAGATTTTTAAATGGCCATGAAAAGTGAAATAACAGTAAGAGTTTGGAAAGGATTATGATGGTTAATAATATATTTCATGTACTACTTTTTGATTTTGTAATTTCAAGTTACAATATTGATATTTTATTATGTATCTGAAATATTTTCAATCCTTTAAAATTATTTAGGTGGTAAAAGCTTTTGTTGTTTTAAAGAGTACATATTCTGTAAAGTCAGAGACTGAATTGATCAAAGAACTTCAAGAACATGTTAAGCGAACTACTGCTCCTTATAAATACCCAAGAAAGGTATTCTTATTTATTGATTCAGTTTTTACAAATATATAAAAAGTAAAATATTAGGAATGAAATATGCCTTGTATAATCTTATAAGACTGAAAAATCAAAATAAATTACAAAACTTTTATATTAATATTTATTATTACAAAATGTTTAAAAGCTTCCTCTATTATCTGTAAAAAGAGTTTTAGACCTATTTTTAATTTTAAGTATTACAAACAAAAATTCTTTTCTTAAAGGCTTAGTATATAGTTTAAAAATTAATATTAAGAGGCAATACATTGTCAACAAAATAAATACCTTTTGTGTACATCAAAAAATAAAATTTCCCAGCAAAGTCATTTTCTACTATTTATCATTTTTATTTTTGTTTATTGATATGTATTATCCCTTAGATACATATCCTTCATTTAATAATATGAATTACTATGACTGGAATAAAGATGTGAGACATAGAACCAACACCTTTAACAAATGTGAGATTAAAGCATTAATGTTTAGTAAATTTTGCCAAATTAATAAAACAAATTTAAAATAAATGTAGGTAAACCTTTTTTCTTTATAAGTTTCAAATACTGCTTATGTAAAATTTAAAATGTTTACTTACATGACACAAACAGCTATACACATCACTCGCATTAGTTGTTACATCTTGAACTTCTATGAAAAGGGCTTAGATTCAGTTCTACAGTATAAGACTTAAAGGAGTTATATCCTTCCTACACAGAAATGTTGGCCACCAATCAACAATATGGTGCTCCCATAATAAAATGATTACATCTGTGATGAGATGAGAAAATGCTGAAAGGTAAATTTCTGTTGCATAAGGAAAAGATAAAAACCTACTGAAGGTCAAAAGTCAATATAGTTTTACATTTTCATTCCACTTTTATTAATACCTTTATTTTTTTTAAAATTTCAAAAGCAACTCTGAGAATAATTTTTGGTGCATTTTTCTGACCATATAAAACTTGATGCAATGTAAATGTAATTATATTTTAGTAAGAATAATTTATTTTTATATGTTTTTATAAAGTCTTTTACAAGTCCTTCAGTTACTAATTTATATATTTTACTCTCCTGAAAACCGAACTACGATAAATTTACAACTTGGTTCTTTTCCTTTTTATATTTTAGATTGAATTCCTAAAAGAACTACCCAAAACTATTAGTGGAAAAATTAAAAGATTTGAACTGAGGAAGAAAGAGTGGGAGAAGAAATAGAACTGGTAAGGAGGAAAACTATATAAAGGAAAGAGATATTTTACACTGTTAAAATACTTTAAGTATTTTCTTATGTATGAAATAAATATTTTTGTATTGTAGATTATGTAGTATTTATTATTTTAAGAAAAATAATATTTGAATCATTAAGAGAAAATGGGATTATTAAGAGAGAATATTTGAATGATTAATAATAATATGAGAATGATTAAGAACATTTTTGAATGCAAAATAAGAATTAAAGCCTAGCATTAATTACAGCAGAATAACAATCTTATCTATACATTACAGCTGTAAGATTTTTATTGATGAATACTTATTAAAACAATATTTCACTATTAGTTTAAATTAAAAGCTGTCTTTCATCACAAAAAAGAATAATAAAATTGCAAATAGTCATTTGATCAGAGAACAAACCACATCATATGAGCTATGTGGATGATTTTGTTTTAAATAAATTCAAAATGTTAACAGGGAACTTCCAATTCTATTTAAATATGAAACAGAAAATGTATTTTATACCTGCTTTTTCATATCTTATAAATTGTGTAAGAAAATCTTTACATACACTAATTTTCAATTATTTCAAATAGACATAATAGTAGATGGTTTTTCCATTCTGTCTGAAGTTATAATGAATACATAGAACTAAGAAAATTTTTCATTATTATTAGCAGATAGTTAAAAAGATTAATATTAAGAGACAAAACTTAGTAAAAAGAATGAATATCTTTCGTGTACATCAGAAAATAAAGTTTCCATGCAAAGTCATTTTCTACTATATATCATTATTATTAGCAAAATAAAATTTAAGTTTGACAATTCTCTTTGAAGTTTATAACTTTATTTTTATATAAATAAGCATCCATTAAATTTTTAGGATTACTACCTGTACAAGTGTAAATTTAGCAATTTAAAGTTTAGTTTAACCACAATCTGTTAAAAAATAATCAGCTATATAATTAGGGTACTTAACAAGTTGCTTTAAACAACTTTAGTATGACTAGGTAAAATTAAATAAAACTTTATTATTATATTTTAAAGTTGTAGAAAATCTTCAGTGCTGTAATGTTTGTTTATACATTATTATTTCTAAAGTTACAGGTGGAATCAAACGTTTTATATTGTTGTACTTTATGAATTAAAAATATTGCTAATAAATTTTATATCACATCTATTTATACTAAATCTCCAAGAAATGATCAAAATAAAATCCTTGGATTTCAAGCCAGAAGCAGAACCTTACATTGCTCAGATTATCCTGAATAATATGTCATTCCTTGGTAGAGAACAAAAGTGAGATCATTGGACACATGTTAAACATTGTTCTCTGAAAAAATGAGAAATTTTAGTACTTTCAGGGGTGTAGGGGTCTTTGATGTTTTAACTTTTTTATACAATTATTCTATAGTAGAAGCTGTCATATATCACACAGCAAGAACAATATGGTAACTTTTAATTTTAAAAAATATGTATTATATAAACTTTAACCATATAAATTTCTACTATAATTCTTTAAAAGTTATAAATAAAATTGCATTCATGATATTGCACTTTCATTTCAGGGTGTACTTTAACACCAAGAAAGAATCTTACCAAATTCAACCTATAAAATTAAAAAGAAAATAATGCTTCGACTTAATAAATACAGAATCCCTATACCTAAAGATGGGTATGCAGCTTGTCTGCCTACCCTTGTCTGTTTGGCTTATAAAAAAAAGCCTAAACAAATATTTACTATTTTTTTTTAATGATAGTTATAGTCAATAGAGGGTACCACAAGTTGTTTTTAATTATCTTTTCAACTAATTGTAACAGTAGCAAATTTTAATAATGTACAGTTACTTTCAGAATTTAAATGGTCAGAATGAATACATTGAATTTTTTATAACCATTTCAAAGAATTGAATTATCTTTTTAATATAGTCTTAAACTACAAAAATCATCAGAAAATTTAACATTTGGCCACTTGTCATGCATAATATATACAATTTGATTAAATTTCATTGCAATTTAAGTGTATTTAAAAACTTTTATAAAATCAAAGGTAAACAATAATAGTAATATCATTTTCTAATATATTATCATGATAAAAATTTTGACTATTAAAAAAAAAGATAGCTTCACAACTACTTGATATATATAGTATAAGAAACATGTTATCCATCAGTTTTTAAAGTTCTTTAACTTTATAATATTAATAAAATAAGTAAACATAATGTTATTAAAAATATTAAAAAATGGTTTTAAATAAGTAAAAGTAATGGTATTAAAAATCCAAATTTGACTAAAAAATATTGCTCCAAACATTTTTTAACTAAAATTATTTTAAATTTTTATGATTTATATCAAAATACATAAAAATAAAAATTTAAGAGTTCTTTAAAAATATCATAAATTATTGACAAAAATATGAAAATTTATCACAATTCGTTCACAAAATATGGGAACTAAAAAATTTCCAATACATAATGGGTAGCAAAAATAATGGTTGTTGTTCTGCCTCAAAGTCAATCATATTACTAAATATCAGGTGATAGTGAAGCCAACAATGGCCAATTTTTTATGAAATTCAACAATGGAAATGGATGTGCCCCATAATTAAATGGTTTTTTGCTCAATTTTTAATTAATAATTTTTAATTTAATTGCAATTTCAAAATGAAAATGGCCAAAATGTCTTCCTTGGATCATTTCCTGTCTTTGGTACATTTGATGCATTTTGTAAGGAGGCATACATACAGTCACAATCAGATTTTACTAAATAAGGTTATTAGGACAAGAATATTGATAGGATCTGAAGCTTTCTAATTTGACAAAGCAACAAAGGGTTATCTTTTTTAGAACTTCTAAAGTTATTATCATTTCATATAATAAATCATACTTTCTGTACTTACATTGCCCCTTAAAAAAAATCTATAGACTTTTTATAAATTTATATAGTTTATAGACTAATTATACAGTTTATTTTGGTAACTCTATTTTGTACGAATACTCAATGCATTATGAATATTTATGCACATAGATCTACTGAAATAACATAAATTTCATTTCTAAGAATTATGCATAATACTGGTACATACAAGAGTAATGGTTTACTTGTTAAGAAAATATTAAATTGTTGTATCATATGATTTTTATAAAAAGGTTAAGGTAAGTTTACTCCTTTTAAAATAAATCATAATTTAAAATGAGATGAGAACTCATTTTAATAAATTCTAAAACAGATAATGAATATTTTTTATAAAATTTTAATCCCTCAAACAAAGGATTAAATTATATGAACAAAAAAGAAACTTCTAGTAACAAATGTTTTTGATAGCATTAAGAGTAAACCCATTGAATTTTAAAAATGAAAATGTTCTTATACATCTAACAGAGTGAAAATCTGATTCCAACACTCAGTAATTAACTATTAGTATAACTTCTTGCAGTTGTATATTCTAAAATTATATTGATAGTTCTGTACAAGTGCCATTGCATGTGTATTTTAAAATTTCATTTTACTAAATGGCTAATCATATGTCTTTGTACATCACAACTTCTTCGAAAACTTTTGCTGCAAACTCCACATTGATAAGGACGTTCTTCAGTATGAATTCGAAAATGTGCTTTCATATCAGATTTTCTAAAGGTATGATAAGGGCAAACTTTACATCTAAAATCAGCTATACCAGATTTCAAGTAAGTTTCACAAAAGTTTTCGTCTCTATGCTCAAATAAGCAACCTGTGAATAAAAAATTGTTAGTATAACATTGTATTAAATAATACATAGGAATACAAATTTATGAATAGTAATTATGAAAATTTTAATACAAGTGAAATATTTCTTCCTTCAAAAATATTTTTAAGAACTTTTTGTAAAGGAAGAATTTGTAGATATAGGTATTAGAAAAAATAGTTAAAATTAATTAAAAATTTTAAACATTGTTAAAAATTGTAAGTTATAAAAGGATAATGTAGATAAAAAAAATGTATGTATAGCATATGAAAATGGAAAAAAATATCAATCTTAAGTACCATATTAAATAACATTAAATAATTCTTTTTTAATACTTTAGTTTCATTGTGGGAGAAAAAAAGCCAATAAACTCAAAACAAAGTAACAAAAGTTAACATTTCAGAAATTGTAAGTGCAAGGGCTTCTACTCATGGTTATATGATTCATGAGAAGTAATAACACAATTCTCCAACAGGGCCCTAGCCAGAAGGGGAGGGCTCATTCCCTCCCCCTGAAATTCTAGAGTGTAATTTAAGCAAATTTTCAAACATTTTTTAAAATTGCATATTTAATCAAAATTTGATTCTAAAAGTTCCAATCTTTGAAATGTCTATCTACTTTTTTAAATTTCAATATTTTGGCTCCAAAATTTTATACATTTACTGAAACATTACACAAGATTGTGCATAAACATTTACACATAATACTAATCTTTGCAATTTTTAACAGTATTATTATTAAATATTTATATTAAATTTTTTGATTTAATAAATTTTGTTTTTTAGATAAATAAAATAATAAAATGTAAGATTAATTAAATTCAGTTTGAGCTTCTCCCCCCCCCCATCCCACAAAAAAGAAAAAAAATTACATCCTGGCTATGGACCAGCTTTACAAAATATATGCAGGAAGAAAATTATACATCCAATTTGTTCTATTTTGGTTTTAAAAAAATTAAAAGAAAACATTTCTAAACAGGCTTAAATATCTGCTAACAATGAGAATTAAACACATTTAGTATGTTTTGAAAATATTTATACACTATTTTTTTGAGTGCATAGTAAAATTTCTACACTATAAAAAGTAAAGACTTGAAATAGGTGTTTGAAAGGCATTATTATCTAACAAACAGAGAATCAAATTAGAACTGCAATATTGAAATTTAAAGAAATAGATGGATTAAATTCTAAAGTTGATATTAAATAGGAGCAAAAGTATACTTTGCTTTTTGATATATTTATTATTTATATATTTACATGAAACTGGTGAAAGATGAGGATGTCCCCAGATCTAATGATTTGGAAACTACAATATGTTAACAAATAATGAGTTTTTTAGGCTTTTTCAAATTTTGAGAGACATGATGACAACTTATGAGAAAAAAATATCTCGGTAAATTTACAAGAATATGAAGTTGTCATACTTTAACAAATTTTTGCACATCTATTAAAACATTGTTACTTATACCTACATGCACGTTAGAACATACAACTGCATCCAAATACAGTATCAGTCAATTGGAAAAGGGGTATTTAACAAATATTTCACAGCTGTATTTTATCATTCTTGCAGTATACAAACATAGAAAACTACCAAGAAAAGGATTTTTAAATAAAAATATATAGTATTTTTCACTGCTATAACATCTAAAAAAACTACCTCTTACCTGGACTTGTAAAAAAAGAAAAAGATATAAAAAAAATTACAATTTTCTAAAGAAAATTCACTTTTACATATTTCAAAGACAATTTAACAGGAAAATTCAGTTATCTGAACTTATGTAAAATTAGAAACTCTAAATACCATTCAGGTCTAAATAATTGCATTTGAGCCTTCACACATATATATAAATGTACACACATATACAGGATGTTCTAAAATTTGGCAAACAAACTCAGAAGGTTTCTTTTTATGACATAAAAAGGAAAAAATGCAATAAAATATGGGTTTGCAAACAGCATTTAGTGGCTGAAAATCACAAAAATGCATGAAACTGTTGGACTACTACAAAATATTATTTTTTAGCAAAAATACATAGAATTTTGGACTCCATGCTCCATTGCAATGTTTTCTTCTCTTATAATGTACTAACAACCTATGAGTTTGTCAGTCACTCTGTTAGAACACTCTGTATATGTATATGCTGAGAAAAAAATAGATGTATTGTAGTTTGGATAAAACAATTTTATTGATATTTTACAAATAATATAGTACAAAAGAGATTTTCAATCTTACAATGCCTGCTGGATATAAACATCACCACTGAATATTATCTATACTAAATGTGAAGAATACAGTTGTTTCACAAAAGAAATACAAAATTTTAGTTTTAAAAAATGATATTTGACCTTTTTTAAAAGTATGAGAGGTACAAAAATAATCTAAATATTGAAAAAAATCAAGTTGAAAATAGTAAGACATGAAAAATTTCACCTAGCTAAAAATTTGCATGTAACTTTTCTTTCCTTTAAGTGGATTATTAAAATAAGTAGTCACACAGTCAATTGAAAGAATTACAAATTTTTATAAATATTAATATTAATGATCTTATTAAGATTATAATATTATAATAGTATTTGATATACTAATTTATTTAAAAAATGAGCTATATATTTACTTGTTTTATCAAACATAGCTTGCTCTATATTATTAGATACTTGCAGTTTTCTTCAATATAACATATGTTTATAGCATGTAAAATTTTAATCTTTGTAACCTATAGAACTGAATCTTATGCAAATATAATTTTTTTTAAATTCACAGTTCTAAAAAATTACATATTACATTATACAGACAGACATTATTATTAGTAGTATTAGGATTTTCTTTTAAACCAACTTTAAGAAATGTATATACAGAAGAAAGCCACAGTTGAATTCCTAGTAACTCTGAGTTTAAGCTATAGCTTTTTAATACACATATGCAAATACACTTCTTTAGGAAGAACAAAATTTCTAGTTAAAGTTTAATAAATATACACACAAAAAAAACCCTTTTAAGTAACCAAAAAAATTAATGATGTTTAAAAGATAAGAAAGTAAATAACAAATGACTTTTCTAAAAATACAAAACAAATACATACATCGGTTCTAGGTATATTTCTACTAATCATCTATACATACTTAAAACAGAAATTCCCTGAATGTAAAATCAGCACAGTATTTTAACCTGTATGTATTGAAGTATTAATGTCTTGTACATTAGTTAAATGAGTAGTCATATGGTTTCTCAAAACATGTTTGTATGCAAAACGTTTTTTGCAAATCTCACATTCAAAAGGTCTTTCACCTGTATGTATCAGTGAATGAGTTTTAAGATGTGATTTGCGAAAGAAATGTTTGTGGCATTCATCACATTTAAATGCACGTACACTTGAATGAGTAATCATGTGTTGCTTTAAGCGCCACATTTGATTAAAATTTTTACCACATATCTTACAAGAAAATTTTCGAAATGGACGAGTAGACAGAAATGATGAGAAAGGATTAACTGTAAAAAAAAGGAGAAAAAAGGTGTAATTGACACTTTAATATCAAATAATTCAATCATTAAGCAAAATTATAGCTATACAATATCTGTATAGTTATAATTAATATTAATTGGTACCATGAATCAAAAAATTATTAAAATGATAATGACACTAAAAATGGTTATGCTTAAACAAAATACTTTATTGATTATTCTACATTGAATCAAATATAACTGGAAAACTATTTTAAGAATGAAATATGACTTTTAACAAGATTAATTCTATCTTATGAAAAGATCAAAAATCAGAAAGTAGTAAAATCATGTAGCTGTTTCATTTCTTCTGTACATAAGAAAATATTTCAATAAATGAAAATGTTATTTGTAATCATAAACATATTAAATGGTCTTTGTACTTATGAAAATGAAAAATTAGCATATAACATCTATAAAAGTGTTGCTTGTTTTAATCCAAAAATCAATAAATAAAATTTATTTCAATTTTAAAAATTAATTACCAACTTCCCAATAATGAGTATCACTTATATAAAAATTGATAATTAAGCAGAATGAAAGTTTAAACCATTGTTCTTTATAAAAGCAATGACTATAAACATAATTAAATGTTATATAAATACCAATAAATTTAAACAATATGCATAAAAAGTTCAAATACAGCAAATTATATTAGATTCATTCATTTTTATTTATTATATTTATGCAGTTTAAATACAATTAACAGATTATACTCACAGATTTAATATTATATATTCACAATGTTTATGAAGATTGATGCAGGGATATATATATATATATATATATATATATATATATAAATGTAGATCACAATCACAAAAATATGTTAAAATAAAATTGTATATTTTAACTTTAAATCTCATCAGAATAAATCAAACCTAAAATAAAATAGTTTGAGTAAGTATTACTTCTTTTATATATAGATTTATAAAATATTTTTTTAAATAAAAAAAATTGTAAAAAGCTTTAAGAATACTTAGAATACATTTACTCTTTTAAAATTCTGTATGTAAACAGCTAAGGGATAACAGCTGTGAGTTAGGAGCTGAAATTTAATCTTATCACTGGTAATATCAATTTGTAACTTATAATTTATATCCCTAAAAATTCAATTAGTAAACAGATAATAGCCAAACTATTTCAATGAACATATGATATTGATAATTTTTTAAGAATAACATAGCAATTTAGGACAATAGTTAAATAAAATATTTTTTTGTTATTATTAATCTTACAGATAAACACAAATTATTATTCTTGAGTAATCTCTGTCATCTTTCAAACCTATATTCAATACAACCTACAATCTTTTTGCCTTCCTTTTAAAATACACAGCATGTAGTTTCTTTTTCAGCAACAAGTATTACTTACTTTTCCTTTATTTAAAAACAGTCCATCTTAAAACAAAACTTAAAAATTTTAAACTTGATTCTGTAATAATAAAAAGAACAGTAGCTTTAAAGGGTCAATAATAATTTAAAATATTTTTAAAAGAGCATATAAAAGACATGAGTTTCAAATGCAAAATAAAGATAATTGAAAATAAAATAGTACAATATAAAAACAATAGGCACAATTTTTAAGTATGCTATTTATACACTATGCACAGATTTAAAAAGAGAAAAAAAAGCAACAACTAATTTATAGTTATTGAATTAAATTATATTATCCAAAGATTACGCATAAATAATCTGTTTATTTGCAATTCCACAATTTCTTAACACTGAGTCTAAATAATTTCATAACATACTTAATTTTAAATGAAAATGAATGAAGTAATACGAAAAGTGAGTAGAACAATTGTAATATGCGTATAATGCAAGCATCCTTTTTTTTACGGTTTTATAAATTACAAATAATATAATTCAAATCAGGAATAATACTATTTCTATGAAAGTATATAAAGCAAAATATATTATAGACAACAAAATTTCAGTAGAGTAGTGTTGATAACTTCCTTTGATAAATAAATTTAAAAAGAGCAAGACATGAGCCTTTAATACCCACAAATTCTAAAACCAATTTAGTTCAAATGTTGAGATATATTCTAAAGGTGTAAATAAACCCCCCTCCTTTCGTATGCTTCCATTAGAAACTGAAAGCATAAGAAAGGAAGACCCTTTTTTCTCTATCTATGAAATATATTGAATTGCATGATTTACAGATAACAATAAAGTAGCCATCAACATTTTTCCTGCTTTTATTTAGGAAATAACATAATCTTATATATTTTGTAAAGAAAATTATCTTCTTTATTTGTAATTTTAGCAGACGAAATTTGAGGCTTTTTATTTCACTTCAGTTGAGTAGTTTCAGTTTGGTCCCGTATGCATAGAAAGAAAATTATTTAAATTTTCGCGAATGAAATTAAATTAGAAAAGGAAATATAAATTACATTTCATAATCTTTTATACGTTTTCCAAAAAGTCAAGAAAATATTATCATATTTTTTTTTAAAGAAGCAGCTGTCAGAACTAAACTGTAACCGCTACCTGTTGTAATATTTATTTATTTAAATTGTTTATATAGTAGAGCTTCCGGTATTTTAACTAATACATATAACTGTTTTGATAGGGAAATAAATAAGTAAAAATGAGTAATACAAATTTATTCACATATGAAACTCTTGTTCGCGCACTTTCAGGAGCGGCTGTAAGATAATTATCTTATTTTTTAATTATAGTAATATAGTAATACAAACTCAGCCGGAAAATGTATTTTAATATATAATTTAGATATCTGGTAAAATTGTCCATGAATAAATGGAAAATTGTTCAAAGTTACACATATACGTACCATGTTATCAAACAGTTAGAATTTACCAGTTCACCATTAATGCATCATAAAATTGCTTTAATACAAAACACAAAAACATGGTTTAAGAGAGTGAATATATCGTCAACTTTTAAGCCCCAAACTCATTTCTTTTTTAATAAATAAAAGACTAAGCAATGTTGACAAGTAATTTGTATGACTTAGAGCCGTATTAGGGGAATTAATTACAAAGTAATATTACTCTAAATATTATAATTAAAATGGAGGGGGAGGGCTTTAATCCATCTGTATATGTAACGCTAAAAGCATTTGGCGTGTATTTATTTTTAAATGGCAGTTTTTCAACTAAATAAAACAAAAGTTTCGTAGGCAATAAAATATACATTTTAAAAGTTATAATAGGAAAAGAAATGGAACTTTTGAATTAAAATGAGTCACTTATAAACAATGTTTATTGATAATCTTAAAATACTCAAAACAATAAGACTTAGATTATGTAACAGCTGATTCTAACTGATTAAGTTTATAATTACTGAGTGGTTTGAGAGGTTACTAAATTTCTGTTTATTCTTATTTTCTAGGGTGGAGTTACTGCTATGACTGTTTTTTTCCCGCTAGATACTGTTCGTTCTCGATTGCAGGGTAAATTTTAAAAAATCTTTTCAGTTGTTTAAACAAAAACATTGTTTTATTAGAGAAAATTATCAATTTTAAAAGGATTTATTTTATGTATTGTTGAGAAATTTAGGAAATTTATATGTTTATATTTTGTTATCAGCTTTTCTAGCTTTAATCGACAATTTTGTATGATGCTAATAATTTTGGGACTACTTAAGAATTGGGTTCCCCTTGGCAAATTTGACAGAAATATTGGCAATATTTATCTAAAACACAAATCCATCTATATATTGCATTTCTTGCTTTTTCTGGCGACTTTAATTAATGCATCGTGCGCCATTGTAATAGAATTATATACTCTTACTTAACCTTTTCAGAGGGGCTAGAACAGCATGTGTCCCGCAAATGCATTAGTTCTTCAGTGAGCCCCTTTCAAAAGATTAATTAAAGAAAACGACTTGAAAACTGGATATTCATATTTATGAGCAATTAATCCCTTAACAGTTTATAAAGGCAACAGCTCTAAATTATTAAAAATCAGCCATATTGAACCAATAATGGTTTGTTATATTTAAATTTTGTAAGCATTGCACACTTTTAAAATATAAGAAAAGAGTTACACAAGGAGAGTTGGTTGCAAATATCATATAAATTATAATATACATACAGATTGTTTGGACACGGCGAGATCAGGAGAAAACGTTAATCAACCATACTTAAGCTATTATCGCCAAGTTTGCGGGGGAACCCAGTTCTTTAGTCAAGCCATGATGGAAATGTTCTTGATCTAAGAAATGTTCTTGCCAAAAAATTGAGATTATTCATTTGCTCGAATGACATAAAATGGATTGAAATTGATGATTGTTAGCATTAGAAAATATTTCATTGTTTTTCTTTGTTATGCATTTTACCACAAATGATATTTATTTTCTTATGTAATTTTTAGAGAATTTATATAGACTGCATAGAATTAAACAATACATAAATTTTCTTATCTGTATTGAAGTTTATTTGTGGATTAAATCATTTGGTCTAAGCAAAGGTGTGAATTTGGTATTAATACATGCATAGATTTAAAATTATGCTGCAAATTGAAATCTATTTCTATTTATAATTGTAAAACTGTTACAGTTATAAAAATTTTTTAATGAGATTAATAAAATGCTTGGTTTTTAAAGGTTCAAACAGTTTCTATTAACATTCTAGAAATCATACCTTATCAAGATTATTGAAGATTGCCACTGAGTTTTAGTATATAATTGAAAGGGAAGGCAAGTGATCTAATTTGTTATAGAGTACATGTGTAAGGAGGGAGGTGTTCAGGAAATCACTACATGGTGTTACTTTTAACTACTTTCATTAGTGCAGGAATATTCATAATTCCTTCCAAGGTAAAATAAATTGCTGTAATAATAATAAGAAAAAAATCAACAAAAGGAGCTGAATTAACCAAAAAAATTAATACAGCAAAAATTAACTTTTCTTCAAATACAAAAACAGTTCAAGTTTTCATAATAGCAGTTAGCAGTAGGTGGCAATAGATTTGGATTCGGTAAGCTTTTAATGTAACTTTTTTGCCATGACCATCCATGCTCACCATGTTTACTTAGTGTGACTTTTTCTTACATGGGTTTTATAATTAAAATAAGATTTATATTTAAAGTCTTCAAACTGGGTGCTGCAAATAGTTTTGAAAATTATCAGCAAATATAACATAGATTATAGTTATGTATTAAATCCATAAGATACATGTCAATATCTTGACCTATACGGAACAAGGTCTTATAAAGAATATGTAGAAGTTATCAACCAGCCATTATTTTGATGTCATTTAAAAAAGCATATTTATGTAGAATTTTTTTTACCTATATGAGAACAAAACAAAATATCAAAATAAGTTTGATGCTGAATATGAATATTCAATTATTTACATACATAAAATAATTATGTAGATTTTAAATATACTTGCATAACTTTATTGTCCATACTACTACCAGCTCTTTTATTATATAACTAGCATTTATCTGACATATACTATTTGAAAAAGTAATAGGATTTTGCAAGGAGATGATATACGGACAAGGGTATTATGAGTCTTTAAACGTAAAAAAAAAAATCAAAATGAGTGTCTGGCACAAAATGCTCATGAGTACTGAGATAGAAGAATTAAAAATAATCCTAATAAATGCATAAATTGTTTCTTAAGTTTTAAATTTCATTTCAGAACTACAATATCTAAATTGCAGTTAAGAATTTTTTATTTCTTAATATTCTCTTTATTTTTTTAATTAAGGTATAAATTTTAATTTCCTTTATTTATTTTTAATAATTTATTAAGTAATTTATTATTAATTTAAAATTTTGCTTTACTCAATTTCAATAGGTTTTATTCTTGTAAATTAAGGAAAATACATAGATATCAAATTTAGCACAGTAAATTTTTCAGAAGGAATACTGATTGTGTTTGGAGAGTCAGATAAAAAGAAAAGTTTAAAAAATCATCAAAATTAATCCTTTTCTATTTAAATTTAAATTTTTGAGACATGCAGTTATTTCATTTTATCCAGTGAATATAAAGACTAGAATTTTTAAAAAAAATTAAAATGTAAAGTAATGAAGTATTTCTAAAGAATATGTTTGTTGTCTTTTCTGTTTAAAAGCACAATAGCTTTTATAAATATTTCGAGCATAGTGATCACAAAAAGTTAAAATTGATCTGTTCATCAGTGTGTATGACTGATTTTTAGAATACCCAAGTCATATGTTTAGTATATAACTAACTGTAAACTCGCCGAGGGGTTTTGCAATGTTTCTACTTCCGATGGTAAGTCATAGCCTAGTCATATGGATATGATTTCGCATGGGTCTCGTATAAGGAGCAGGTATGGAGTGAAATAATCAGTTCAAACTTAACAACTTTCATTTATTTAACAAAAAGCATTTTAAAGAAATATTAACGTGTATAAGTAAAATTGTCCAGAGAGAAGATTACTCTAGACAACCTGCTCATCTCAAAGTTCAGCCGGGAGTCCCCTCCCGTTTCTTCTTTTCCAAACAGGAAACCTCGGTTTTAGGGGATATCGACCCCCTCCTCTTTTTGACCTTTGTCCTTGGAGTAGCCGAAACGCCCTTTGGTGCTCAGCCAACACAGTAACACAAAGCACAAATTCTTTTCTCTGTCGGTGCGTTGACAAAAATGGCACACTTGACACTTCTAATCGTCCGTGCGTCAAAAGGACCATTACTGGTACAATACTGCTGTTTTCAATTGTTCGGCGTTTTGAAATGTTTGGCGCCTTACAATGAACAAAAGTTTGCTTTAACCAAAAAGTTCTCTTCTTGACCCCCAACAGAGACGGACGCGATATCAGATGTGCATGCTGACAGTTGTAGGTCATATTATGCTTCCATCTACCAAATATTGGACCAATAAAACCATTTTGGTTAGGATTGCTATGGTCTGCTATTTTTGCTCGGTGAAGGGTATTCACCAACACCTACTACTTAAAACTGGTTCTGAACGGCAAGGAACATCCATGCGAGGAGCGATATTCGAAACTGCAGAATCCGATACTGAAGAACAGTTTACCGAAGAAAGGAGTTTAATTTCGATTTGGGAAAAATATAATTTGGCATAAATAGACAATGCAAATTAGCAACTGTAATTTCCAATTTAAATAAACCATTCTGTTTAGTATGTTAACAAATTACTGCTGAACAATATTTTTTTTCTTTTAAAATGAATTATTCCAAAAAAGGTTGTTATTATCTTTCAGAAATCTAATTTTCAGGATCAAATTATAATTATAAAATTTTAATTAACAGGGGGAAAAAGGTTTAGAATGAAAGAAAGGTAAGGTTGTTCAAAAATAGTAATATACCCTTCAACTTTAAAGTATTATCACAATATATCAATAATATCAACATGGTTTCCGCGCACCTGGAAAGTCGGGGAAAATCATGGATTTAGACAATGGATTAATTTTGTCATGGAAAGTTTCGATTTTTCAAGTAAAATGAGTAAAAGTCATAGAAAGTCATGGATCCACTAAACTACCGATTAAAAAAAAGCATTGAATTGTTTAATTCTATTTTTACTTGTCATTTGGCTAAAGTTACTGAGTTTGGTATTTATGTATTATCCTATTGACCATATTGCCAAGTAAAATTTGTTCACCAAGGAAACTCAAAGCAAGAAAGCTTAATGGGTGGGTAAATGTATATTCTGCTTTTTTCTTAAATTGTAGATTAAAATTTTATTAATATAATAATTATTTTTTAATAAAAATTAGTTAAGATTTTTGCACAAAATATAAGTTTATCTCTAGGGATATTGTATATAAACATTATAGGGTTATGTTTGACTATTATTCATGGTCATCTGAATAATACCAAAGTATCCTGAATTCAAATTGGAAACATTTTGATTGAAAAATTGCTATATGATTAAACTTAGGTATGTAGATACAACAATTTATTTTTATGTATGTGAGTTTATTAACACTTATAAAGTAAGTTTATAGTTTTTTTATGATAAAATTCCTGTAATTTCTCTAAAAGTATATATTTTATTTGTATGTACATCAGAAGTTTTATTTATATATACTTTAACGAAAGCTTTTTAAAGTCATAGAAAATGATCTGCTAAATCAGGGAGAGTCATGAAAAGTCATGGATTTGAAAAATTTTATTTTGGCAGATACCCTGTATCAATATAAATTTGGGGATATATTGCAATATTAAATATCAGATATTGTCCAGTCTAAAATAGAATAAAATGAATATTGTTCAACATTGTAATTTAATATTCTAAATAACTGATATTTTCTCTGGAAGTTAGATATATATATAAAGGCAAACATGATTACTATATTTCCCTCTAATGACAAACAAAATTTAAACAGTTGATTTCTCACTTTTTAGCAGTGTCTGTTAGTAGTATGTAATATAATTTTATTTCTTTGCTTCAGTTTCCACTTCGTATTTTCTAATAAATATTGTTAAACTGCTTTATATTATTATTTTATTGTTTCCTTTCTAAACTAAGTGGTATAACCTTAATACTGTTCTTTAAATTCTAATAAGAATTTTATACTTACATGATAACAAGTTACAGTAGATGAAGCTATTGTTAATAAGAAAGTTTTATTTATTTTTTGTATTTCTTATAATTTACTTCAATTTTTCTTCTTATTTCTAGTTGAAGATTCCAGAGAAGCAAAAAACACCATACAAGCTATGAAAGATTTGATAGAAGAAGAAGGAATGTGAGTGTGAAACGAAATATAAGTTATAAAATTTTATTTTATTTACATTCAAAATTTATTGACTTTTTAAAATATATATGTGTCAGGTTATTTAGAAATACTCAATTTTTTATTTGTATATGAGTATTTTTTAAATATCTGTTTATAAATAAAATTTCTCCTCTCAAGGGTAAATTTAGATTGTAATGTTGTTCCTATCTTATTAAAAAATGTCTTTGAAATAGTAGTTTTGCTAACTAAAAATTGTGTTTTAAGAAAAAGTAGCATGAATCCCTTTTGGTCACCTTCAATATCAATTTTTATAACTCTTTCAAATATGTTGAATTACAATACTGTTGAATTATTATAGGCAAACTTAAATTATATAACTTTCAATTACATTAAATAAGACAGTATATAAGGCAAGCAGCTCCTATGTTTAGTTCTTTATTAAGTGAAGGAAACTAAATATACCTCTAGAAAGGGAGGAGAAAGCTTGTAATGTTTGCCATTATTAAATGTAAAAATATTGTATTAATAATTTCATTATCATTATAAATGCATATTAGTTTGCAAACAAGTTTCATCCTGTTTGTATGTATTCTAACTCTTGCTCACTAAGTTTATAAAAGAAGTTTATATATTTGAACAGCTTATGAGTGGTTATTTCACATTTCCGTTAGCGAAATTGCTATTTTTCCTTTTGATGATTTTATTAGAAAAACAGTATAAAAGGGGATGCAGTAGCTAACAGTCAGAATGTCATTAAAACTTCATACAGAGAAAAAGAAATTGTTAAATAATAACATAAATCTTTAATAAAAAGGCTTTTAAATGTTGTAACAACCCAAATGCACATTTCAAGGTTAGTGCCATAAAATTCTAATTTCATGCTAATTTTTAAGCATCCTCCTTTTTTTTGCAAATGTTACTGTCTTCTGAATGGCAATGAATGAGTTATCTGCTTCAGGTATTTCGAGGAAAACCCAGTATTTTGGGGATTCTGCACTAACTATCTACAGTTTCCCATGGAAATAAAATTAGGAATTTTCCATCCTTTCTCCTATTTATTTTAATAGAAAACATGCTCCAAATATGCCACAATATATCAGCCCCTGGTTGGTACAAATGTCATATTTTATTTTAATTTGATTTTAATTGTAATTAATGGCAGGAAAAACCATGATAAATGTTATTTTAAGCTATCATAATTTCGCAAATATAGTCCGCAGAAGCAATTTTTTATTTAAAAAAATTCAAAAATCATCATATAGTCTGCACCACTAGATAATACGCAGACTATACATAAAAAAATATTTATTTTAGTAAGACAATATTAAATCATTTTAAGAGTAAAAACTTAAGTACTGTAAAGTACCAAAAAGTCTGGATTAGACTCAATTAATTCTACCTTTAAAATTTGAAATCATTTCTTCTGCCATAGCCTCAGAGACGAATTTTATTGGAAGAAATAAAGTGTCTTACATTTCTCTGTTTGAGAACCCAGCTATGTAAATCGTCTTCTAATGCAGACCATTGTATTTTTCCACAATGTTTGAATCTCTTTCATCTCATATTTTTAATATTTCCTTTTGCTTGCACCAATTTCTTAATGCTTTCTCGTCGACCTTCTGAATTACTTTCAGCTGGAAATCAGCAGTAAAACTGCAACGATGTTTTAAAGGTATAATGAATGACCACTATTCCCGCAAATCAAAACTTCACGAGAGAACAAAACATTTTATTACGAGTGATCCTCGTGATGAAATGACCTACGACCCTCAACCCTCGATCTTGAACCACCCAGTCGGTGTTGTCAATTGGAGTTGTAAATAGTGACTATCGATATTTTCCTGTACTCCAAGACACAATTTAAGATAGCACTACTAGCAACTTCTGACTCATTCTACTTTATGGGTTGTATTTATTTATTTTTTCATGGTTTATTACCAATATGAAACTATGTTTTCTTCTCGCATTGTGAGTCGTGCTTTTGTTCACATTTGATCATTGGCCATTCACGCGACGTGCTTTCCCCCCTCCTCCCTTCTTCCAATTTTGATGATTTGAGCAATGAACAACCAGCAGATAGTCTATGGCTGAAGAAATTTGCTTTTAAACACAGATAGTCAATGGACTATACGTGTGAAAACGGTATATTGAGTATTACTATTTATCTTTAAAAGGAAAGTTAAAGGATCACCAAATGAGCATATTTTTCTTTTAAACTGTTCAAGAATTTTCTCATCAGATATACTTAATTGAAACTTATTTCTTTAATTAAGAATTACAACAATTTAAATATTGTAATTCTTACATGTATACATTTTTAATTTTCTAGATGGACTTTATATCGGGGATTACAACCAGTTTTGATCAGCCTATGTTGTTCAAATTTTGTATACTTCTACTCATTTCATGGTCTTCGAACTTTAGTGAGTTCCAGAAATGCAGGTTATAATGCCTTAAGAGATTTAGCTGTTGGAGCTGTAGCAGGTATAATACTTATTAAATTTTATCATTGGCTAACTATTTTATTGACTAATTTTATAAAGGATTTTGAAATGTAGAAATATTTTAAATTACCAACCTATTTTCATGAAAACTTTTCTGTATTGTTCTTATTTCTAGTATTTAAAAATATAAGGAATAAAATATGTTTTTTATCTTTCTACTAATTTTTATCTATTTTCATTTTAAGAATCATATTATCATCACAAAAATTTATTAGAATATTTCTATTTGTGTTAAACTATATAATGTGAGAAATTGCATTTAATTTTGTTGAAATTTAAAATTTAGCCCGTTTAAGGTCTCTCTTTTTAGTTCATTAAAAAATGTAAAACATTTTTTAATGAACTCTAAATGTTATTTATTTTAGTCAAATCAATATTTATTGCATTTCTGAATACTCATACTTTGCTATGGTAATCAACCAATATTTCCTAACACCAATGTAGTCTTTTTCAACAATGGTATGGTTTAAGTGAGATGCATTGAATAGGCTTCTGTGTATACAAGCCATTTTGGTATAATTGCTGAGAAATGGTTCTTGCAGGTAAACATGTACTCGTAGCAGTTACAAGGTATGCAACTATTTTTCTAGGAGTAATATTTCTGTTCCTTTTTACTGTTAAGGATAATATATCAGACATCTGTCTAGACTTTTCAACAGAGTCCTGTTTTTATGAAACTGTCGAAAATTTACTTACAATTTTGTGATAATGAAATTATCATTAAATCTGGTTCTTTCAGCAATGATTCTGTTGTGTGAATTTTTAAAAATAGAGTCCTGTTTTTCTGAAATATGCAAATTTATGAATGTGAAATTAGTACTTAGTTAAAGTTCTATTTTAAAGAAAATCTTACAAAAAAAATCTATTTGTCAATTTATGTATATATTATACATACAGATATGTAAATAAACATTACATTTATTCAAAGATTCATTTATTTGTTCAAAGTTTAATTTTTAAACTAATTCAAATTTGTGAAAAATCCATTTTTCAGAGAAAAAAATTTTGTGAAGGGCTCATTTTCAAGATAAGATATTTTTTTAACTGACCACTTTTATATAAAATATTTTGAGAAAGGTCTTTTTAGCAGACCCATATTTTGATAAACAATCTTCTTTAGATCTGGTTTTCCTTCTATGACCACTGGCTTGCTTTTTCATAGCATTTCCACCTTCAGAAGCCTTTTTTTATTTGCAAGATGGTGCCTTTTTGACACTCACATTGTTGTGGCCTCAGTAATAACACTTTGATCTGCATCAAGTTGCCCAACTAGCTCATATTATGAATATCTTACAGATATTTCACACTTAATTATTGTTCTGTGACATGGAATTTCACAGAAATAAGTTCAATAAGATATGGTGCTATTTTTATCAAAAACCTAAGTGTAAAATTTTTCTATTGAATTAGCATCTTTGTGATCTGCTTTTATGCAGATACCAGGTTCTGCTCTACTATGCCCTCTACATTTTTTTTTTTTATTGTTTGGCTGTTGGGAATGCTATTTTCAAAAACCTGTTTAGCAATTGTCAAGCAGTGTAATTATATAATATAACCTTTTTTAAATAAAAGACCTCTTAATTGATTATAGATTATTGAATAGATGATTGTTTCATATTTTGCCATTAAATTTTATGCATATAACATCTTTTTATAGTACTTAGTCTCATTTTTATTGTTACTTTTTATAGGGGTGATAAATGTAGTTCTCACTACTCCATTATGGGTTGCTAATTCAAGGCTGAAAATGCAAGGAGCTAAGATATCTGTCAAGGACAGGAAAGTTTTGAAAAAGTATCCTCAATACAATGGAATTATAGGTTAGTTATGAAAATTGTTTTATTTTTAGTTTACTCTGAAAGGCTTTTCTATGTGCATGTGAAATTTTATTTATCAAAACAAATGTAAGAACAAAAATATAAAATTATTTTAATGTTCTTTAATTCATCTTTAGTGATTTCCAGGTATTATTATAAAAGACTGCATTTTATTAAAAAATTAAACATATGCTTTTAGATGAGTTTCAAAGTATTTACTTAGCTACTTAAAATTGTTGTGTTTTTAAGTATTCATTAACTATATTTCTAAACTGTAATTACCATGATAATAATGCAAGTCTAAGACTGTAAAAGATCATCTGTAGATTTAGGAGAAATATGAAAGCTATGCTTTTAATACCTGTTTCTTGTTCTATTTCTTCCAAGAAATTAACTGCTGAAATATGTGTGCTTGCTTTGTATTCTTGATGCGGTTTTACTAGTTGATTGCTTTGTGGGCATTTTATATCTATAAAATTTGTTGTTGATCTAATGCAGAGGTGGGTAAAAGCCGGCCCTTTTTCTTACTTTATCCGGCCTGTTGAAAAATCTTTCATGCAATTTTTTTTAATCTCTTATATGCGATTTTGTTGAAATCAACAGTATTTGTATGTGTAGTGTACATATAAATAATTAAAAATATATAAATAATAGAGTATTATAATTTGAATAGCCCTACTTTAATGTATACATGTGGTCGGCTTATTACATAGAACTGAACGTGCACTCCTCTCATTCTTCGAGTGACGACAGACCGCAGCATGCGTACTGTTTATTTTGATTTAGCACTAGTCGCATACTCGTCATTTCTTTTGAGACTAATGGTTGTTATTTTGCAAATATAATAATAAATTGAAAAAGGTGGACTTTTTGTAGGTAAAGTTTTAGAACATTGGTTTTATATTATTGTAATAATTGAATTATTTATGTATTTTAAATTACTATTTAATTATCTATTATCATATTTCTTTAAAAATTACGTGGCATAATTTACTGGGCACAAATTGTTCGCATATACACCTAAGTAAGACAATTTATTATTACTATTATCTTTTATTAACTGTCAAATTTCTCTGTCCAAATGCTTTAAAATGATACTTAAAGTGTTTTTGTCAAAAAAAATTTCTTGGGCAGGGAAAAAACTCCCCTCAAAATATTCGCGTGTGCACAGCGTACGCGGTATAGTGTTGGCATTTTCAGAATTTTAAGCATAAAATAGCCCGTTTAACTGCCAACTTAATTTTTCTTAAAATCGCTTATTTTCAGTTAGTTTTTTCTAATTTCCCTCTGATATCAAGAAACACCCCCTTCCTACTATTGACGTAATAGTCACAGCCAATCGGGGAATTGAGCGGCTGTAGCATATTTGGCTCCGGAGTGAGCGTTATGCAAATTAATAAGTATATATATAGCCTCGAGAGATGTGTTGGTATATATGTGTTATGTTTATCAGGTTGTTTCCCCCTCCTCTAGTACGAGTTAATTTCTGTTTAGCTTAGTTTAGGACGTGTTAGAATTGTAATTTAAGTGTTTATGAGTTGTTCTTTTGTTATGACAATAAAATTGTTATTGTTTACTGATTTATCGTGTCTTATTGCATGCTAATCCAAAAGTAGAGGCCAGTAAGCTTATCAATGGGTTATGGGCCAAGACTGCCCCTTTGACCACATAGTTAGAAATTGATAGAATAAAACTTATTCTGAAACGTATCGTAAAAATTTATTTTCATAATATGGAGAATGTGTATAAAATAGATGCACTTAATTATAAAAATTGGCCTAAATGGAAAGTAGATATAGAAATGGTAATGTTGCATTACGGATGCTGGCATTTTATTTTCGATCCAAGTACTACCCAAACTGAATCAACTGAAGGGGAAAAGGCCGGAGATGATAGTTCTTCTACAAAACTGCCAAAACAGAAAGTGGAGGAGACCTGAATGGATGATAAAACCCAGTTATTTCATCAAAGAAAAAAACTGTGTGTATACCCTTATATATCAGAACATTTGTGATGAATTAAAACCTCTGATTTTGGATACTCGGGATGGTGTGCAAGCATGGAATATTCTTAAATCCTACTTTTGGGAAACATTTTGAAATTTCATTTTGGCTTGCACTTAAAAGTATTTGCCCACCCCTGATCTAATGCAAAGTTGATATTGAATCTTTTTCTCCTCTTTTCTCCCCACTTTTTAATTTTTTTGTTCTATAAAATAAGCAACTATCATGAATCCCTTTAGAAAAACTTATATTCTCTAAACTATGTTTTGGGGTATTTTATTTTCCTCTTTGTTGATTGTAAATGTATATCTTTTTGTTACAGTCCATTATCACTTAATTTAAACATATTATGGGTTCTTGAGATTAACATTATTTTGATTGTAATATTATATAATAGGCCACAGAGAAAATATTTTAATAGAAAAATTTTTGCTATTGTTGTTCGCTTCATTTTAGTAAACATTTCACAGATTCAGCTTTTCCTATTTTGTTTTTATTTGTTTTGTTTATATTCATAGAAATAACATTTGTTTCCCCTTTCTTAGTATAAATAGTTAAATTGTGCAATAAAAAAATCTGGGTTTTTTATGTTGGTTTGGGTATTATTTTGGTAAATTAATAGATTTATTAAGTGGTAAAATATACACAACATGAAAGCATTTCTCCAAGATGAATGCTACTCATTATTCTATAGTTCAGACTGTGTTTTTAAAGTATAGAAAAAGATGATGCAAATTACGTTTTTCCACCTTTTAAAACTCTATATCAAAGTTAATCACTTAGTCTACAGTAGTTGGTACAGCATATTTTAAGAATTTTGAAACATTCATTTGATTTTAGAGATTTTTTTTTAATATTAAAGATCTCATATCTGCAATACTTGAAGAAATCCGTTTTTTCATTGAATAGATATTAGGATAATTTTTCAGTTTGAATCCAGATATTTACATTTTATACCTTGTTGTTTATCATGGCTTTAGATATAAAAAAAAATCAATGGCTTTTACAATCTTTTTTTTAACTTACTCTTTTCTGGGTCATTTCTCCTGAATATATATTGACAAATATCTTAAATCCAAGTTATTATAGACTGCACAGAGTGAAATAAATGTGAGGTTTAAACAACTTTGAATATTATAGCTTTCTTCATTAGTAATCAGCTGTCATATTTAAACATCATAGAAAAAAATAAACTTTATACGAGATTTATTTGTTATTACATGTAAACAGAGAACTGTAAAATGAAGCTTTATAATAGATAAAGCTATTTTCAAGGTTTCAGTACCTATAAAAAAAAAATCTGCAGGGCTAAAAAAATCACATAGTGTTGATTCAGATGACAAAATTATAATATCAGATACTTAATTCAGTAGATTGTTTATATATAAAATTATTCTCTATCTTCACTGGAGAGAAAAAGTCTCTTTAAGAAAACCTAAAATTTCTACAAACTGTTTGTTACTTGCTTCTAAAAGGGTACATTAGGCATTAATCAGTTAGTAACTGAATAAAAATAATTATCTTGAAAAAGAACACAAACTTAGCCTTACATCAATTGCACAAAGTTTCATTTTGCATGAAAATTAAGCTGTCAAATAGCAGACAATAAATTATAATTTCAAAACAATAGTTACTGTTTGGCAAAAATAAATAAAGAAAGAAATAAATATGGAGGAGCAGATGATATATATATATATATATATATATATATGTCAGGATTTAAATTGTAGATTAATTTAAAAAGATTTTAATTAAGAATTCTTTACTGAGAGTGACGCAGCGTGCGGAGTTAGCCACATAAATACGGCTCACGTGCAGTGATCTAGAGCAGAGAGCAGTGTGTACATTCCGCGGACAGAGCTATGGCTACCCAAAGCAGCTAAGCCTGCCCTTGTTAAAAGTTGGGCGCCAATGGGAGAAGCCATTGAAAATGATTGATGAGTAATGTGCTGTGAGATTTGAATAAAGAATGAAAACGATGTCAGGACTTTAGTGTCGTTTAGTGGGAGCCCGACACACACACACATATATATATATATATATAATATATATATAAATACACAAATCTTGGAGTAAAAAAAGATCATGCTAAAAATATTCAACAGCTTTTGTTACATAATGTCTGTGTATGTGTTTAAATTATGCAATATTAATCTTCACTTTTTGGTTTAGATTTCAAGATATATTTGTGTTTTTATGATTAACAGAGATAGTGGTAAAATTATCTTTCTCTCTCATCTTATATTTTCTGTATGTATATACTTTTTCATGAGTATCTCTTATGTTTTATGAAGATTCAAAGTATTGAACTTAATCAGAGCAATTTTTCTTTAACAGATGCACTTATGAAAATATCCTCAACAGAAGGATGCAATGCATTGTGGAGTAGCATGGTTCCATCTCTTCTCTTAGTAGCCAATCCTAGTATACAGTTCACTATGTATGAGGCTTTGAAATCGGAAGTTGAGAAACTTGCAGGAAAATCTGTAAGAATTATTTTAGCTTTCAAAAGTATTCTATGTATCACATTGATATGAAAGTTTTATATTACTTTCATTTAATTAATACAATTTAGTTTTTTAAAAGTATGGTTTCTTAATGCATTTGAGATATTGGCAAATTTGTAGCATGAAAAATCTATAGATCTATAAAAATCTAAAAAATATTATATAAAAATCTAATATAATGTAAATCTAATATAATATAGTATAATAAATATAATATATTAAATATATATATAATATATATTTATTTAATATATTATATATATGTGTATTTAATATATATATTATATATATATTATATTATATATATGATATATATATATATATATATAATATAGTATAAAAATCTTTGAATAGCAATCAGATGGCTGAAATAGTTTCCTCCATTACCAGAATTTATTTCTATTTAACATAAGCTCTTTTCTTCTCTTTGCATATTCTTGTTTTTTGAGTAGATAATCCATTTTCCTTGCTTCTTAACCTTTTGTTTAACCGTGTTGCAGATCAGTAATGTATACAAAAAGTTGATGTCATTTCCACCATGAACTTTTAAAGATGGTTTTTTTAATTGTTGCTATTCTGCAACACTGCAAGTAAAGCAATTTGCTGAAAGAATCCATAATAAATGGCAATACTAAATTTAATTTTTATATCAAAGTTTCATTTATTGTCTGATTGGATGTACAATATTTTGTTTTGAAATGAACTTTGGATTTGTTTAGTTAGATAGAAAGCTGAATGGATAACATGCTGTTCTTCAATACTGGAGTTTATGGGTTTGAATCTCACTATTGGCATGGATGTTCGAAGCCATTCAGATTTAGCTTTAAGCAGTAGGTCCCTGTCTCACTAGCTCTTGTGTAACAAAACAGTAGATTGTAGTGTACCTAACTAAACTAAACCAAACCAAATTAAATAGAAAAGAACTTGGAGATTTAGTAGTAGAATTCTCAGAAAGATAGCTTCAAATTTTTTATATAAAGATAATTTTTTTGGTAAAATAATATACAATATAAGAAATATGTATTTTTTGTTTGTAGGAAATACTCTTTTTTTTTTCAACAGATTTCCATTTTTAAGCTTTTAAACTTTTTTAATTACATGTTTGAAATAATAATGTATAACATTTGCAGAAATATTTTTTAAATTTTGAGTTGTTGAGATAGAGTTAATTCTCTGACTGTCGAACCCATATATATATATATATATATATATATGGACTCCCTAAATACTGATGATAATATGTACAGCTTTTAAATTAAGATTCTAATTTGCAAAACTCAGTTTTTTGCCTTTATATAAGGACTTCAGTATCACATGCTCAGTTTGTCATTAGACTAGATTTAATGTTTTTGATTGAAATAAAAAGATAAGCTATAAAAGTTCTTTATCTCAGACCTTTACAGTTAAAGGATTAAGGTTTTTGCAATGCTCCGTAGGTGATACAATGATTCCACTCTTAAAAGCTTAGTGTCACTTATGTATAATTTGAAAACAGGCCAATCTGAATTTTTAAATACTTCTAGATGGCTCTAAAATAGTAGCAGTTTTTACGATGATTGAGTTTGCATGGTGTTTGACCTTCATGGGCATCATTTCCTGTTCTGGATTTGATAAAATTATTGGTGTTAATAAACTGGAAATCATGGCTGTTTAAAAGCAAAAAAAGGAACTGTAGTGTTCTTGTTCTGTGCTTTCTTTCTTTTTTTTCGTTAGGACAATATGAAGAAGCTGGCTATTACAGGGAATGAATGGGCAATATTTCTGCTTGTGTTTTGTTAAAGTTTTGAGATTTGTTTAATGTATAGTATTTTTTTCATCTTTATATTTATAATTTTAGTTGTTTGCAGTCTTCATTAATTTATATTAATGTAAACTATATACATCACTTATTAAATTAGAATCATTATATTAAAATTCTATGAATTTTTTGTAAAATTAGGCTTAACTGTTGCTAATGCTTGGGTTGATGGCGACACTCCATTTGATCACATGACTACACACCAATGATCCTCACAAGGGTTACCTTCTACCTAAAAGCAATGAGAAGGTGTAGGGCAGTAGGCTAGAAAACTTAGTAATGGCCAGTTCAGTCCTTTGGGATTTAAAGTATTAAAATGGTATCCTGTCTCTTTTCAGAAGAATGACCAATATTTATAGAATCAAAGCTCAGTTGTATGCTGTGTGTTTAAGAATTTTTAAGCTTTATAGTTCTCTGAATTATTTTGTCTGATTTCTATTCCTATAACACTATTGCCGAACGATGGCCGATTGGTTAGGGTGATGGCCTTCAGTACCAGAGTTAATGGGTTTGAATCCCACATTGGCATGGATGTTCGTAGCTGTTTGGAATCAGCTTTAAGCTGTAGGTCCCAGTCTCATTAGCCCTTGTGTTGCAAAAAGTAGACTGTAGCACTCCAAACCAAACCAAACCTATAACACTATTTATTTATTTAATATATACAGTTGAACTGTGATAACTCAAAGTCCCTATTATTTTTGGGGGGATTATTTCCCTAATAATCCCCCGAAATTATTCCCCTATTATTTATAATATTAGGGGATTTATTTATTATAAAAAAATATTTATTATAATTTTATTATTTATAAATTATTCCCCTATTTTAATATTCCCCCCTATTATTTCCCTAATATTTTTGGGGGTCCCCCCCCAAAAATATTCAACTTATCTGAAGTTTGGGTTATCGAAGTTACCTACCATTCCTCTCAACTGGCACTTAAGATGGGTGGCCATGGTTTAAATGGTTTGATATGTGCCATAAGTGCTAGATATAAGTGCTATAGTTGTACGCATTTCAATTTTTTAATAGCATATGAAACAGCAAGAGAAGAATGGGTTCAAAAGTTTTATTAAAACTCAAGAAATTTGGCCTCATTACATAGTAATTAGTATACATACCATGTAAATCTCATTTGAAAAAAGCAGTTACTGTACGTTCTCTGTGTTGTCTGTACGTTCGGGGGTCTCCAGGTATTGTTGTAATATGTTAATAGCATCCTGTGTTTGCTCGTGACCTTCGTTCTCGAAGTTCAAGAGTGGACTGGCATTCGAATTTGAACAAAATTGTGTTTTTTTACCGGGTAAATCTATCACAAAAACTTCGACTTAGAAGATGTTCACTTTGAGTTATCGAGACAGGTTTTTAAAGAAAACTATAGAAATGATTCGGGGCTTGATTAAAAGTTCGAGTTAGCGGATTATTCGATTTATAGGAAGTCGAGTTATTAAAGTTCTCCTGTATAATTAAAAATTTCTTGTAGAAGAGTTAATTGAGTTGGCCTTTGAACACACTTCAGCATTTGTCAATATTACATTATTACAACCTTGTTATAAGTAAGCCCATGTACAAAGTTAATCTTTTCATTCATCTCATTTATTATTCTCTTATATAAAAGAAACTTGTATATTTTCTATATACCATTAGTGAATTTTAGCATGATTTATATCTTGTTTAAAAAGAATTTTATAGCTGTAAATCACAATTTTAGAACGATCTCAAAACCAAAGTTTATGTCATATGCTCTGAATTCAAAATTTTAATACAATTAACAATTTTTTCTTAAATCATGTTTTATTCTGTTAATAATGGCTTGTAATTTTGTTCAAACCATGTTTTGTTCAGTGACTAATCTTATAGTTTTACTGCATTTTTTTCTGGCCATGGTGTAACATGGAGCATTTAAATTTCAGTAATTAAAGAATTAATTTAGTAAAATATGTGACATAAGCTGTAAAAATAACTAATTTAGTACTGACTAAATTTAAAATGTACAATTTCAGCTTTGTTTTGAGTATACCTTCACTATTTAATAGTTATGTAGTGTTATAAGAAGTATAATTTATTTAGGGTTTGTGATCAAATCATTTATGATTCTAGTGATTTAAGATAATAGTTTCATGATTTTTTTTGTCTTTTATAGCATTTGAATTCTGTCACATACTTCATTTTAGCAGCTATATCGAAAAGCATTGCTGTTGTTTTGACTTACCCTTTGCAAATTATTCAGTCGAAATTGAGGGTAATACATATTGTTATTATTATTATTATAAATTGTAAAGTTTGTTTTTGAAATAAAATGTGTACATTTTATAAAGTAAAATAAACTGATTATACTAAAAAAATGATCAATGATATTTTCAATATAGTACTAATGTAAAATTTAACTGAAATTTCTTTTATTTTGCATTTGTCCAGGTTGATTTTAGTTTTAATTTTTATACATAGTTTCCACGCACCTGGAAAGTCAGGGAAAATCATGGATTTAGACAATGGATTAATTTTGTCATGGAAAGTCTTGATTTTTCAAGTAAAATGAGTAAAAGTCATGGAAAGTCATGGATCTGCTAAACTACCGATTAAATAAATATGCATTGAATTGTTTAATTCTATTTTTACTTGTCATTTGGCTGAAGTTACTGAGTTTGGTATTTATGTATTATCTTATTGACCATATTGCCAAGTAAAATTTGTTCACTGAGGAAACTCAAAGCAAGAAAGCTTAATGAGTGGGTAAATGTATATTATTCTGGTTTTTTCTTAAATTGTAGATTAAAATTTTATTAATACAATAATTATTTTTTAATAAAAATGTTAAGATTTTTGCACAAAATATAAGTTTGTCTCTAGGGATATTGTATATAAACATTATAGGGTTATATTTGGCTATTATTCATAGTCACCTGGGTAATACCAAAGTACCCTGAATTCAAATTGGAAACATTTTGATTGAAAAATTGCTATATGATTAAACTTCGGTATATAGATACAACAATTTATTTTTATGTATGTGAGTTTATTAACACTTATAAAGTAAGTTTATAGTTTTTATATGATAAAATTCCTGTAATTTCTCTAAAAGCATATATTTTATTTGTATGTACATCAGAAGTTTTATTCATATATAATTTAATGAAAGCTTTTTAAAGTCATGGAAAATGATCCGCTAAATCAGGGAAAGTCATGAAAAGTCATGGATTTGAAAAATTTTATTTTGGCAGATACCCTGTTATACATATCTTAATTTCACTTATTCTTTGTCTAATAATTTATATAGTGATAAATTACATTTTACTGTGCTTGTTTTAGTTTTAAGATATTAAGTATTCATTTCCAATCAGTACAATGTTCTTTTTACTTTTTGTCTTCTAGTATGGAGCTGAAAATTATAAAAAACTGAATATAATACAGATATTTTCCTACATCATTAGGTAAGTACTCATCTTTAGCCTCATCAAAACTGAGAAAAAGTGCTAGTGAATATATTTCAACATTTTATTAGTTATATTTTACTTTTTTAATACTATTTCAGCACTATTATACTTCTGAAAAACTTCTGTGCAATATAAATTCTGATTTAGAGTAATATTTTGTAGTTCACAGTAAATAATTTGATTTATGAACTTGCTTTAACATCATGAAAAAAATTCAGAATTTATTGGAATAGTTGCATTTTAAAGTACAAATAACCACAAAAGATCTGACTTATCTATATATATATAAATGAATTTGTGTCTGTCTGTCTGTACTCTATAGACTCAAAAACCATGTATCCAATCGCTGTGAAAATTTGGGAAATTCTTAGGTATATTCCTGGCAAGGTTTTTGTAAATTTTTAATGTTCGAAATCCATTCTTTCCCCCTTTTTCGAGCATTTCATGTCATTATTACAAGCATTATTTTCCCCAGTTAAACGCAAACAATTAATTTTTTAATTTATCGCATCATAACTAAGTGAAAGAAGCAATGTGACGTCATCCCAAGTAATTATTTAAGCGCAGTTTTCCTCGGTTAAAAGCAGATGATTAAAATTTTCAATTTATCGCATAATAAATAGGTGAAAACGATATTTTTTAATCATTATGACGTCATTCCTTGAAATATCTGATTTATTCATTTCTTATTTTATATTATTTAAACATCGTCTGTGTAGTATCAATTCAATTTGACCTGGAAATTTAGATATAAAGTGATTAATTTCCATTTCTATGTGACACAAATTATAGCATTTTTATATGAGAATTAATTTTAAATTTAATTCTTGGTTCATTTTTACAATAAAATGTTTTTCAATAATATTCCAACAACAAAAAGCACAAATTTCAGTGGCTCTCATAGGGTAAATAAAAACCTATCATTTTATATAGGTATCTTAATATTCATATTGTTGTCGATGTGAATGTGTGTTTCTGTTTCATACAAAACCATGTGGTTTGTCATAAATTTCCTTAATTTCGGACAACATTTATTAATGCCAACAAAATTAGCACTGTTGCTGTCAAAACCTCTGCTTCCTATTCTACCACCTAATATGTTAAGATCTATTAACCTTGCTAATCAACGTACATTAGTAATACAGTAGTATAACAACTGAATATTGTTATAATACGCTTATAATAGAAATTTATAAATATGTCAACGTTTCGAACTGTACTGTGACGAAATAGAGAGTTAGGCAGGAAAAAAAAAAGATCTTTGTTTAAAAGTAATACATTAAGTTCACTGTAGTGAAGCACGGGCACACTTGCTAGTAGTCCATAAATATCAGCTATATATGCTATTCTAAATAGGCAGTAATTTTCACATTATAAACTGCAGTAGGATCAGATCTATCTCATTGCTAAATTTGTACTCACTGTGACTGGAAAGTGCATCCCTGTTATAGGTTTTTAGTTGATGAGGAAGGTTTCATTCTAAATTGAGTTTAAGGGGGATGCTCTGCACTGCTTACCTTTTGATACAAAAGCTTCCACCCTGCATGCTCTTTGATCCTGGTCCAACGCAGAAAAGAATGTGGGACAGCTTTTTATTTTATTTTGTTTCTTAAAAAAAAAGCTGAACTTTTTTTTATGATATACAATGCTTCTGAGTCTTTTTTTTCCTTGTACAAAGTAAAAGAAGCATTGTAATCATGATAAATTTCAGGGCTCATGTTTCAGTAAAAATATTTATTTTGACAATGACTGACTGAATTGACCATTCAGTCAGTCTATTCAGTCCAGTTCAGTCAGACTATTTTGACCATTTAAAGTGTGACATCTATGTATACATGTAAGGAACTTTAATTCTGAATATCCATTTTGACTAGTAGTTTTCTTTGACATGTGTATGTATGTATGTCACATATCTCAGAAACTATTGACTGAAGAAAGTCAAAAATATTTTTTGTAGAATTATTATAATATCTAGTTGTGCACCTCCCCCTTTGATTGTATTCTAAACTCTATATAATGCAAAAATTCAATATAATAAGAAGTTATACTGTGGGGCTTAACTGAAAAGGGATTAGCTGTAGAAGGTTGAAGTTTTGTATTTCAGATTATAATAGCATTCAGTTTAACTCCTCTCTTTTTGATTTCAATCTAAACTCTATATAATGAAAAATTTCAATATGTTAATGTATAGTAATGGTATGTGGGCATAACTGATATAGGATTAGCCGTAAAAGATTGAATTTTTTTTTTTTTTTAGTACTATTATAACATCCATCTGTGCTCTTCCTCTTTTAATTGCAATTCGAACTCCTGTAGAGTTAAGATTACATTTAGAAAAAAATTTCAATTTAACATACAAAAGTGTTCATTATATTCAAATTTTGCATTGTGTGGGCATAACTAAAAAATGATTAGCAATACAATGCTGAAATTTTGTGTTTAAGCTTATTATAGCATATAGTTCTGCACTTTTCCTTTTGATGGTAATCTGTACTCTCTATAATAAAAAAAAATTCAGTATAATATGTATTAAGGTTGTGGGGGATAATTAAAAACCTATGAGCTCTAGAGGGTTGAAATCTGGTATTTAAGACTAATATATCATTTAGTTGTGCTTCTCCTCCTTTGATTGCAATCTAAAGTCTATATAATGTGTAGCTGTAAAATGTTGAGTTAGTTTGGTTCGGAGCGCTACGATCTACTTTTTGCAACACGAGGGCTAATGAGACCGGGACCTACTGCTTAAAGCCGATTCCAAACAGCTACGAACATCCATGCCACAGTGGGATTCGAACCTACAAACTCCAGTTCGGAAGGCCAGCACCCTAACCATTCGGCCATCGTTCAGCTGTAAAATGTTGAAGTTTTGTTATTAGGACTATTATAACACCTAGTTGTGTTCCTTATCTTTTGAATTCAATTGACCCTTTTTATGATGAAGAAAATTTAAATATGAGGTATTTTAACATTATGGGGCATAACTAAAAAACAATTAGTTGAAAATGTTGATATTTTGTGATTAGGATTGCTGTAACATCTAGTTGCATTCAGCTCTCTATATAATAAAACATCTCAATATAATAGCTATTATTGGTATCAATCTGAAACAATGCAACTCAATGATAAATATGTATTCATATTTTTATTGTCAATTACAGAGTTAACAAAGTTATTGTAATCATAAATTGTTTCGATTGAGAATGAGATATCTATGCATTGAAATGTTTCAGGTCTCTACTAGAGAGCAGTAATTTTTTTTTAAGATATGGTGACCTTCTTGAAGGCAGTGTGTCCCAGTTTTAAGACACAGTGGCTTTTTTCACCCTGTTCTTATTCAAACATAAAACGAACTCTGGCTGTAGTACATTATTCTAGAAAACACTTGTTCTACAGCCTTCTCAAAGCTTTTTCAGCAGATAAATATTTTTTCATCAATTGAGGAATAACTTGCAAAGCATGTTGAATTAATTCTCTGGCAAGCCAGTAGGGACTACATTAGATTTTTTTTATTGTTGAGTAATGCAGTTTTAAATTATTTTAAAAGGGAAAAATTTTTTTTTCTTTATGACAATCATTCAAGTCATAGTTTTACAAAACATACACAGCATTCTTGTTAAACCTGTTTTGTCATTTAAACTATAATATCATTTCTTCTTAGCACTAGTAATATTACTTTGTCTGAAAAAGTGTTATCAAAGAATATTTTTTGCATTTTTTTTCCTTGAATGCATTTTGACTAGTTTTATTGTGATA
This sequence comes from Pardosa pseudoannulata, assembly GCA_032207245.1. Classification (NCBI taxonomy): domain Eukaryota; kingdom Metazoa; phylum Arthropoda; class Arachnida; order Araneae; family Lycosidae; genus Pardosa; species Pardosa pseudoannulata. The sequence goes on along the minus strand of CM063504.1, from coordinate 139,360,688 downwards.
AAGATACAGCTTATTGATTTTTTTTTCTTTTATTTTCAGATCCAATGGTTTCAAAGGTCTATTCAAAGGTTTGGAATCTAAAATACTACAAACTACTCTGACAGCTGCTTTGATGTTTCTCTGCTATGAGAAAATAGTTTCATTTGTCTTTCACATCATGGGAGTTATTCCTGCGTCTCATAAAGCTATAGCTTGATCTAACCTTTAAATTTTCATTAATTTTCTGGTAAAAAAAATGTATTGGAGGTCAATATCTTTAATATTGGAAGTTTTTTTTTTAATTAACAATTTATTGAGCTAACTTACAGCCTAAGTATCAACATATATGTATATTAATCTTATTTATTCTGTATATTTTTGTTATCTATTTTTTAATGTGAAGTTTTTCACATTTTTGGTTGTTATATTGTGCATGTTATGAGCTGGAATGGCTACTTAAAATTTTTATTCCTGTTATTCATGATCTTTAAGCTCCCCCACCCTCCTAAATTTTGCATTACTTGTGTTTCTTATCAAGCTTTGCTATCCTGCATTGAACAAATTGTTGGAAGTACCCAAATAATTTTTTATATTAATGAAAAAAATTAAAATATAGTTGAAGTTTCTGTTAATTTTTGAGAAAAGAGGGAAATTTCACAAAAAAGTATTAATACTTTTTATGTTAAAATTAAGCTATGACTTCATCCTTTTTTTAAAGTAAAAACTGAATATTCTGCTCTATATTTCATAATCTTTTAATAGAATGGTGTTTGGGTGGGCAAAATATAAACATAGCATTTGCTAGTAATTAGCAGGTATAAATGCTTACTTTATAAAAAATTTAAATCAACCTTTTATTGCTTAAGTCATTCTTTAAAATTATGCAAGATTTGCCTATTGAAAAAGTACTAAAAATTTAATAGATTTAATTAAGACCTTAAAACGAATTGCTTAATATAAACTTTATTAACCCTTTGTACTCCAAGGGTTTTATTATTATTATTTCTATGGGGGGGGGAATCAGTAATTCTGTGAAGTTTTTAATGAAAAATAGGGTAAAATCACACTAAGTCAAATTGAAAATAACATTTTTATTTGAATGTTCAATGTAATTTTACATGTTTGAATTATAAATATTTAAGTCTTTATGCTCTATAACTGTGGGGATTATGGTATTATATTGTCTACCAATAAGTATTTGGACACCTGTGATAGAGAAGAAAAACTAACTTTATTCAAAATTAATAGTTGGTAGAGCCTCCACAAGAGGCAATTACAGCTAGTGGTGTTGTCTTCTACTCGGCTTAGAGCAGACATACAAGTTTCTTCACTGATTTTAGACAGGTAATGCACCTCTTAATTTGGCGATCCAATTTGTCCAAGAGGTTCTCGATAGGATTCAGGTCTCAGCAGGCTAGTCCATTCGATGAACTCCATTGACGTCAAACCATAAAACTGCCACAATGTAGGAAGCACATTGTCATCCAAAATAGTAAGCATCGGCATTGAAGTTACCATGAATGGGGACCAAGGATCCTAGTCTATACCAGGAGAAACACCCCCAGATCATAATTCCACCTCTGCCAAACTTGACTGTTGGCACAATGCATTCTAGCAGGAGATGTTCTCCAGGCAGATGCCAGACCCAGACCCTACCATCCAAATGGTAAAGGATGAACCTTGATTATTTGCTTCAAAGAACCCATTTCCACTGATCTACAGTCAAATTTCAATGTACTGAGCAGCACGGTTGGACATTGTGGTCAAAGGCTTTTGGGCAAGCAGCACAACCATGAAAACCAAGCAGATGCGATTCCTTACAAATGGTATTAATTGAAACAATACTCACGGATGCCTGTTGAAACGTCTTGCAAATGAGGACCATCTGTTGGGTGCAGTTCTTCCTAATTTCCCTGGACAGCACTTGTCAGTCACTATCTTCCAGTTTCGTTGGTCTGCCGACTCTGAGCACATTCCGACATTCACCACTCACCTTCCACTTCCTAATCACATAGGCCACTGTCAATTTTGGGTACTTCAGATCGCTAGATATGTCCTTTAAGGAACAGCCACATTTGTGATACCCGATAATTATACCTTTCTAGAAATCAGAGAGCTCCAAACTGCACGGCAGCTTGCATGCGACTAATGCTGTTTCCTACAAGATGCATCCCAGCAGAGGCCGTGACATAACTCAATGCAGATATCGTCATTTGCATAGGTGTCCAAATACTTATTGGTAGACAGTGTATACATTCCACTTATTGTATCGGATTATAGGCTTTTGGGAACATTCTGCAATTATTTTTTATTCTATGGAGAACAGACTTGACAATCTTTGACTTGACCTTCTAACATCACCTGGAGAATAAAACATATGTGGGTATCAGTAGATATGAAAGCTTATATTTTAAAATCTCTTTAGTTTATTTCTTGATACATTTTGGATACTTACTATTTCTGCATGGATACCAAATAAATCCCATTAATAACTTAACTGTAAGGAAGAACCAAACTTTAATTAAGATGAGTGAGATTCCTCAAAGAGTGGCTGCAAGCAATGCACCTGAATGCTAGATGAACCTTATTGGAGTGCAAAGGGTTCATGATATGAAATTCTCGTCTGTAGCACAAGTTTTAATCATGGAAAGTACACAGTTGCATAATCTTGCCTTAAAAATTGTAAACAATTGAGACGAACAAATGAACATTTTTTGAATGAAATACTTACTGGTGAAATGATTTTTTTTATGTGTTTTTTGCAAATGAAAAAATTTTAAAAAAAATTTTGTCTTTGCATAGAATGCAAATATAAATTAATGCATCCTTTGTGCAATTTTTAAATAATTATTCAACCTTTTGTGAAAGTTAAGTGTGACATTTACTTCTGTTCTGTAACTTGAATTTATATATTTTATTAGAAAAGTTTTATATATAATATACACTTATGCATATATAGAATATCTTAGTCTATTTATAATAAAGTCATTTATTCAAAATTGTTTGCTATGATTTACTAATTCAATATTCACTGCCAATTCCTCCATACTCATTTAAAACCTACAATTTATTTATTAAAATCAATATGCAACAATCAATTAAATTCTATTTCAAACATTTATATCCCTCAAATGTATTCTTTTGGTTGGGTTTGCTACGGTCTACTTTTTGCAACATGTGGGCTAATGATACCGGGACCTACAGCTTAGAGCCGATTGCGAATGGCTATAAACATTCATACACCACTGTGGGATTCGAACCTAGAAACTGTTACCGAAGGCCATCATTTGGGCAAATGTATTCTTTTAACCCTTCATTGGGGCTGTACAAGTTCGGTTGGAATGTTTGTGTTCACTGTGTTCGTACATTTGGTAGAAGGCTATATTTCCTAGTAGTGTACTTTGAATGAATGAAATCACCTTTAGGGCTGCTTATGGGGAAAGTGGGCATCAAGAGCTGGGTTTTGTGACCAGAGATATATTGTACCCAAACCCTAGAAAACATAACCTTTAGAATGCATAAGAAAAGATGCCCATAGCTGAATAAAATCAAAGGAGAATATATAATATATAAGAATATATTGATAGAATATATAGATAAGAATATATTGCTTCTCCCAAGGCTCAGTAAGGTAGGAACAAGGTACTGAAACCTATGAATTCAAAAAAACAACTCAGAATCACAGAAAGTGTTACAACCATCTTCTCAAGATGATAGCTATGACAAGAGATTCAAGACTAATCCCTATAGCCCCGTTTACATGTGCCAGTCATGTACCCTTCTTTTTACCCGGGTAAAGGGATTTTGCTTGGAAGGTCGGAGAAACCTGTTTACATGGTCAATTTTTACCCTCCATTTTGCCGGGATCGTCGCTAGAAGTCACATGATCATACGGGACGGCAATCATCTGTAAGCGCAAAGGATGATGGAAAAGGAGAGTAAACTCTGCTATTACCTGGGTAGAAAGGTGGGTTCTTTCTACCCCTTAATTTTTTCCCTAGCTAGGGATAATTCTTGAAAGGGGAGTACAATTCGCGTACCTACCCTGCATTCTACGCTGCTTTTGGCACATGTAAACGGGTCTTATGATGTTAAGATGCCTCCTGGGGGCACAATAACCAATGAGAAGGCCAACAGCCTTCCTCAGGTTATTCCTGTGAAGCTCCTTTTGTTTCACATTAAAGCAGTCACAATTAGTAATCTACTTTCAGGGTTCCCACAGTCCTTAAAAACTCCTTAATTTTAGATTTCATTTTTAAGGGCCTTTAAAACTCCTTAATTTTTAAATTGGAACGTGATCAATTTCTCCATCCTGATCCACCATAATCACATGATTTCCTATTAGCTTTCTTATTGGACAGTTTTTTTAGTTACTTATTTGAACAATAAATAATTTTTCGCATACTGAAAAGGATACTTATGGAAGTTTATTCTTTCTTGCATTGAATGTAATAGAAAAGTCTTAAACTTTCTTCTTTCCCAAAGCACGCATGCACCAGAGTGTTTTTATTCACAATTTATTGTACTTTTTCAAAATTAATTTTTGCAAATAAATAAATCTTATATTAATTTTTACGCAGTTTTAAAAACTTGATTGGATCATGATCATTGAAATAGTTTCCTCAAGAAATAGGGTTTATGTCGTGTGTTTTAAGTAGGTCCTTATAAAATGTTACTTTGGTCCTTAGAAAGTCCTTAATTTTTGTTCTAGAAAAACAGTGGGAACCCTGACTTTATATTTTGATCACTCCCACTTCATGAAGTGCAGTTATTGCTACATATGATTGAGTACATTGCACCTAAATTCATCACACATTTTACTTATTTCATGACTGTATCCCACAAAATTTATATATTTTAAAATTAGAATTTTTCTGAACCAGGAGGAAATTTATAAGCTAGTGGGGTAGAGGACAAAATTAAAAAATCCTTTTTGTAAACAAATTTTTTCCCTGTTAAATATTCCCATAAAGAATGTTTATTATTTTTAGAATACTAAAATTATAATTAATTGGTATTAAATAATGTGATTGTTTTAATTTGAGCCTGTTAAGTCTATTGTACTCAAACTTGCTGCTCTGTATATTAGGCTTAATGTGGGTCGATAGGGGGTTAAGGCAAGCACCTTTAGATTAGGTTGGTTGGTTGTATAGAGTTTATTGGCACTGAGTCCTGTTGGGACATATTGTGCCAAATGAATAGTTAAAATTTAAACAAGTTAAAACAGCAGAACTAAGAGACTGTCAGAGGATAAAAGCAAATATAAAAGTATGCAATAACAATGTATAAATAAAAGTGATGAGTTAATGATCTTAAATATATGCATAAAAATCAATATCTTTAAAAAAATTAATAAGATTCAAATGAGTTAGATTATGAAGCAATGAAGTGAGAGATATGGAATGAACGTTAAAATAAACACGATCGCGGTAAAAACTTGGACATTCTGCTAGACCTTTAGAGATAAACCATTAAAGGAAAAAATTCATACTTATAAGAATTTTTAATTTCCACTCATCAACTGAAATATAATAAATGTTGGGATAATATGGGCACTGATTCAAACTCAAAAGAAACATTGTCATCCAAATATATTCATATATACTGAAAACAATTCAAATTCATTTTAGTGAAAGGAAAAAGTAACATTACTAACTGGCAACTGCTCATCAAGTGTCATGAGTACAGCAGTGGCAGATAAAAAATTCAAACTTTAATGATTGATAACTTACAATTATTTTCAGTTAAATGAAACTAAACAGAAGTATAAAAGAACACAGTTCATTACAATTTCCTTCTTTTATACGTTTTACCTTAAAAGATCATGAGACCCAAGGTAATAATTATGAATATTATTAGGTTTACCTCCATTAATTACAGGGGAGCAGGCTGGGACTGTCAACAGGCTGGACGTCGGTACTGGCGTAGCGGCCGTTATTTTGCTGGACGTCGGCGCGGGCTCGGGAAGGAACAGATTGCTGGCCGGGGCACTCTCTGGGATGCACACGGGATCTGGCTATCCAACAACTCTTGAATCCCGACATCGAGTCCTTTTTTCCACTTTTTTTCAAACTTTTCACCTCGATTCAATGCCGCTTTTTTCCTTTGCCAATCACTTGGTGAAATTTTCCCACATCTGCACTCCCTACAGGTGTGCAGGTGGGTTCATTAAAAGGGCTCCTTTGGTAAAAGTTGACATTATTGCTTAGCCCCTGCCCCCATATCTCACGGCTACATCCCTGTCTGGGCTTAACTGTTACACTTGTGCCACTCCGTGATCTATAACTCCTCTGCAGGGGGCTCCACTATAACTCAAAATCAACAGCTGCACCTAAATTCTTCTTGGAAATTTATTCCACAGCTGTGTATGCACGTGCTGACCATCGTGGGAAAGTACATCGGTACAGATATATTTTTAATTTATTACATGGTTATTAATATCCAATTAACTTAAACAAGATGAATGGCAGCTGAACACCTACGACATTTTCCTTTAGTACTGGAATCCACGCATTCAAATCCCATTGTTGGCATGGCTGCTTATAGCCATTAAGAATTGCCTTTAAATAGTAAAGTGCCATCAAAGGGCCCCTTCACACTAAATGAATCTTAGAACCACGTTAGCTCAGTCGACAAAGGCGTCAATCTGGTAAACGGAGGCTTCGAGGTTTGAGCCAGCAAAAAATATGCCGTATTCGTTAATGGCGACTGGAGCACGTAAAATAGATTAGTGGTCGCAATGTTCTCCAAGTTCAAACAATACCTGTGAAGGTAGCCGGCCATGCCTGGGGATCTTTTGCATTGTCCTGGCTTCCGATTACGAGGACTCAGCAGGGCAATGTTACCCACATCCGTAGCGCTCTTTAAGCTACCCGTGTTCCCTCGGTTATGGTAAATTAGTAACAGCTTAGCAGCCGTGTTTGGCCTAGAGATATCTGTCTGTATTGCCAGCTTCCAAAAAAAATTTAAATGAATCTTAATCAAGGTGAACATGACTTACCAAGATTCTACCACTCAAATACGCTCAATCAGTTTCAACTTGAATCTATTTTAATCTACTTGGTCCAAGTTCACATATAATTTTGCCATCCAGAATCGTCTTTCTGCAGTTAGTCTTTCCTGGTACCTTCCACCGGACATCTCGTCGATATTCATACACCAATCCAGGTCCCGAAATAGCTGTCATGCCTTTTTTCATGTCGGTTCCCAAGTAGTAAAAGGTCGATCACGTGTGGTTACTCCTAACAACACATCCTTCGAAGTGGCTCGGCAACCGAACGTCGCGCATTCCTTTCTGAGGGTACATACAGAAGATATATCAGTAGAAAATTTAGAATGGGTTCAGTTTTTGAAACTGAATCTGATCTTATTTGAGTAGTAGTAACTTGGTCTGGTTCACCTGATTGAGACCTCTCGATGGCATTCTACTTCTTAAAGGAAATTCTGAATGGCTACAAACTGTCATGCCAGCATTTGAATTTTAATGCATAAATTTTAGTGCTAAAGGAAATGTCGACTGTTCAGCTGTCATCTTGTTTATTGAAAATCAGAACCTAACTATGTATTGGTTGGTTTAGTTTGGTTTGGATCGCTAATGTCTACTTTTTTGCAGATAGGGTTTATAAGACCGGGACCTACTGCTTAAAGCAGATTCCGTACGGCTTCGAACATCCATGTCACATTGGTATTCGAACTTACGAACTCCGGTACTGAAGATCAGCACCCTAACTATTCGGCTAACTATGTATAGGGATTAAATATATATATATATATATATATATACAAACTTTTTCATGGTAAAATTAGAAAATTTGTTAACTAATGAATTGAGATGACACTATATAATCTGGATACTCATGAGTATTGCTCTCGACAGTAGATTTAGCATTGGTAGCGTTAAAATGGAATCCCGGGTGTCATTTGAAAATTTGGACTTTGTGAAAATTAATCGGATGTCCAGTGAAATGTGATAGGATACTTTTAACGTAGAGTAAAGAAATCGGCACAACTTGTATAATTGTAAAAGAATGTAGAGAAACGAAAGCTATAATTATTTTATTATATTAGCTTTGACCGTATCTGTGTGTAACTTCCATTAATCCTACTTTCCAGATATTCCGTATATTGTTAAATTATGGAATAAATTATTTTGAGCTAAAAATGTGTAATCGGAAGTGTTTCTATAGAAAAAGTTTTTATAGGGATGCTGTTTCTTCTTTAAACATAGTAATCTTGTGTTATGTGCATTTTAAGCAAAAAGATAATTGTTTATTATCATTATATAATAGATAATTATATAATAATAAACTTTGAATATGAATCTATTCTTTAAAAAATTATACTTGTTTTTGTTATTTCTCTTGACTACATTTCGCATTTGAAGACGAACACTTTTATTTAACATCTTAGTATTAAATAGCTTAACTAATTGAACTAATTGCCGAGGGGCATGTTATTCTGAAGAAAAAAATAATCCACAAATAAAATCCTAGGTAAAAATTATTCAAATATTATTTAAAAAATTTACGAATTGGACAATTTCAGATATCGAATAAGTAGCAGGTACTGGTGTACACGAATTTATAGTTAACCATAGACATCAAGACGGTATCATGGATTTGAAAAAATTTGGAAACTGATTTCGCCGTATCTGAATTTTCTAGGCTATAATTAATGGAAACGTTATTTAAAAATGGTAGAACTTTAGTATAGTACCACATTGGCGATCTTTTACATTTAGTGAATTTAAATATTTATTTCTAGATAGGATGTAAATGGTGCCGAATTCAAATGTCAATTCCATGTAAATTTGTACATAATTTCCAAGTCTATAAAGTTTATAACGATTTTCCTCATTGTATATATTTTTTTTTAATTTATATTTTTCAAAAATAAATTTCTATGTAATTTATGCAATAATAGCGATACGATATTTGGCTAGTCGAGAAAAATATTGCCAAGGCAAAATATGGCCATTGGGGTCCTATACTAAAACTATACCTTTAAAAAACTCATGAAATTTTTCCGATTAAAAGAAAAAGCGCGAAGACCTCTTCTTTAGCCATGAAGGCACCTTTTTATTTTCACTTGTAATATTCAATTTATTTTCTTGGTTTTCATATACAGTCACTATAAGGTAATTTGTCGCAACGTCTTGAACTACTATAATGTCTTTCCTATTCATTTTCATGTTTACAACAGCCAATAGACAAACAATAAACTGCCCTTCCATTTGAAACTAAAGCCAGAATTGTCATAATTTGAGAATTTGCCCTACTGAGTGAAATCGCCTTATTTATCACGTAATATTTATACAAAGTTAATTAACTATGACATTACAGTCCACGAGTTTAACTATACCACATGACTTTCAATTTTTTTCTAAAAGCAATCTAGATGTGACTGCGCATACGAAATATACATTGACTACAGTAATGACAAACAGTGTTGTAACGGGGAAGAAATTATTTACAAAAATATATACAGTCGTACTCCGATAACTCGAAGTCCCAGGGGAACCTCAAAAATATTCGACTCATCCGAAGTTCGAGTTATCGAAGTTACCTACCATTCCTCTCTACTGGCACATAAGATGGGTCGACATGGTTTAAAATGTGCCATAATGCTATAGTTGTAAGAATTTCAATTTTTTAATAGCCTATGTAAAACAACAAGAGAGGAGTGGGGTCAAAAGGTTTATTAAAACTCACAAAATTTGGCCTCATTACATATTAATTAGTATACATACCATGTAAATCTCATTTTAGGGGGGGAAAAAAACAGTTTTTGTGTGCATTTTTCAAGGTTGGTGGAATGCACAAAGTCACCTAATTTTTGAACACAGTTAAATAGTGTGTGGACAATGGAGGGGAGGGGGGAAGGGCATCCCAAGAATGTGTGACGTAAATGGATACCATTGCAATTCACAGAAGGAAGACATGAGTGGACTCGCATTCGAAGTTTTGAAGTTTTTTTTTTTTTGGGGGGGGGGGAGATCTATCACAAAAACTTCGACTTAGATGTTCACTTCGAGTTATCGAGACAGTTTTATAAAGAAAGTACAGAAATGATTCGGAACTAGATTAAAAGTTAGAGTTCGCGGATTATTCGACTTATAGGAAGTCGATTTATCGAAGTTTGACTGTATTATAATAAATTTGATCACTTTTAAAATGTTTTGTCGATTCTTATGCTGACCCATCTGAAGACATACATCAGCATACAAACTGAAGACCAGTACCGCCACGACAGAAATCACAACCGCTATAAAGCTTCTGCTGACCTACGAACGTTCCGTCATGGTTCGATTTTAATTTTGTCAAACCCGGTAAGAAGCAAACTACAAAGGTGAGCTCGAGACTACCAGGAATAACTGAAGATCCACATCCCTAGTGCACCTCGGGCTCGTGACACCCGTATATACCTAAGGGGATATATCCATGAGGTTGTTTCTCATTTAGCACTACAAAGAGGACACGTACGGCTGGAGCTTGTGGCAGCGGACTCGAGAGATGTGGTCCCCAGAGTTAAAAGGTTTGGTTTGGAACGCTACGATCTACTTTTTTGCAACACGAGGGCTAATCAGGGTTAAAAGGTAATAGCTTAGAATTGTTAAAGAGTTAGGCATGAAAAATTACTTTTATCTATTAATTGTTGTGGTAAGAGCTAGACTTTCGCAAATCAATATAAATTCGTAGATGATTTTACATTTATTGAAAATTTTTTGAAAAAATTCTCTACAGCGGGAATCACCTTGTTTCCCTTTCATGCCTTTCACAGGGCATTATGATTAATGTTCACTTTTCTATTAAAAATGGTCAGGGTACATTAAAGAAGAAAGGAAAATGAAAAAATCAAATGAAATGTCATTTTTTATTGAATAAAAAAAACTTTAAGATTATTTATCAGTAAAAGTATATATAAAGTGTAAAAACGGATTATATCAAATATCTGAAAATACCGGGTGCAATGTAAATGTATTCGGAGAAGGGCAGGACAGGGTGCGGCGCCTTTTCTACCGATTTTACATCAAATCGTTCTACAATATTGACAATACTGTCAGCTTGAACGGTTCAGGGCTTCCAAATGGTCCGCTTATTCATGTATATTCATTTTCTTCAAAGTGATTTGTTTGTTTTCAGGGTTCCCGCTCTTTTTCCAGAACAAAAATTAAGGACTTTCTAAGGACCAAAGCAACTTTTTATAAGGACTTACTAGAAATACACGACATAACGGCATAAACCCTATTTCCCAAGGAACATATTTTAATGATTATGAACCAGACACGGCATGTTCAATAAATGCCCTATAATATTTCAGAATTAAGTTTTTAGAAATGCTTAAAAACTAATATAAGATAAATCTATTTGATGAAAATAATTTTGAAAAATGTACATCTAAAGTTTTTTGAGTGATCAAACTAAAAATAAATTGTGAATAAAAACATTATAAACAGTATTTTCTGTGGGTTTGAAAATGACACACATACACATATTATATATATATATATATATATATATATATGTTGTATGTTTATAGTAGCTGATTATACCCGACGTTGCCTGGGAAAGAAGAAAGTTTTAGACTTTTCTATTACATTCAATGCAAAGAAAATTAAACGTCTATAAGTAACTGAAATATCTACAAACTCCCATCCCCCATGCTCCGTTTAATTAAAATCTACATGACCGTTAGCTATTTAGGATAGGGCAGCTGACTTTATACTTTAAACGTTTTAAGTATACGAAAGATTATATATTTGTCAAATAACTAAGAAAAAACTGCCATATAAGAAAACTAATAGGAAATCACATGACGATGGCAGATCTCGTCGATAGAGAAATTAATCGCATTCCAATTTAAATATTAAGGAGTTTTTAAGGATCTTTGACAAAAATTAAGTAGTTTTAAGGGCCTTTAAAAATGAAAGCTGAAGTTAAGGAGTTCTTAAGGACTATTAAGGATCGTGGGAACCCTGATTTTTAAACAGCTTTAAAAAGTGGAGGAGTAATTATGCAAAATTGCAAATTCCTTGTTAAATGGATTTTGACATTGATCGATGGGGGTGGCAATTTGTAGATGAATGAAGAATGGCGAAATGGGGGAGAGGTAAATAGTGTATTCTACCAGCAATGCAGATTTATAAAGAAAAGACATACAGAAACTGAACACTGCGCTAAGAGGAAAATTAGCTTGGAAGATAAATGGACACATGAGCATAGGATTAATTCGCTTTAAATACAAGCATGTATCTCTAAAAATAAATAAATAAAAATTTAGACAAGAGCATATACTTGTTTCCAGTTCTTACACACTCCTCGAATCATAACTAGAGCTTGTGTAACAAACTGAGGTTCACTGCCATGTTACGCAACTCAAACCCATCAACATAATCAAAAGCAGCTTTGTAAAACAAATTTTTTTATTGACATTTCATCAAACATTAAAATGCAAAACTGATCTTTCAAAACTTTTTTTCCTTTTTCTGTTAGGGCAAGAACTTTTGGACATATAGCATCGTATTTTACAATCTGTCTTGTTGAGCGATTCAGAGTAGTTTAACTAGGGAATGCATAGAATTTTCTTAAACTTGATATGCTGCTGGACTTTGCAAATAGATATTAAGAGCCACCGATTGGTCTTTATCAGTCCAACGACTACCTCTCTTATCCTTTAACTTGGCTACTTTCAGCTGGGATAAAATAAATTCATATTGTGTAGCGCTAACAATATTCTTAACTTTTTCTAAACCTTGATTCCTGGATGAATTGAGTTTTGATATCATACCTTGGCACTTTGCTTTTAACTGGATATTTTTTCGAGTTTTCGGTGTGATGACAAAAAGTTCTTGTCTTGGCCTCCTTTGCCGCAGATTTGAGAGTTGAATGCAAAAATGGAGACGACTTGCCTTCTACATGATGAAAATCAGATACATTATGTTCAGAAGTTTCAGGGTTTACGTTTCTTGGTAATGCTGAAGAAGACAGCCTATTCTGCAGACTACTACAAAAGGCTGAGTCATCAAAATGAAAAGAACAAACGAGCATTGTTTAATATATATTCCTTTGAGTAAAGTCCATCTTCCAAAATAGATGTTTTACCGATAAACTGCAGCCACTTCAACATCCTAATTGTATGACAGTATATTAGTAATAAAAAACAACATGATTTTCAAACTTGTATAAATAGCAGGTAATATAAGATAGCATTTCTACATAATGCTACTTTTATGGCTATTTTATGTGTACACTTTATATTCTTCAAAGTATTTATCCTTTTTTAATGTAAAACACTTCCCAAGAAAAAATGAAATATTTGTTAATAGAATAGGGTTTATGACATAAGAGTTTGGGTCTATGATATACTGCAAGACAAGTTCTACCTCAAAGTTACAATCATATGAATTATTAAAAAAAAAATCTGATCTAAATGCATTATGTTTACTGTTATAAGCTATAGTAGAATAAAAATAACTAAAATTCAGATTTCAATAAATGTACACAAAAGTTACAAGATTTATAAAAAAAATGTACAGTTAATAATAGTTAAAATGTAAAGCAAATAAAATGTTATTTTCAAATTGCTATGAGTAACTAACAAAATAAAAACTCCAATTCCAATAATAATTTTTAAACATAAGACAGTAAGTATAAAAAAAATCCATCACACTACCACAGACCACCAACAAGCAAGAACAATTTTATATTTCAAAGAATGCAAGTTTACATAACAACACATTTTATTGTTCGTGTGTTATAAATAGTTAAAATTTTGGAAAATGTGCTAGAAGGGGCTAAAATGCATCGTCATATAAATACGAAATGCCTATTAACATAAAACTAGAATCATTATTTATGCACCGCTGGAGATGTTTATAAAAGTTTCAAACACATACAGAACAATTTAACTAAACTTTTATTAAAGGAAAAGTTAATTACATGAAGAATATACAGCGTTTCCAATTTCTCGATGGGATTTAAGGAAATTACTTTTGCATACAATAAAAATGTTAAAAACTCCACACTTTAATTTTTTTTAAGAAAAGAAATTGCTTGCAATAAAGAGGAAAATAATAAAAAGGCAATAAATGAGTCCGATGCCACATTGACAACATTGCATCTTACATAATGGGTTTTGTGTTTTCGGTAAATTGAGCTGATTAAAATAAAACCTTTTCAAATGAAAGCGACAGATTGTAAAGCAAGAAAAAACAATACGAATATTTCATTTTATAGACACTGGTGTACAAATTGTTCAGTTAAACTAATGTGTATAAAACTTAATGAATATGCTTTGCTATCGCTCATATATCATGTTAATCTTACCAACAGTAGCCATCACTCAGAGGGATTGGAGCCACAAAAACAAAACTGAAATACATCTAAATATATCCGAAAGAAGAAAATGGCAGAAAACGAGTCTAACCGGTTTGAATGTTGTGTTAAAAGCCAGAACCTGTAGAAATTGGGCGCATTTAAATACAGAACCAATAGAAATTAGGAGCATTAAAACGTAATGAAAGGGCTACATAAGGAGAGCAGACCCTGAAATGAACATAAGCAAAAAAAAAAAAATAAAATAACACGGCGAGAGGAGAAAGCAGTCTGGGTTACCATATTTGGCGCTTTATCGCCCACTTGGCAGGGGAACTCAATTCTTCAGTCAACCCATAAAATTTTAGAAAAAGAAAAAAAGTTTATTCAAAGTATTACAGTAAATATTGGAATCTCAAGTATTAATATCTTTGCTCCAAAATCCGCTTAGATCTATTAAAGCTCCCTACATTAGTGTGTAAACGAATTTTTAGATATCTGTAGATTTATATTTTATAAAAACGTTACTCAGAGTAAGCATTTTGACCGTTTTTTCTACTTTATATCAGTTTATAACATAATGAAGCAACTTTTTGTTTATTCATAGTGTTATCTTATATATTATAAAAAGCTCTATACAAAACTTAACGCTTGTATTTTTAACACAAAATAAATAAAATCTCTTTAGACTTATGAATGCCTGAAATTTGGAGGAAAACAAACATGAAAAAAAAAGCCTTATATAGTGCTCATTAATTAAAAAAATCCCTTATAAATAGAATTCGCATAAATTTAAAAACATCGAAGGTACAGATTTTAAAGTTTTCATCCATATTTATGAAATGAGCCACTTTAAACAATTCGATATTTTAACATTTGCGATAAGTAACGATAAGTAAATATTTGCTTAAATTGATTCAATCGTGCGAAACCGGGGGGGAAACAGTGCAAAAATTTATCAACTTTTTAAAAAGAATTAGGTTGTATTTACCATAGATGGCCATTAGAAACCTCGAGTGCCAAAGAGAATCTTAATGTTCCTCGACGAATTGATGAATGAAGAAAAAAACCGCATTAGCAGTAGATAATTAAACATCAAATTAAATCTTCTTACAACAGTTAAAATTTATTTAAAACCGTTAATGTCACACTTTTCTGTACCATTTCAGCTCATTGCTGCAAGCTTGAGAACAGATTTCAAAAGTCGAGAGGTGTGGCAACAAATTCGTTGTTTTGAACTTGCACACTAGTATATTCTTTTTAACAAAATTTAGAGATAACCAAAATTAACAAAAGTGAAACAATTTTCATGTTATAAATATATAGAAATGTCTTACCATTATAAATAATCAGAGATTAACTACGCATTTATTATAGCGAATTAGAAGTAATAGTAGGTAATGTTACTCACGTCCGTAGCATACTTTAAGCTCACGTGTCCCTTGGGTAGTGCTAAATGAGTAACGGCATTTTGAAAGATTGGAGCAATGATGTAGAATCAAAATCTTCTGTAATAAAAGAAAAATAAAATAAAACAGAGGTAATCGTAAAAATAATCTTGTCTCACGGAGAATAACTCTCTAGTTCAATTGCGTTTAATCTCCGATTAGTTTTAATCGCTGATTATGCAATACAGTCTTAATTTGCCACACGCACTTTCAGGTGAAATCCTTAGGTTTAAACTTAAAATAATAATAAATTAAAAAAAAATTTAATAAGTGGAGCTATAAAATTTTTCTTTTGAATCTCGTGTTCAAAGTCCTCTAAAAGGTTCACGCTTCCTTTTTGATTTACAATTCTTACTTGGCTTAATTTTGGTTACTGGAAAACTTTTGTGTTATAATTGTGTTATTGCAGCATCTGCTACCAAAAAAAAAATAGTATTAATGTTGTAATTTTTTAATTTTACTGCAATTGATAAGGGATACTTTGTTAATTGTAGAAATAACTGGTTTTGATAAAGATTTTGTTTTTATAAATAAGAATATCAAGTCAAAAATAGAATGCAAAAAATTATATGTTTAAAGTATGTATAGAATACTTATGTGACATATTTGAATCAAGTCGTATTTGAGTAATGAATAATATTTGAGTCCAGAATAATTTTGAAAGCAATAAATAAAAAATGCATTTCCGCTAAAAAGAGACTATATGAAAATTAAGTTACAACGTTACGATCAAATAAAATTTTTAAAAATGTAGATTTCCAATGCCTAGAATCTAAGAATGTTCTTTATATTCCTCGGATCTCATCAAATTACGGAAATAAAGAACAGTCGTGAAATCAAAACTTTCCAATTCTTTTATCATAAAGAAGCTTCCATTCCAAATTTAACTAATTTAAATACACGAAAAGTCACAGCCGTTTCACAAGTGTAAAGTTTCAAATTTCAATACTGAAAGACTTAAGAAAATAAGTTCATCTGAAGTTTAAGAAAGATTTCATCAGAGAATTAAAGAATTTAGAGAACATTACACAAATCTAGTAATTGCAATAAGAAACATTCTACACCTGTTTGTAACAATAGCTTAATGTGAACGTTCTTCTCGGTTGATACAGGAACGCTTAGGAAATATAACTATACTATGTATTGAAAAAGATACCACAAACAGCTTGAACTACGAAGAAATCATTGACCCTAAACCAAGGAAAGTAATGTTATGAATACCTTTGCTCTTTAAGTAATACATAGAGATAAAGTTGTTGATTTTTTTATTCGATAAGTTGAGTGCAATCTAAATATATGCTACAGGGATAAAAACTTGTATATAATTTTTCCACTATATTTGGTAGTAGGGATGCAAGTCTAAGCCATGGGCGCCAAAGAACCGGATAAAGGCGAGAAATTCTCCTTGTATACTTGTAATTAAAGTTTGGTTTGGTTTGGTTTGGTTTGGAGTGCTACGGTCTACTTTTTGCAACACGAGGGCTAATGAGACCGGGACTTACAGCTTAAAGCTGATTCCGAACGTCTACGAACATCCATGCCATAGTAGGAATGAATCAAACCCACGAACTCCGGTACCGAAGGCCAGCACCCTAACCAATCGGCCATCGTTCGGCTACACTTGTAATTAACAAAGCAGCTCACTTGTCATATGAACGCTATGAAATACGTCAAAATTATTTTTTTTTAACGACAGGATTATTCTATTAGTTTTAGACAGAATTAGAGAAACTTAAATGATTTATGACAGGGTTCCCACTCTTTTTCCAGAACAAAAATTAAGGACTTTCTAAGGACCAAAGTAACTTTTATAAGGACCTACTTGAAACACACGACATTACGGCATAAATCCTATCTCCTGAGGAAAATATTTTAATGATTATGAACTAGACAAGGCATGTTCAATAACTGGCCTACAATATTTCAGAATTAAGTTTTTAAAAATGCCTAAAAATTAATATAAGATAAATCTATTTGACAAAACCTAATTTTGAAAAATGTACATCTAAAGTTTTTTGAGTGATCAAACTAAAAATAAATTGTGAATAAAAACAATATTATAAACTACTTTCTGAGGATTTAAAAATTACTGATTATATATATATATATATATATATATATATATATATATATATATATATATATATATATATATATATATATATATATATATATACTAGCTGATTATACCCGACGTTGCCTGGGAAAGAAGAAAGTTTTAGACTTTTCTATTACATTCAATGCAAGGAAAATTAAACTTCCATATGTAACTGAAATATCTACAAACACCCATCCTCCATGCTTCGTTTAATTAAAATCTGCATGACTTTTAGCTATTAGGAAAGGGCAGCTGACTTTATACTTTAAACCTTTTAAGTATACAAAAGATTATATATTTGTCATATAAGAAAACTGATAGGAGAATGTGGATCTCATCGATGGAGAAATGGATAATTAAGGAGTTTTTAAGGACCTTAGATGAAAATTAAGTAGTTTTTGGGCCCTTAAAAATGAAAGCTAAAATTAACAAGTTCTTAAGGACTTTTAAGGACCGTGGGAACCCTGTATGAATTTAAATGTTTTTATACAGTCTAGACTTTGAATATTCAGTCCTGTCTCCTGTATTTTGTTTGCACTATATAGGTTTTTTTTTCAGCGTATTTATGATTGTAGGTAGTTGTAAGTTCATGGCATGTAGATATTTATTTTTTATTTATTTTTTTTTTTTGTAGACCACGCGTGTCATGCTTGCCTTGCCTTTTAATCGTGTTTTCTATTCGTTCCGAAGTAATCTTCAAGGAGCTGATTCAACAAATCATAATTTGCTGCACAATACCACTGAAAGTCTGCATTTGTAAAATTATATTCGTAGCATTAGCACCAAGTAAAAGCTATGTGCTGATCAAGGTATTTTCATTCAACACAATTGGATCTTGTACACACTATTTCCCTGAAAATGTCCTCCTTTATCGTAGTACAGTCCTCAAATTGCTGCGCAACAATGACACAAGCAGCCTATATTTTATAAAGAGGTTGTATTGTGCTCCCACTCGTTCGATTACAGAGTAAGGTTTAGATGTATTTGATGTGTCCTTTCTGAGGGAGTAATGTTGACCACCTATATGACACTCCCATAATAAAAGGGTCAACGAAATCTGCGTCATTGTAGAGGCCAATGTTAAGAGGGAAAATATTTACGCCATTTTATGTTAGTCACATAATTTCTATGGATAATCTTTCAACCATTTTCTGTTTCGTATTGACATAATTACTGAAACTATCCCCAATCCTGCATTTCTTGGTAGAATTAATGAAGACATATCGCATAACGTGAATTATTTTTGTTTTTAGTGAGATACGTTAGTCGTGCAATGAAATACAATAGAGAAATATTTTGTATCTCTTAAATTCTGCATAATATGCGATTTTCCGTTTGTTGCTATTAAATCAATGATTTAAATTTAGAATTTTTTAATAAATGGAGCCATAAAATTTCTTTTGATTCTTGCGTTCAAAGTCCTCTAAAAAGGTTCACGTTTCCTTTTTGATTTACAATTCTTACATGGCTTAATTTTGGTTGTTGGTTTGTGTTATAATTGTGTTTTTGCACCAAACAAATAGTATTAATTTTGTAATTTTAATTTTACTGCAATTGATAAGGGATACTTTGTTAATTGTAGAAATAACTGGTTTTGATAAAGATTTTGTTTTTATAAATAAGAATATTAAGTCAAAGATACAATGCAAAAAATGATATGTTTAAAGTATGTATAGAATATTAATGTGAAATATTTGAATCAATTATTTGAGTAATGAATAATATTTTAGTCCAGAAGAATTTTGAAAGCAATAAATAAAAAATGTATTTCCACTAAAAAGAGACTACATGAAAATTAAGTTGCAATGTTACGATCAAATAAAATTTAAAAAAAAAGTAGACTTCTAATGCCTAGAATCTAAGAGTGTTCTTTATATTCCTCAGATCTCATTAAATTATGGAAATAAAGAACAGTCATGAAATCAAAACTTTCCAATTCTTTTACCATACACAAGCTTCCATTCCAGATTTTGCTAATTTAAATACGCGTAAAGTGTAGAGTTTCAAATTTTAATACTGAAAGACTTAAGAAAATAAGTTCATTCGAAGTTTTAGAAAGATTTCATCAGAGAATTAAAGAATTAGAGAACATTACACAAATCTAGTAATTGCAATAAGAAACATTCTACACCTGTTTGTAACAACAGCTTAATGTGAACGTTCTTATCGGTTGATACATGGACGCTTAGGAAATATAACTATACTGTGTAGTGAAAAAGATACCACAAACAGCTTGAACTACGACGAAATCATTGACCTTAAACCAAAGAAAGTAATGTTATGAATACCTTTGCTCTTTAAGTAATACATAGGGATAAAGATATTGATTTTTTTATTCGGTAAGTTGAGTGCACTCTGAATATATGCTACAGGGATAAAAACTTGTATATAATTTTTTCACTATATTTAGTAGTAGGGATGCAAGTCTAAGCCATGGGCGCCAAAGAACCAGATAAAGGAGAGAAATTCTCCTTGTACACTTGTAATTAAGGTTTGGTTTGGAGTGCTACGGTCTACTTTTTGCAACACGAGGGCTAATGACACCGGGACCTACAGCTTAAAGCCGATTCCGAACGAGTACGAACATCCATGCCATAGTAGGAATCGAACCCACGAACTCCGGTACCGAAGGCCAGCACCCCAACCAATCGGCCATCGTTCGGCCACACTTGCAATTAACAAAGCAGCTCGTCATATGAACTCTATGAACTACGTCAAAATTATTTTTCTTTGACTACAGGATTATTCTATTAGTTTTGGACAGAATTAGAGAAACTTAAATGATTTATGAATTTAATTGTTTTTATACAGTCTAGACTTTAAATATTCAGTCCTGTCTCCTGTATTTTGTTTGCACTATATAGGTTTTTTTTTTCGTGTATTTATTATTGTAGGTAGTTGTAAGTTCATGGCATGTACAGATTTATTTTTTATTTTATTTTTTATTTATTTATTATTTGGGAATGCTTCACCAGGAATTAATAAATAGAATCTATGGAAAATCAATTTTCGACTTTTCCTTACTTATATTCGGGGCGAATCGTCCTCGTTTGGATCGCGTTTGAGAGTCCTTAGCAAGAATTCAGCGCCCCTAGGACTGTGCGCCAGTGGCAAGTGCCACCTTCGCCACGCCCTACTTACGGCCCTGGCGGCTTGCCCGTAAAAAATGTTCGTGGTCACATCGTCATCAAAGTTTTCAAACAATACCTCTAGAGGTAACAGGTTTGGTTTGGTTTGGTTTGGAGTGGAGTGCTACGGTCTACTTTTTTTGCAACGCGAGGGCTAATGAGACCGGGACCTACTGCTTAAAGCCATGTACTACCTGTAACCAGCCACCCACCCGAGGTAACACAGCTTAAAGCCGATTCCGAACGGCTACGAACATCCATGCCCCAGTGGGATTCGAACCCACGAACTCCGGTACCGAAGGCCAGCACCCTAACCAATCGGCCATCGTTCTGCTCTAGAGGTAACAGGAAATTTTTTTTTTTGTGTGTGTGTGTGTGTGTGTGCCTGGTCCTTGCTTTTAAAATTACGAAAACGAAGTTGTTCTAGAAAATAAAGTTGGCCACTTATATGGCGCTCCCATAATTAAAATGGTCAATAAAATCCGCAACGTTGTATTGTGCGAATGTATAACAGGTAAGAGCGCCAGCGTTATTGAATACACACACACACACACACACACACACACACACACACATATATATATATATATATATATATATATATATATATATATATATATATATATATATACATACATATCCTGCCTTCAGACGTTTGCATTTTAAATCTAATTTAATACACTGGATGGATTGGTTCAGAATTTCTTCTACAAAATTTCATTAATGAGCCCCGTCTTCAATCTGAAATTAATTTGAAATTTAGAGCACTTTCAATTATTGTTACAATTAGTAACTATTATTTTATCCTTGATATCCTTGAAAGATCATAATTTTCCTCATACTGCGTAGTGAGTAAAATTTTGCACCCTAGTGACAAGTAGTTTTCTACACTGCACTTGCTAACTGGCGTTGAAAAAGGGATAGAAAATCAATGTTAATTTCTAGCAAGGGGTCAGTTTTTAAATGCAATATGTGTTCTCTATTGTGAGATCCCACTGCTTGTTGGCGATCACCTCAAAAAAGCTGGACTATCTTTCACTTCCTCCCTTGTTTAAATCTGATTGACTTGACCCTGAGTCATATTCTAAAAGCAGAATTAAATACGCTGACCTTACCTGTGTCTACATAAAAAGCCGTAGCCTCAAACTCCTGAGTAATTGATGACAAATGTATGAGTTCTAAGAAAAATTCCTATATTTCCGTAATTGGATTACTTGGATTCACATATATTTTTCTAAATTTTTGATTTAATTAAAAAAAGGGGAAAGAATATTCTCTGTGTAGAATGTATGGCATTTCAAAGTTCACGACATTCGCATCAAAGAGAAGGGGGAAATCCGATATTGGTGCGATTTCACTCCTGATATGAACACAATCATTGTGTTCCAGAAAGCTGAGATAAACGGTTATTCCTGATGGGTATGAAGCGAATGATGGCGACAAAATTTAAAAGCGGCGAATACGCTCGGTATCCTATAAAATGAAATTTATCTGTGCAAGGACGAATGCATTCTAAAAATAAAACTATATAATATTAAACTTTATAATCATTTTTATAATAAAAACTTTGCCATTAATTTCCGTTAAAGTATATTACTATATTTTATTCCTGGAAAACCGTCACATATCACGCTTCTTTGAATCGTTATTACATCCCCAGTTTAGGTCGACTTTTTTAAATACTATTTTGACAGATTTTATTAGGGGTGCACAAAGGAAAAAGCAACTCACAGGCGTTTGACCCGCTAGGAAGGGCATTGCCGAGAATCCCTGTTTTCGACTTCTCGGCAATGCACGATGTTGAGGAAGAAAAGAATGCTCTCCGTGATTTCGGTAATATTTCTGTTTTATCCGTCATCGTTGGGCAATCGATGCTTGCGGTCAATTTGGGAGCTACCTGTTGCACAATTCTCGCTCGGCTAAACTCGATCCCATGGCCATCCGACGCACAAGGCAGGGAAAGAAAGTGAGAACCCAGTTTCTCCCCGTGTTTCCCCCTCGCCAGTCTAAGGTGTCCAGAGGAGCATCGACTTCGAATGCAAGCGCCGTGGTTGATGCTGTTGGTCGTATTTTCGGCCTTTGCGGTCATCACTTCAGGTAGGCTGACATCCGACTTACTAGCTCTTCTCATCCGTGAAATAAATGAAATATATTAAAATATAATTTTAAAAAATATCAAAATTATAATTTTTCCCAATCTTTATTCGATATTAGTCATTAATTTAATTCGACTACACAAAACCTGTAGATATTCTTATTAGTTATCTTAATGACTTCAATGGATTTTTCTTCAAGAGATCAGAGTTATACCCTCTCTAAAGGATTTCTAGCGACTACTTTTTAACCTTTTAAGCGACAAATCATGGTCATTTGTTCAAGACGTACGTTTAGGCATTAAAAATCCGTTTAGATGTAATAACAAATAATTTTGTACAGCGAAATACTTCAATGTTTGTTTTTAAGGCAGATTGTTTCTCAGAAAACCTTCTTCTTAATATTCCCATACAGTGACGTACGTAGAATTTTTTCAAAGGGGGGAGGGTTCATAATTTTTTAAACTACTAAAAGAAATTCGAGTATGTAATAAAACACTATTATTTCCCTAATTTAGACAGCTAGACAATTTTGACTTTTTATTTAGACAACATTGTTTAGTTAAATTTTGATTTGAGTTTTTAAGTTTAAAAACAATTTTTTTTTATAAAAGGTAAAATATTTTATTTTTATTAAAAAGTAGGAATTAATCAGACCAGAAAAAACTACTCAATTTTAACATCTACCTAAATAATAACCGTATAAATGTGAATCTTTTATAGAAAACCAATGAATTTGAGCAAAAAATAAGAAAAAATAACTTACCAACAAATAGGGAATTAAACCAGTATACAAACACGCTAAAAATTTATTGATTTATACAGTACACAAGGGGGGGGGGGTAAACCCCTAAACCACCTCTTGCGTAAGCCCCTGTTCCCATATACGATTTTTTTATTAGCAGATGAAAGATTATAGTATCAGTATATGTTACTTAAACAAATCTGATTTGATTTTCTATATCTTCGGTAGTTTCAATTAATGCTTTGTGACAAATGCTACAGAAAGCTGCTTCCTATATATTTCCATAAGCTGCAGAATTTATTTCTACAACATAATTATTACATAAAAAATCAAGTATGTTTTTGTAACTACAAATTTTTACAATGCAAGTTTAGTAAAATTTTATTTTTATTAACTTTTAAATTGTAAGTTCCCATTCGGGAACATTGGAATGTAAAAGGATAATGTACTAAAGGGATATCGCATATCATTTTGAACGCAGTTATAAAAGCTTCAATTAATGAAAATATGAACCAGAAATGAAAATATTACAAATTTATTACTTTTCGACATAACAGTCATTTATGCTGAGGTATTTGTTCCAACGCTAGATCAGTTTGAAAATTCTAGAACTCCGTTGGCTGTGAGTAGGGCCACATTCTCCCTACCTGTTTGAGATCTATCTATCTTTAAGCAATTTAAAATTCTTTCCACATTGATTCTCAATTCATTCCACAACCGTCCACAATGTACGCCTCTAATTTTCTTTCCTTTTACTAAAAGAATTCTTATCATTTCTTATTGCTCTTCTAAAGTGGTCGGTATAATAACAAACGCTCTTTTAATAGTGCAAACACTTTTTTCACCAACTCTACCAATACGTTAAATCAGCAAGATCTCTGTAACTTCAGATACAGGAAGTTTATCCCGTTATTTTGACCATTCAAGCTTTTATTAAAGAAATTACATTCGCGTTAGTTACTGATAGTCCCCTGTAGAATGTATCTAAAGCTAAGAGAAAAGTACAAGTTTCATTAAACATGATTGAATTTGGTTTTTATGAACAAATTATTGTTATAATACACATTAGTAAAGTAGTTTTTAGGGGAATTTTTAAATTAATAGCATAGTTTAAGCAAAATGTTACCATTTAGTCAATAGTAGGTTTAACGTTTAATGAGATCGGGTAACATTTTTTTTTCGGATTTTTATACTACCCCAAACTGACTTGTTAAATTCTGCCTAACTTCTTTTCCATATGTCGTAAGGCTCATATTTTAAAATTCAAATTCTTATCTAAAAAAAATTTTTTTAATAAAAAAATGACGTTACCGCTGAATTCCAATATGGATGGTTTGGGCAGTAAATAATAAGATACATTTCTATTCGAAAGCATTAATAATTTATTTATAAAAAGGTGAAAGGAGAAAACATGATGAGGGTAAGTTTCTCGTGCTTTGTTGAGATCAGCATATATAAGTCAGTTTATGAATATAGCGCTATTAAAGTTCTATGGATATAGCTCACTCTTTTATTAGCAGAGCTGCCGCTAGCAATAACGGTATCCCGTACCGATTTTCGAGAATGGAATACTGCCCACTCTAAAATGACGGGTTTGAGCTCTACGTTGTACTGTTCTGCTACACGATGGCTAATGACACCAGGACCAACTGCTTACAGCCAATTCCGAAAGGCTTTGAACATCCATGACAACTGTGGAATTTGAATTCATGGACTCCGGTTCCGAAGAGCAGCGCTGTACCATTCGGCTATCATTCAGCACACTCTAAAACGAATATTTTTAAATTGCATAGGTGCAACGATGTAATGGCTACTTAACTGTTGAGTTTTTTTTATTTAAACGTAAACTTATATAGTAATTTAAAGTTTATTTAAAAATTACAGTGAAAATGTTATATTTTTTCATCTTTCAAAGAACAATCAGTGTCGGTGGTAAGCGACAAAACAAATTCACAAAATGAGGGGTAATAGGGTGAATAGGGCGGCAATCCTTTCATAAAGACATTAAGGGCATAAGTTATGGGATAAAGTTTGTTTTTTCATAAACTTGGCGACAAAATACAAAATTTAGATGAGTTAAAAAGTGTGGGAAATTGCTTCACTGTGCTCCTAAAATTCCGAATCCCGGTACTATGATACTGGTATTCCTCCCCCCTTCCCCAACATGAAAAAAACAATGGCAGTGTTGCTCATTAGCACCTTTTTCGAGATAACATATCACCATCCTAACTTAGAATTTTGGTGAATTCCCTATCATGCTCCATATTCAAACAGCTGAGGCCTAAAAGTAGGAGGACCAGGGGAGGGGGAACCAAATAGAACTAAAAACTGGTTTCTTTTTGCTGCACTCAGTTTTTTTAATTACAATAGCTTTATTTGAATAGGTAATTACTACTTAAACCGATTCCAAACAGTTACGAACTAAACATTCATGCCGCCAGTTTGATTCCAACTCTTGTACACCACATAACAGAAATTTAATACAATTTAAGGAAGAGTGTAATCTGCATCTAAATCAGTACATTTTGTTGAAAGCTTTAAGTAGATAGTTTTAGTTTATTCCAGTTCCATTGTCCTTCGTCTCTCGCCAGTGTTATATGAATATATTTAATCTTAAGTATTTTGTCCAGCTGAGTAAAACGGTAACATTTTTGCTACACTACGGCTTATTAGACCGGGACCTCATACATAAAACCGATTTCGAATGGCTGTAAATATCCATTCCAGCAGTAAGATTCGAATCTACGAACTTCGGTACAGAAATGAAGCCATATGCTTTGCCATCACATGGCCTAATGTTTAATAGATTTACTATTCTTTTGGAATGCGTCTGAAGTGGTTGGTTGGGAACAGTCTAGGGAAGAACTTTTTCGGCAACGGGCCAAAAATCGAAAGGAAATAAGTTTGGCGGGCCACGATAAATTTTTTCTAAAATTTTAAAAACAATATACAAGTACCTAACGGTTTAAATACGTTAATGAGATGAATGAAATTGCGATTCATTTTTAAAAGTTCCTTATACTGAGGTTCGAAGTGAGATGTACTGATTTTAAGGAACGATGCTAAATGCTCATCTGTCAGTCTACTTCTGAAATTCTTCTTTCTAAGGTTCAAAGTTGAAAACTCTTGTTCACATATAAGAAGCAAATATACCGCTGATCTTCTGGGCGTTAGTCAATAAATTTGGGATATAGTATTTAAGCAAAGTAGAAAATGAAATGGCTATATAATGTATAAATATATATTTCTTTAATTTGCCTCAGACCGGCAACTTAAAATTCTATCCGAGGGCCGGATAAAACCTTCCTGCGGGCCGGAGTTTGCCCATCCCTGGTCTAGGGAGTGTTTTGCTACTTGAACCCTAATGAAATCGGAACTAAAACCTG
>CM063504.1:139326689-139333399 GCA_032207245.1 Pardosa pseudoannulata | reverse complement strand
CTCAGGGGTTTTCAAAACTTAAATCAAGGGTAAAAATTCCCGCGTCATTTTCCATTCCCCTTTTAACCCCTAACCTAAATTGACCACTGAGGCTACAGGTTACGCCTTGAGAGAAGGGGCCTGGCCAATTATAAACCTACATGGCCCTAGCGGACAATTTAGGAAATTTTCAAATAAAAAGGAGATACACGCTAGCGGAGACAGATTTTTCTAGAGATATTTTCCCACAGATGTCGACCCAGGTGTTACGGGTCTTGTACATAGAACTTCATGCTAGCTGACTTTTCAGTTTGTCCCTATGATGAAGTGGGAACCCGTCCTTCAAAGTTATCTTAATAAAGGTCTTTAGCTGAAACGTTATCATTTTTATGGCCATGACTGCAACCCCCCATCGAGAAGTCAGTCTCATTACAGATATATATATATATATATATATATATATATATATATATATATATATATATATATATATATATATATATATATATATATAAACTGTATATTACGTTTCTCCCTCAGAAATAAAATTATAAAAGGGAGAAACCTTTGCTTTACTTACCCTTCTTTCAAACACTTTAGTTTAGCACACTAGAAGTTTTAGCACACTAGAAGTTTCATCCTGTGTAGAATGACATTAGTTTGTGCCAAAACTCAGATTTAGTCATTTATATTTGTATCTTCTACAGGTGCTGCAAAATACACGACGAATGTTACGGAGAATGCGAAAGCAAATGTTCCAATGAAAAAGCTCATATCGTTCATTACAGTTGGAAAATCGTCAATAATTCAATAGCATGTGGTAAGTTAGACAGTTTTATTAATTTATTAAATAAAATACCAAAAGTTCTATAAGTGTTTTTTTTTTGTGTGTGTGTGAATCTATTTCTTAAGAATGTGCATTCCAAATTGTAATTAGGAGTCTGAGGGTTCGCACTCTATTGCTGACATGCATGTTCATAGCCGCTCGGAGGTATTTCACAATCTAATTAACCCTTGTGTATCAAAAAATTAACCATAGCTCTCCAAGATAAAGTTTAATTGAAAAAGATAGAGTATATAATAGTTTATGGGATTAGTTTGGAGAGCTGCGATTTACTGTTTTGCTACACTAGGAATAATGATACCTGGGCTTACTGCTTAACCCCTTGCTTCTGAAGCCCGAAAACGAAAATGTGCCAATTTCGAAGTGAAAACGGTATTTCAATTCCGTGAAGACCGAAATAGGTTCTTCCAATATTATTTAATTTACCATTTTCCCGATAGAGAGAGATACTTTCCCGAAAAAATTTGGCAGTTTTGCGTCATTTGTCAGTATTCCTTGGATTCTGTAAAGGATTTGTGAAATTCAAATGAATCTGAGGGACAGGGAAATCATGACAGTTGATGGTAAATAATAATATTAAATTAGTTTACTATATTTATCCAGAAACTTATGTCATTTGATTTATTTTGCTGTGATTTGAGCAAAAAATACTGTATTTCATTAACATTTCCCTTATATGTGAAAATATTAAAAATAGTAATTATCTCGTTTAAATTTTTTTTAAATAATCCATGTCTAACATTTTGATAATAATAACAAACAAAACTAAAAAGAAAAAAATTTCCATTTTTGGCACGTTTTTCTAAAATATATTCCGTTAAAGCCAATTCGAAACGTCTACGAACATTCATGTCAGCAGCGGGATTCGAATCCACGAACTCCGGTATCAAAGGTCAGCGCTCTATCCATTCGGCTAATTATTCATTGGAATATGTTTTTTAGAAAGGTAGAGAGAGTGCATTTTAGGAACCTTTGATCAAACGTTTGGAAAAAAGGAACTCTTCATCCGAATATTACCTCTGAAAAAGAGAGCTTTTCTGGAAGAATAGTAAAAATGTAGGAGTTCGGCTCTATCTATATTTCGGCAAAAATAGATAGGTGTTTTACATCATATTCATTTATACAATAGTTTCCTAAATCTACGAGAAGATCTGTAAATATAAAGATTGGTCTCTTATGAGCCTCATATATGTCGATTAGATGCATGATTATTTTCCGTGGGAAATTTCAGTGAAAACCATAATTTTTAAGGTCAAATAACCGATGTTTGTTTTTTTAGCTCAATGTCATTTTTCCTATAACCTCGTGTCACGAAGATGTTGCGTCAATTGTGGCTACGAAAAGCATTTTCAGATGCGGTTTTCGCAACTAAACTATCATAATATGCGATATGATTGGGACACGGAATATATTTGGTTAAATATAAAAAAAGTGCCCTCTGGTAAGGAAATTGAGAATCAGGGAAATGACAGATAGATACATTTATTCTCTTTTGCGAATGTAGAGAATTTTCAATACTTGTTTTGAGCTAGTGTAGCTCAATGATGCAATGGCTAACTTAAAATGCAACTTGCTTTGACGTTAGAATGACGCATTCGCTTTGATTACATGCTTGAACGCCGATATAGATATTTGATACAAGTTATGGCATCACAGTGTTTATTTTCTTCAAAAATAACAAAAAATGTCTTTTGTAAGAGATACAATTCAAAATCACTCAAAAATAAAAACAATATAAAGATCAGGGTCTCTCTTTTGCGATAACAAGGGATTTTTTACACTTGTTTTACACTGGAGTAACTGAGTTATCCGATGGCTAACTGGATAGGTAACTCGCTTTGGTTATATGCTTGAACTGCTATGTGGTGATGTTGATAGAAATTGTGGCGTTAAGGTGTTCTCTAATTTTTTTTAAAAAATAATAGAAATATCTTTGTTACGGTTCCAAATAAGACTCACTCAAAAATAAAAGTATTTAGGGGCTCACGAAAGTCGTTTAACGGCTAACAGCGATTTATCTCTGCTTAAACGGAGAATTACGTCAAACCATTGGTTGGCGCCATAAGTTAATCTCAGTTAGCCGTCAAACGACTTTGGGGAGACCGGCTCTAAATATATCAAGGATCTAACTTATAAGCGATCGATGGCAACATTGGAAACCGCACTTTCGTTTATCGTGAACCGCACTTTCAGAATTGGCCAATTTTGTACAATTCTGCAAGTAGGATAGACCTTCCAGTATGATTTGGTTTTGGTCTATTTATTTATTTATTTTGAAACACGAGGATTAATGAGATCAAGGCCTACTGATTAAAACCGATTCCAAATGGCTATGAACATTCATGCTACAGTGGGATTCGAACAAACGATCTCTGGAACCAAAGATCAGTGCCTTAACCATTCGGCCCATAAGGGCCTTGCAACCAATCAACCAACCAGCTACCCATGCTAGAGCAACTCAACTTATCTAATAACAGCTCTGGTAATAGTATTGTATTCTGTTCTTTTCAGTTTCGTGTTTTGCTGGCGCCATGATCGAACGTCCATGTTCTCTAGTATAAAATGTTAAATATTTCTTAATGTTGCTTTCGTGTAATAAAGAATAATTTGGTTTGTGCCTACTTAACAGTATGTTTTCTTCACATTCCATACAATATTAAATACTCCACAAACTGAACGGCGAATCGTTTGGCCGTTCCAGTATGAAATATTATGAATAGTTAATTTAAACAAAGTTTTAATGATTTTAGGGCTGGTCTCGCCAAAGTCGTTTAACGGCTAACAGCGATTAATCTCTGTTTAAACGGAGAATTAAGTCCCATCATTGGTTAGCGCCATGAGTTAATCATGGTTAACCGTTAAACGCATTTGATGAGACCGCTCCTTAGTTGCTTAAAACAGTTTAAAATAACTGCATAATAAAATCCATTTCCGGGGACTCGTGACTATTATGTTTGTGATTTAAAATGCAAGAATAAATGTGAGAAAGTAGGAAATCAAAATGGAAAAACATCTTCCATAAAGTTCAAGGAAAATAATTAAAGCTCTTGTAACGCTAATTATATTACAATTGCATGAAATTAAAAATACATAAAGAGCTATTATATCCCAAACAATTGAATTTTGGGTACATGTACACCTAATACACCGCGTTTTTTATCGCCAGGTTTGGCGATTTTGCAGATAATTGAACCAAGATAGCTCGTCGTTCCTGTGTAAAATTGTGATAAGACAATCTTTGAAATAATTTAATATGCGATTATTGCTAAAAAATAGTGTTTTATTTTATTTTATATGGTATAAATTGTGATATTTCTTTACATTTTCATCTGCAAAAAATTGTATAACATGTTACATTTCTTTAACTTTGAGTTTATGTGAGAAACAAATAATTTCCGCTTTTTTATTATTTGGTTTGGTTTGGCTTGTAGCGCTACGGTCTACTGTTTTGCTCACGAGGGCTAATGAGACCGGGACCTACTGCTTAAAGCCGTGTACTACCTGTAACCAGCCACCCACCCGAAGTCGGGTGTAGGGTGTTGAATTGTTGGTTCGGTCTGACTTTCTGGCAGCAATGCGTTACGCAGGGGCCAAGTTAGCATTCCGATCACATAATATAAAATAACAAAGTAAAATGTAGAACATCGAGACAAATAAGTATAACCAGTGCAGTTTCCACAAGTGAGGGGGATACTTCGCAGGAGTCCTGCCCAGGTTAAAAGTCCGGTTGAATCGTGTACTACATGGAACTTTCTGACATGAGAGCAGGTGTTGGGGAGGGAAGCAATAACTACAAAGGGCAGTTGTGGTTGCCATTAGTGAAGGGGTAGTTTGCCCCTTGCGATGTGTTTTTAGGTTAGGATCTGCATGGCCGCACGATGGCAGCATGATTTACGGTCAGCCGGTCAACCAGGCTCCTGGCCTTCCTCATCAGTACCGGGTTTTGGATTAGGTTCTCTGCCCAGAGTTCCTTGGATGTGTCAGAGAGAGACTGCTTAAAGCTGATTTCGAACGGCTACGAACATCCATGCAAGCTGCGGAATTCGAACCCTCGAATTCTGGTACCGAAGAGCAGGGCTCTACCATTCGGCCATCGTTTTTATTATTTGGCGATCCATAAAGTCGTCAAATTATAGTAGTTGAAAAAAAGAATTTAAATTAAAATTGTAAAAAAATGGCGGTAGGGACCGACGTGTTATGTATCTGTTCCGAATTTTGAAGGCGATTACTCGACAGTGTCAGTTCATTAGAATTAATATGGCAAATGGGGAGAATAATAACCCAATCAGTGGCGTAAGCAGAATTTTTTTCAAGGGGGGGGGGTCATAATTTTCTGAAACCACTAAAAGAAATTCGATTATGTAATAAAGCACTATTATTTCCCTAATTTAAACAGCTAGACAATTTTGACTTTTTATTTAAACAACCCTGTTTCGTTAAATTTTGATTTGATTTTTTTAAGTTTAACCCTTAATTTGGCTAAGTCTGGCCGCTACACCGGACATGTATATTAATAACTACTCTATAATATAATTGTCAGTGTTCGCCACAGCAGACATTAATTATCTCAAAAAGGGAAAAGGATATATATTTTTTGTTTATTTTACAGAAATCCTAATGTCTATACAGACATGGGAAAATAACAGAAATTAAAGAATATTTTAAAAAACATCTTGTAAATTAAGGGTTAAAAACATAATTTTTTTTATAATAAGAGGTAAAATATTTTATTTTTATTAAAAAGTAAGAATTAATCAAGCCAGAAAAAACTACTCATGTAACATCTACCGTATAAATGTGAATATTCTATAGAAAACCAATGAATTTGACCAAAAAATAACATCTACCGTATAAATGTGAATATTCTATAGAAAACCAATGAATTTGACCAAAAAAAATAAGAAAAAAATAACTTACCAACAAATAGGGAATTCAACCAGTATACAAGCACGCTAAATTTTTTTTGATTTATACAGTACGTAAGAGTGCGTACGCAAGGAGGGGGTTTAAACCGCTAACCCCCTCCCCCTTGTGTACGCCCCTGAACCCAATCATAAACGAAAATTAATAATGTAATCAAAATTAAACTAAATAAAACAAAATAATTTATTCGAATTTTTGTGCATAGTCACCTGCATGTACCATTGATTGGATGTCCACCATCAACTCTATTAATGCTAATCTTAGAAGGTGAAACTGGAATGAGTTTGCAAACAGAGTTCATTTGTAATAAATTTCAATGAAGAAAAACGCGACGGAGATATGACTCATTTTAATTTCAGTACAGACGCACCAAGCATGCCGCGTTTTTATCGCCAAATTGGACAATCGTGAAACGATAATTGGGCCAAGATAATGTGCCGTTCCTGTATAATTATAGTAATAATTTAGTTTTTTAAATAATTTAATCTAGAAATATTGCTTAGAAAAAAGTGTTTTTCTGTGTGTTTAAAATTGTTTAAAATGTTATATTTCAAATTGTTATATGTTAATTGAAAAAATAAAAATATCGAATTGTCAAATTGCTATATCTTATGTTAATAGAGAAAGTGCACGTTTATAAACAAATACGAGTGCTGACTACTACTCAACTTTTCGTTGGCAAAACATTGCTTGTTTTCATTGTCTCTTATGATCTTCGATATGGATTACGTATAGAATAAAACTAAATTTTATTTAAGGGAAGGGGAAGGGAACATCAGAAACTGACCAAGTAATTCAATATATTTTTTTTAGCACTTAAAAAATTATATATATTTTTAAAAGATTAAACACGTTACACAGTACTATTAAGTATCATAATCAAAGTATAACTACTTTGATTATGTTAACAGGCACAATAAACTATTACATAATTATTTATGTAATAGTTTATTGTGCCTGTTAT
>CM063504.1:139249189-139316689 GCA_032207245.1 Pardosa pseudoannulata | reverse complement strand
AATATACATCGTATTTGTGAACATTTATCTCTAGGGGTCGCCAAAAATTTTCTCTCTACAAAAGGGGTCGCAGTCGAAAAAAGTTTACGCACCACTGGTACAGACGGCTAACATTATTCACTAGAACAACACAAAGTGGGTTCTCGTAATTTAGAAGAAGCAGACACCGAAAGGACCCCCCCACACTTCCACTTCCAGATGTATCGTTTAGGAATTGGAGGACGTTGCGACCTCCAACTTATAAGGAATCCGGAAACCTATGAAGTTTATGAAAGAAAAACAAAATTTATTAATTCTTTTATTAAATTTTAGACACAATATTACTCAATGTACACAATTTTATGTCAAAATTATATTTTGCAGCCCTCCATCGTGTAGTAGCTTTTTCTTTTTCATACTATTCTCGTTTTCATTATTTTCTTCTTCACTATCATTGGAAATTTCTATAATTGCATCATTTGTCGCTTCGTTGGATCCATATCACTATCAGAATGACTAATATAAATATTTTCAAAAATACTTTTATCACTTCCTACATCAAAATCAGTGTTCAAAAAGTCGAAATAAAATTAGTCATTGTCATTTTCCCTTTTACGCAGTGTTCGTTAAAGGTGACTGGGGCATATAAACTATGTTCGTGGTCACAATGTTCTCTAAGCTCTCAAACGATACATCTGGGGATAGCAGGTTAAGCCTGGGGGTCTTCTGCTTGGTTCCTGCTTCTAAATTACGAAGACCCAGCGGGGATGGATAATGTTACTCCCGTTCGTAGCATACTTTAAGTTACAAGTGCTCCTCGGGTGGTGCTAAGGAATAACAGCTTCGCAGCCTTGCATAGGCGTTAGGATAATATCTGTATCGCCTGCTGTGTTGGGATAAAATAATTTTTATTTTTACGGTACACATCTCTTAGATTCTTTCTAAATGCCATTTTTGTGTATTATTTTCAAAATATTTTAACACATTGAAGAAGGTATGCGCTGAAAAGTATCAAGCTTCAATTCCAGCACATTTTTTGTCAAAGTGATAACAAAAAAAAAAACCCCAAAAATGTGAATTTCCGTCATCCGTTGCCAACAGTTGAAAAATAAAAGACGGGAATTACCGTTTCCCGTCTTCAATGTGTTATGAAGCGAAATTTATTTATTGTTAATTCAAAAATTGTAATTTTTGATAATTTTTTGACCATTTAATTGTAGGAGCATCATATAGGCGGGCAACATTTCTCTCTAAGACAACACAAATAAACAATTTGGGTCCTTGTAATTTAAAAGCAGAAGACCTTCAATCTTAGCCTGCCACCTCATTTTTCGTCGAGGCATAGTTTGGGAACGTGGATTACATTGAGACTACAAACGTATTTTATATGCCCCAGCCGCCATTAATGAACACAGTGGATCTCTCACCGGCTACAGTCTCGATCCCACAACCCTCTGGTTATGAGGTTGACGCTTTTGCAGTCTGAGCTACCGGTTCACTTTTAAGTATTTCTTTATAAAACCGAGTCAAATTTTGAAATCGGAGAAAAATTGCTGTTTCTTTTCCCTATATTTTGTAATGTTTTGAATTAATTTGTTACAACCGCAACAATATAATTAACAAAAATGTCAATGATTGGATAATTCTGTATTGTTTACTAATTATTGATTAGATTATTTCAGTAATTACAGTTCATAATAGTAATTTTTTGCTTCCAGTTCAGGTAATTATCAATCCAGAAATTGAAGTTATTACCGTTTTGATGACTGAAATAACATTTTTATATTGTAATAGAAACTATTCTACCTTTTATACACAAGCAAAATGCTTACCTTGGATCATTTCTCTCATTGTTATAACTCCTTTCCACCTTGAATAACCAAGCTAAAATCTAATTCTTATTTATCTTTTATTAAATTTTGTGGTACTTGAGACGAAATCAATCCTCTAAGTAAAATCCTAGAGTTTCAGAGGGTGTAGTGTTGACTTCCATGCTAAATGAAAATGTATTTTCCTTTTTAAAATATAGTTTTAAAAAGGACAAATTGAGAGTAAAAATTCATAATTCATTTCAGTAATAAAACAAGAAATAATATCCCCAGTAGCACCTATTTATTTGAGTCATGAAGATGTACAGGGTTACTATAATTTTTACACTAAAATTTGATTTCTAAATCCTAGCTAATATTATTAAGTTTCTGGTTATTCACACATATCCTTTGGTGTTCTTGTTGTTGTTGCCAATTCCACTTGGACGAGCCAAGTACGTGGGCCAGAAGCCACACGAATTAAGGCGAAGGGGTTCACCTTTCGTTTGACGAGCACCGCTAGGGGGAAAATACGTCTTAGCTCCAGTGGATCCTCGTAATTTAGAAGCAGGGGTCAAGCAGACTTCCAGGATTGGCCTGCCACTACCAGAGGTGTTGATTGAGAACTTGGATACTGTGAACCACGAACATATTTTACATTTTACTTACTCTCAGTCACCAATAAAGAACACGGTGGATCTTGGGACGGCTCGAACCCTGAACTCGCAACCCACCGTTTATGAGCTCTTGGCCTTTACCGACTGAGCTGCCGCGGGTCTCTTTTGAAGTAACAATTCAATTAGAAGTTCCATTGATGGAAAACAAAATATTTCCACTGAATACATTGGTCGCCATGGAGTCACTAGTGACAGACATCTGGTTATTTCAGTAAAGCCGTGGTGACCATAGGTGACAGGCAAACGTGACTGATCTACCAGCTATGGACCATAGGTGACAGGCAAAGTTGACTGATCTTCGAGCTATCGTTCATCGCTGTCGGTCTTATACTCTTTGTATTTCACCACATAAAGTGACAAATGCAGCATATGCTTTGTACATATTGCTGCGATTTGACCTGAGAATATTGGATCGACAGAAATATAAAATATGCCTACTTGCCAACTTTTATACATTGGACATCAGTAAAACGTTTCGTGAAATATCAGCTGGTTGGTTGATTTTCAGTTCCACATGTAATTAAAAATAATAAAAGCTAATTGTTATTAAAAATTTCTTTATAAGCTCATTTTATAACAAAACACAATATCTAATTTTTTTTCGATTAAATTGATTCTGGAAAACACACAATTAACCTAAATTTCAAACTTAATATCTATTTAGTAAAATCAATAGATTTAAAATGACCAACCTATGATCTAGTAAACATCCATTCTTTTAAAGAAACATATTTTTTCGATATTCCAAATGTTTAAAAAAACAAAAGCCTTTTTTCACAAAACTTTTTTTACAAACTGATATAACCTCTAGCACAGTGATGTCACTGTTTATTTATTTTCAGCAAGTTAGCAATTTAACAACCTTAAAACATATTAAACTTATTTATAGAATTATAGATATGTAAATTTCTGCTGAAATGAAATACATTGTTGATTTATCAGTATTACTAAATTGATAAAACCCTTATTCATTTTTCAAAATTTTAGATTTCATTTTCACAATTCCTAAAACCGTCAAAATTCTCGGTCCGACCGTAAACTCATTGTCGTCAATTTTACGGATAATCCGTAAAAGTTGGCAGTAATGCATAAGCTCATTTGTGGAGCCATGTGTGTAAAAATTAACTCGTCACATACAAATGAAAATATCAAGGAAAACCGAAAATATCAAAATCACTACACTGGTCACAATGGCGATCACCCATGACTGACAGCTGGTCATTTCAATGGCGCCTGGAGGATCATAGGTGACCGGCAAAACAGACTGATATTTGAGCTATCGTTCAGCGAATTTCAAATAAGTACATAGATCTTGCAACTAAGGGCGGGGCTAACCCCAACAGCAAATGAGCTGTGCACTAGAAGTGACTGTCTATATGAATTATGTTTTATGTAAGGCTATTCTAATAAGCATTAACAAATTGAGTGGGTGAAGGACTCTTGCTTACTCTTCTGCTTTGTTAAAAAAATTACTTCATACTTAATAAGATAATACATTTCTTTTTTTCTGTTTAATCACTTTTTCATTACCCAATTTGTTATGCTCTCTTAAATTTTCAAGTGTCATTCATTTGTGTACTAATTTCTAAGTCAAATTCGTCCTTCTTTAAATTCTAATGATAATTAAAATCGAGGATATTTTAAATTCTAATAACAATATCAGTGCATTATGTATTATCAGTGCAATATCAGGCTTAAGTCGAAGCTCGAAGTACTTAAACTACCAAAAGACAAAATTTACACGGTTTGATTTCACTTTCTCTTTGAATTGGAAAATGAAAGCCTTCCATCAAGTAAGAGGCATATTTTTCTCTTTAAATAAAAGCGAATGTAGGTTAGAATGTCAAACGTTCACCCTTTTGGCCGTTCGACATAACTACAGTCAAAGTAAACTCCTGCACTATGCTTCTTCTGTTCAATTTGAGATTGATTTTAAATGTTAAAAACATGAAAACGGACACTGAGAAGACATAAATGACTTTCAATACAAAACTAAATAGAAAATAACATTGAGACTAAAATGAGAATTGAGAATTTTGTATAGTGTACAAGTTTCTTAACCCTGTTTTTTATATTTACGTAAATAAATGATACATTATTTAAATATTATGTAAAATTTAGAGTTTTTCATTCATTGCTTTATTTATTATTTAAGAAAAAGTGTCTCAAAATATTCACTTTTAAAATCATAAATTAGACAGAAATAGTTTAATTTACGAGTTTGACTGTGCATCACTTCGAAAATTTGAGTAAAAAAAGAAAATAACTTTGTACCGAGGTACTTTCCCACGGCGGTCAGCAAGTGCATGCACAGCTGTGGAAGAAATTTCCAAGATGAATTTAGGTGCAGCTGTTGACTTCGAGTTTTAGGGACCCCTGCGGAGGAGTTATAAATCACGGAATGGCACAAGCGTAATGGTCAATCTCTCACAGCGATATAACCGTGAGTTATGGGGGCAGGGGCTAAAACATGTCATCTTTCACAAAAGGGGCTATTTTAATGAGCCCACCTGCACGCCCGAAGGGGGTGCAGATGTGGGAAAATTTCACCAACAAGCGATTGGCAAAGAAAAAAAGGGGGCGTTAAAACCGAGGTGATGAGTTGGGAAAGAGAGTGAAGAAAGAGGAGTCTAGGTCGGGATTGAAGAGTGGCTGGACATCCAGAGAGCCCGGACCAGCAATCAAATCCCAAATCTGCATGACAGCATAGACGTACACCAAAATAACGGCCCTTTGCGCCCGAAGTCCAGCACCGTCGTACAGCCTGATGAAAGCCCCAGCCTGCTCCCCTGTAATGTCTGGAGGTAAACAGATTTAACATATTCATGACGGTTATTTAGGCCTCAGTTAGTAATTCAATATTTTGATTAAGGAATAACGTATAACAAAAGATAATTGTAATAATTATTGTGTATTGATGAATATAAAATCCAAATAATTGCTGGTTATGTTATATGATAATCAAGTAGTGTAGCAATTTGTAAATAGTGTACAGAATAAATGTTTTAGTCCAAATATAAGGTATTACATTTTTATCATGTTTCCCCTTTGTAAACGAACACTGGTGTTAGTGTTGTAAGCACATTACAACAAATTTCAAAGGTATCAGATAATAGTAATGTAAAATAAAAGTATTTTATTATTTCAACATATAAAAATTCAATACAAACATCACAGTAAGATAATTGAAAGAACTACACAATGTTTTTGTACACAGTAAAAGGACACTTCACTGGTGAATAGAGAAGCTTAAGTAATTTCATTAACTGCCAATTAACTTTAAATTAAGAAATTATACCCTATCAATAATTGTTAAATGTCTTAAAATTATAGAAAAATTAAATTGTATATTTTTATAAAAATTCACGTTTGATTTTAACATTAAAAATAGAAAGATTGCACCAGTAAAATATAAATAAAATCTTTTATTTCGTACATAGTAATGAATACTAACTTTATTAAATGACTCCTAAAAAAAGTCTAAGGTTTCTTTTTAGAGTTTTAGGATTTTAACATATGATTAAAAGAAATAGAACGTTTAATAATATTTAAATTCAGAAAGTAGCTAAATACAGTGAAACCTCTCTAAAGAGAGCATTATTTGGATTGTAAAAATGAGTCTGTCAGAAAGGTAATCATTAAATACAGGCAATTAGAAAAGCAAAGTTTCATGTAAACGTATACTTCGAAAAAATTAATATTAGAATTTATTATTACACTTTATGTCTGTAAGCGAATGTATCATAAATTTTCTTTAATTTAAAGAATTTCTCTCTCTCTCTCTCTTTTTTTAAAATTTTCAGTCAGAAAGGCAAGGCAAGATGGCTCTTTTAGAATGGTACAACATAAAAACTGGTTTGATTGACGGATAGTACGTATGTTTGACACGAGAAACTCGTTATTTCGTTCAGTTTGTAGCATTCATTTTTTAAAATTATATTTTACTTTCTCAGGATTATTTTCAAAATAATATAAATAATTCATTTTCGAATTATTTATATTATTTTGAAAATTAAAAATATGTAATTATTGATTAATTAATTAATTAAAAAATATGTAAAAATTATATTTTTACATATTTTTAAATTATTTAATTATATTATCTAAGGTACAAGTGTTCCCCCAAAATAAACCATTCCAGATTTTTCGAACTCATAAACTGGTCTTTCTGGAAGGGAGACGAAAAGAATGTTCCTTTAGTGGAAGGAAAATGAATATTAAGAGTCTGAAGTCAAAAAATAAAAGCCAGAAATAAAAGAAGGCAATCAGAAAAGCAAAGTTTCATGTAAACATATACTTCGAAAAAATTATTAGAATTTTTCATTATTACATTTTATGTCTATAAGCGAATGAATCATAAGTTTTCTTTAATTTAAACAATTTATCTTTCTTTACTGTTTTAGTCAAACAGGAAGTGCAAGATGGCTGTTTTAGAATGGTACAACATATATGCTGGTTTGATTGACAGACAATACGTATGTTTGGCACGAGAAACTCGTTTTTCGTTCAGTTTGTAGTAATTTTGATGTAATTTTGATGATGTTTGATGTAATTTTTTAAAATTTTATTTTACTTTCTCAGGATTATTTTCAAAATAATATAATTCATTTCCGAATTACTAAATTATATTTTTACATATTTTTAAATTATTTAATTATATTATCCATGATACAAGTGGTCCCCTAAAATAAACTATTCTAGATTTTCCAAACTCATAACTGGTCTTTCAGGAAGGTAGACGAAAAGAATGTTTCTTTAGTGGAAGGAAAATTAATATTAAGAGCCTGTAGTCAAAAAATAAAAGCCATAAAAATTTTAATTATTTAATTATATTATCAACGGTCAAGTGGTCCCCCCAAAATAAACCATTCCAGATTTTTCAAACTCATAACAAGTCTTCCAGGAAGGGTGACGAAAAGAATGTTTCTTTAGTGGAAGGAAAATGAATATTAAAAGCCTGTAGTCAAAAAATAAAAGCCAGAAATAAACGGTCTTATGAGAAGTGGTCTTTTTAGAGACGATCTTTCAGAGAGGTTTCACACCGATTTTAAACTTAAAGTTAAGTCTTTCTTTCTATTACTTTTTCAAAAGAATTTGGAAAATTAGTTTCTAATAATTTGGAAGAAATAGACTAGGATATGTTCACTACCTATTTTCAATCAGATTATCCATGATCGAAGTTCAAGTAGAAATCATCATTACTTCATCATTTTGATGAAAAATATTATAAACATAGATAGAGTTTGACCTAAAGAATATGTTACGCTTCAGTTTCGTTTTAAAGAACAATTTTAGACAGAATAAGATTTATAATTCTTTTAAACATTTTACGCTACGGATATAAAACTTGTACAAATCTAGCAGTTATATGGTAGTGGTTTAGAAGTGGAATGCAAAAAGGCACATATATAAGAAGTCATTTCTTATGAACAAACAGAAAAATACTTTGATAACTACATATCACAGCCATTATAACACCATTAAGTAGTATATAATATGTACACACAAAGGAAAGTATGAATACAACATAGTTTAATGTAATCAATTTACGTATAACAAACACGCTATAACATACATTAAGTATTTTGGTAATTTATGTACAATTTATACTGCAGAAATCTTCTCATCATAAATTGAAAATAGAAATCGGATCAATTTTTAGTGCATATTTCTATTAGATCTTTGTCCTCATTCATATATTTTTACCAACAAATAGTGACTATTTTTTAAACATTTACTATTATTTAAAATTAGAATGTTGTACATTTTTTAATTGCAAGACATGGGTTTGGCGACAATTAATGACGTAAGGAATATCATGAAAATTTTGAGAAATATTATTAAAAAAGGTCTGTAAGGCATTCAATTTGTTGAAATATAATAACAAAGTAATGTACAAAGGGTTAATGCAGTGTTGAGAATATAAAGATTATATGTAAGGAAACTGACCTTGTGTCATCCTACAAGAGCTTTTAATTTATATTTTAAAAAGCACAAAT
The DNA here is from genome assembly GCA_032207245.1 of Pardosa pseudoannulata. Classification (NCBI taxonomy): domain Eukaryota; kingdom Metazoa; phylum Arthropoda; class Arachnida; order Araneae; family Lycosidae; genus Pardosa; species Pardosa pseudoannulata. The sequence goes on along the minus strand of CM063504.1, from coordinate 139,308,226 downwards.
TTGGATTCATTTTATATTGAAGCACTTATTATAACAAAATGATTATATACCCACCAAAATCAGTCCATTTAAAAATGAGCAATACAAAATAGGAATAAAATTTTAAAAAGTACGAACAGTGATTGATGTGTTTAAAATGATTAACATTCAGTAACATTTGTGGATAAAGTAGAAATAAAATTTGCTCTTTTAAAATAGCAATTAAAGTTCTTAGGAAATGTGCTCATTTACAGTTTCATACATCTTAAATATAAAAATATTAAGTACTATTCAATTTGATCGCATGAAAGTAATTCTACATCTTGCAGACGTAAAAATGTTGATCAAAGCTCTTTTCTTCTTTGTCATTCAGATGAGTCAAATCACAGACAGCTTTATGAACTAGAAGAAAAAAAAAATGCATTAGTCAACGAATTATACAAAAATACACACACGCAAAATTTCTAATATAACAAAATCAAAATCTATAAAAAGAACTTTTATTTATGGAAGATAATGTATCGTAAGATATGTAAAGTTAGAGATAAAATGAGACTGATATCCAAAAAGAAATGAGATTTGTAAATATTTCGAATAAAATGCATAAAAGGTGTCATTGCAATTCAAATCAAACTTCTCAGTTAGATTTGGTGATATATAGATATAATATGTATTATTCAAAATCTTTATAGTATGCAAAGTGAAATTTTGCAAACTTTAAAACGCTTTTTTTATAGTAACCCAGGTAAAAATTTTCAACCTTGCTTGCATTTCAAGACAAATCTGAAAATTTCATGAAAATTTGTTTCTCGGATAATTTTTTTGCAGACCACAGTTAAAAAGTATTAAATTATTGATCTACCAAGATGACATGACTTTTTTTTACCGCTAAAACAATTTCAGAATTTACATTCAACCTTTAAACTTCCTTTTTTCAATCTATCAAATTCTACACGATATTACACGAAATTGAATTATCAGTTATTTAAACGGAAGTTTTTAAATGTTTTTAGCTTTTTGTTATACGCTTTACTTTTTACAGTGAATAACATATAAAGGGTAAATTCCAAGTTCCGGGGGTCCCGCCGCCATGTTTTTGGCGCTATTCTTGTACAAGTGATCGCCAAATTGTCGCCAAGTGAAGCTTTCAATTTGTGTATTAAGTTTATACCCGATTTTAAAGCATATTTTGAACAAAAAATGGGTTTGAAATTTTGTTAAGATGAATACAAATTTAAATTTGAGTTTTTAATGTATTTAAAGGTGCTTTTGTACTGTTTATTAAACTAAACAGCGCAGAATTTTTGCAATAAGTGCAAATTAAGCAAAATATAAGCATTAGTTCGTTATATTTAGGCAATTATGCTTATAAAATATTTAGTTATATTTATAAAATACGGTTGCTATTTAATGAAATTATTTTAAAACTATCAAAAGATTAAAAAGTTATAAAGTACGGTACAAATTACTTCTAGAAATTATTAGCTTAAAATGGAAATATAAGAACGGAGTAAATGTTTTAAATAAATAATAAGTTTTTAGCTTAAAATTCTGAAGGTAGTAAGGGAGTGAAATAATTTTTCTTATCTAAGTGAGGTAAAGCTCCCCTTGATCTTCCGTAACAATAACGGTTGAGGGTCGTAATAAAATTACTTTTATTACTTAGCGTATCACTTTTAACAATGTAGTACACAATAAAATCCCCACCGAACTGGGTTCCGGGGGCCACCCGAACTGGGAGACAGCCCAGTTATTTTACAATTTATTTATATTATTTAACGTTCTTTAAACATTAAGTAAAGTGATATAAAGCGTCTGTTGAGAATCAATTATCATTTGGTCTCAAAACGTAATATCCCAAGACAAACCGATTGTAACATTCTTAAGGATTCCTACAAATTAAAAAATCAATACAGGAATTTTGCTTCATGGGAAATTTAAATATTATAATACATTTTCCTACAGGATTTGAATGTATTCCAATTAATTAAACATAGCTTTCGCCGCATTGTCAGTCTCAAGGTAACTATGAATTATTTAGGTTTAAAAGGACAGATAATTCTATCTTTCCTCAGCAATTAAAAGTGAATCAACTTTTAATCACTGTTGTAGCTGTACATAACAACCTAAAATTAATAATTTCCCAAAGCTTTTGTGAGTTACAACAGGCGAAGTTGAAAAAGTTAAATGAACTTTTACCTACGCCTCAGATATTCAGAGATAACTTGGATTTGGTAGAAACCAGAATATTTCCTGTATCAGAAGATAAATACTTATAAAAGAAAACCTCATCTTCAATAAAAGGGTTTATAATCAAAATTCCTTCAAGTAACAGGTACGGTAATACATTATAATGTTGTACTACAGAGGGCTCCACTTAATGTGATCTGTTTGGGACACCGTGATTTTGATAACAATAACCGATTGTTAACAATAAACGATATTCAAAATTAGATAAATTTACCCCCCTCTTTAATTCACACGTACTATATTTCAAAATAAAATGAAAAGACTCACCTTATGTTTATGTACTGTATATTATCCTTTAAGACATAAGAATTGTTTACATAATAAAAATAATTGATCAATTGCTGATTGATTACAATTCTTTCTAAGAAGCTAATTGATAAATCGTTCGTAATTATAATGCTTTTTAAAGTCAACGGAGCGGTGTTGTACTCCACGTTTCAACACTTTCATTGCAATTCAGAAGATGAGAAATGTTTAACTGTGCTGCAGCATTTCGCTGACTCATATTTGGTAACATGCCATAACGATTCAAAATTTCGATCTTTTGTTTTAATGTTAAATTATTTCGCTTCCTGGCTTCCATATCGACAAACTGTACGTAAGCGAGCAAGGCATAAAATGTGAATACGCTCCTTTTCAGTTCCGAATAGAATTTGTTGCCTTCTGCTTATCTGACAACTATTGACCACAGCAGGGTGTGCGTATTTCTGAAAAATTCCATGAACGTGTAATAATACCCCACTCCTTTGTTTTTTCTCCCTTTCCCTAGGGCAGTGGTCGGCAAACTTATTAGCCAATAAGCTAAATATAAACATTACAACAATTAAAAAAAATTGGCAGCCAAATCTGCTTGTTTAGTAAACTTTTATTACACTAAATAAGGAGTACACTAAATAAAACTAAATGTCACACTTAATAAATATTTATTAATGCGAACAATGTGCTTGCATCTCCTTGAAAAGTTTGAGTTAGTCAGTTTTGTATGTTGTTTTTAATTTTAGTTTTACGAAAACTAATAAAATTAAACTCTATGTTCGTTACGTATTTTTACAACAATATAAAATTTTAATTACCTATCTTTTAACTTAAACAAAAAATTATACATGTTCTCGGTTTAGAGAAGAATTTTAATTTATCAATATAAGATGCAATTTTTTTTCTTACCAAGTTTTTTTTTAATGAAAATATTATTGCGCCTTCCGTGGATATTTGTGCCAGAGCCGCACTTAAGGAGTACTGCCCTAGGGGGAAGAGGGAGAATTCTCGGAAATTAAAACAAGAGCGAAGGTAAAGAAATGAATGGGTTCCTCCTGAATACATTGTGAATATTCCTTTGCCAGTTAAAATGAAGTTAGAAAACTGATAACATTAACCGATGTAACGATCACACAAAGCGATAATTTTAACATATAAATAAATAGAGAAAATCGGGACCAAGGGATTTTGATAACAATAAGCGATTGATAACATTAACGGCGATCACATTAACCGGAGCAACTGTAAATAGAGAGATTTAAAGCCAAGTGGTTAAAAACGTAGACATTTCCCTTTATTTTTACTTTGGTAGCTCTGTTCACTTGGTAACCAGTTCTATCTTTCGAGAGAAATCTAACATACCCATTTAAAGCGATTTACCAGATTTGTTTTCGCGTTTCGCAAATCTATGACGCCTGCAAGAAGACAATCGATTCACTAGTAGTTGCAATGTGGGTTGCCCCCTATGTGGTATTCTGGCTGGAAATACTAAATAGGGAGAAATGGTCCATCATTTTAACTCTTCTTCGAGAAAGGTTTGGTTTGGAGCGATACGGTCTACTTTTTGCAACACGAGGGCTAATGAGACTAGGACCTACAGTTTAAATCCGATTCTGAAAGGCTACGAACATCCATGCCACAGTGGGATTCAAACCCACGAACTTTGGTTCCGAAGGCCAGCACCCTAACCATTCGGCCATCGTTCGGCGTTCGAGAAAGGAATAATATCCGATAGATAATTTTTGTTTTAGTGGGACTTAATTTACTAAGCCGGTAAGAAAATTTTCATTTCAGGTTCTCTGAACTTTTTTAAATCCATTATTTCAAGTCAGTTTTAAACTCTTTTGGATCTGCCGTCTTACATAAATGAGGCATTCACAACCAGGGTGAACCAAGTTCATATTTTCTGTTACAAAAGAAACTGATCACGAATTGGAAAAGCGTAATTTACATGCATAAAAGCATGCATTGGAAAATGTGATAATTATTAGCTATTTTTTAAAATTAGTTTTAATTTTTAGAAATTATGATTCTGCCCCTTTAGGAGCAATTTCTAAGCTTATTTCACAAAACGATGGCTGAATATTAGGGCGCGGCTCATCGGTACCAGAGTTCGTGGGTTCGAATCCTGCTTCTAGTATTCGTAGCCGTTCAGAAACAGTTTTAAGCACAGTAGGACCTTCGTGATCCAAAACAGTAGACTGTAGCTTTCTAAACCTAATCTCGACGAGAGTTAAAAATAGACTCCAGTTGTGAACCCTCAAAAAGTACTTCAAATCTGATCAGGCTCTATTAAAAAAGTTTACAAAATATTCCCCGAAATCCCCATATCCCATTAAATTGACAAGAATTTAATAAACTTATTTAATTATTTTCTTAAAGACGGCTGTACTTGACTAAAAATACTCATTCAAGATAATTCCTCTTCAATACAAGATTCCAACGCCCTCTATACGTTCGCGTACGACTGGAAGTTCAATCTTGTTTAAATCCTTTGCACTCGAGGGCTCTGGAGCGGAGCTATTTAGAATTTGTCTTCAAACTCAACTGTTACGGAGACAACGCAAAATAATTAGTTTTTACGATTTGTTTTTGTCGTTAACACATATGCGGACTTGGCCACGCAATCTGCGCAAAAAGGAGATTACTCGCTCCCGCAGATAACGGTTGGCACGCCAAGTGGGTAATATCCCGTTCCCGCATGTAATGTGTTAAACCTGAAAATTATTTGCCCTGTCTCCGTAGCGGAGCCCTCGAATGCAAAGGATTAATATTATAAACAATTTTAATGCTATTTTAAAATATTTACTTTAAAAACGCTACTTTATCAAAATTGTTTGTTGAAATTAAATAAAAATTTGACGTAAGGCTTTTAAAAATCGTTTCAATGAGTCAAATTAAAAAAAAAAAAAGTCATAATGGATAGGGTTTGGTTGCTAGGTTGGGAGCACTACGGTCTACTTTTTTGTAACACGAGGGCTAATGAGACCGGGACCTACTTCTTAAAGTCGATTCCATGACAAAGTGCTTCTCGAACCCACGAACTCCGGATCCGAAGGTCAGTGCCCTAACCATTCGGCCATCGCTCGGCCTAGACAGGGTTTGAATAAGTTGTAATGAATCGAAAACGCAGTCCTTAATAATGTTGAAAAGCTTCAAATATTAAGAGACTTCCAATTGCTGAACCTTTTCAATTACTTCATCCGCTATTTCTGCTTCAATTAGCACATAACAATGAGTACGCCATCCGGTGCATATCATTATTTAATCAACGATCTGAGACACGTTTGGAGATTTGATCGCTTGACTAACGGTGCTTAAGATTTTTAATCGCCGATGGTTGTTACGAAGCTACAGCCATTCAAAGTAAAACTCGTCTACTATGCTTTTTCAATTCCTTTAAAACTATCAACTCTGATATATATATTATATATCTTGTTCAAATTTTCAATCGTTGATAAAATTCTTTTAATCATCCACCAAGTTCAAATGCATTTTTTAAAACTCGTTGATGTTTTAAATATTAATTTAAAAATTAATTAATTAATTTTAGTGTTATCAGAAGACTCGCGCCAAGTCTTGGCGCGAGTCTTTGATTTCGCCAATGCGTCGCATTCAATTTACAGTAAACCTAAGAATCGCGATTTTAAATGATTAAGAGATTTTCTTAGCAGGCGAGAGTAACTAAAATAAAGTTTCTTCATTGATCTAAATAGGAATTAATTTTTTTTTTTTATAAATTATTGTTCTGTCCAATTTGAGATTTTAAAGGTGAAAAATATGAAGAGACGTTATAAAACACAGATGATACTCAATAAAGTACAAAAATGAAAATATCACGTTTTTTGAGTAACCTAAAACTGAGAATTTTGCATGGTGTACGAGTTTTACTTTGAATTTCTTTCCATATCCATCGAAGAAAACGATGCGTAAAGTAGAAGCTAGTGTTTTTTGTAAAAAACATTTATTTCTTTATTTCTAGTTTTATTTGTTACTTAAGTAAAAAATGTGTAAAAAATTTCCTTAAATTGAACAGAAAATATTAGAGTGCGAGTTTTACTGGAGACGAAAATTCTTTTATAATTGAACTTCTAGGAACTGTTTGTAATATGTTTTGATGTTTACAAGTACTAAAGATTGAAAAATTGACCTTCTTAAATATATATATATATATATATATATATATATATATATATATATATATATATATATATATGTGTGTGTGTGTGTGTGTGTGTGTGTGTGTGTGTGTGTGTGTGTGTGTGTGTAAGGAAAATTCTCAGGGGTTTTCAAAAGTTAAATCAACGGCTAAAAATTCCCGCGTCCTCTTGCAGTCCCCTTTTTAATCCCTAACCTAAATTGACCACTGGGGCTACAGTTTACGCCCTTATAACAGGGGCCTGACCAATTATAATCCTACATGGTCCTAGCGGACAATTTAGGAAATTTCCAAATAAAAAGGAGATACACGCTGTCGGAGACAGATTTTTCTAAAGATATTTTCCCACAGATGTTGACCCAGGTGTTACGGGTCTTGTACACAGAACTTCATGCTAGCTGACCCTTCAGTTTGTCCTGTCCCTATGATGAAGTGGGAACCCGTCCACCAACGTTATCTTAATAAAGGTCTTTAGCTAAAACGGTATCATTTTTATGGCCATGACTGCAACCACCCATCGAGAAATCCGTCTCATTACACACACACATTATATATATATATATATATATATATATATATATATTATATATATAAATTAACCATTATGTGAATTTTGTTTTCATGAATACTCATGAAAAATTTTAGTTTGAGTTTTCATGAATTTAACTATGAAATTCTATGGAGATATTATTGTATAAGAGCTTTTCTCAGCAGGTGGAATTAGTATGCTGAATGTAAATTAAAATGACAATATCAGTTAGTTGATTTGGAACTCTACAGTCTGCTGTTTTGCTACACGGGGGCTAACGAGATCAAGCACTGCAAAAATTTAAACCCAATTCCAAACGGCTACGAATAGGCATGCTAGCAGTGCACAGGATTCGAACTCACGAACTCCGGTACCAAAGCGCGGCGCCCTATCCATTCGGGTGTTGGTCGGGAATTGCAACAAGGGAAATATTTTGAATAATAAATTATTGAAATTTAATACGAATTAAAGATTCACGAATTCTTAATTATTTACTTTATTCATCACTTTTTGATTATTGCGTCAATATTTTAGGCTTATTTTGTGCAGGCTCTTCAACTTGTAATAAAAAAAGATCTGTTTTTCAAGTACTATTTTGAAGTTGAAAATACACAAGCAATTCTATTACAGACGAGCGTACTTATTTATCAGTTTTATTTTTACACTAACATTGGTATTTTAATCTACTTTTTAACATAATTTCTATTAATTTCATAGCAGTTGTTGGATTGTAGAACAGGGCTCATACTCAATTTTGGAAATAAATATAAAAGAGTTTTGCAGAAAGAAAAAGTTTTTTTTTTTTTTAATTCTTTTAAGAGAGTCCAAAATACTACTTTTCTATTATAGAGGAGTTTTTTAAAAGCTTTTTTTCTTAATTACATCTATGTTACATATAATTTTAGCAATTTAAAGCCTAAAACCTAAAGTCTAAAATAAACAGGTAAATGAACATATTTTAATAATTAATCCGAAAATTACAACTAGAGATGAGACAGATTATCCAGTTTCCGACACAACCGGTCGATTTTTAAAATATGTCCAGAACACTATCCGGGTATGTATAAATCAAAACACAGGACTTTTAAAAGAGATATTAAAATTCAGGGGTTTTCCTTGCTGCAGGTGTTTTGAAGGAGCGTACGTACTCTGTAGAATTAGTTTCTAAATTCCATCCTCATAGGAATCTCTACAGTCAACATTTTCGGTCCTAACGTAAGATAAACTTAAGACAATTTAAGTAGTGTGTCTTTAATAGAATTATACCACAATATTTGCGATTAAATTATCGTAAGTTTAATAATAGTAAAAGCTATTGTTTAAAAAATTGGCTTCATCCAAAATTCTACATGCGTATTTTCCACATTTTGGCGATTTTTATTTTTAAATCTTACAATAAAATTTGGTTGTTATGTTAAATATTCATTACAAATATTAAAGAAAAACAATATTTGTAAAAATATCTATTTTTCATATACAAAATGTCTATTATAGTTCTTTTATTAAATACAGAATGGGCACATTTTGCGTTCCGAAACAAATTCTATTTCAACTAATTTTTATCTTATGTGCTACTAGTTGAGTACCCCTGTCCCAGATAGCAAATTTAGTTTGCAACAAACTTGCAGTCTTGCTTTGCAAGCCTGCAAACTTACAGCAAGTTCAGCATGACAAGTCTGCAAGTTTGAAACAAGACATCAGCAAAGTCTAAGAATTTTCGCTTGCTTAAAGGTTGTCATGACAAGGTTGCCACAGTTTTGCAGTAAAATAGAAAAGGAGTGGTCGCTTTATGTTTCGTCAAACTTGCAGGAGTTTTACTGCATGTCAAATTTGTTATAACACGATATTATAAAAAAAAAATAAAAAAATTGTGTAAGTTCAAGAGTTTTGCTCACCCATTAGTATAGGCTTCCATCATGGACTTTGAATCCAACACGCTCATTTTACTGAGATGTCCGAGACATTCCTGAACATTCTGAGGGAAATGATGAAAAATCATATTCGGTCGGAATGCCAAAGGCTTGTAATCTTCAGCTGTCATCAGTTTCACTCGATACCTGATGAAGAAAAAAAAATTATGAATTTATGAAATGTAGAAGAAAAAAATTGCAAAGAGTGACGGGTACCTCTATAGAAATAAGATATTAAATTACACACAGTGAGTTACACTCCTACACTATGCTTCAATTTAATATTTTAGAAGTGAAAAACATGTGATTTCATATGAGTAAACAAATAACGGAGGTAACACAAAGACCTAAGGTTACATACGTGTGGAATCTAATTTTGGGGACCAACTAATTCTGATTAAAATCGCAAATATTCATCTTATTTTTGATATTTTGTCCTATAGTTAGGGGAAATTTTTAGCTTAATCAGCATCACATGCTAGCATTTTCCCCATAATTTCCTGGAAACAGCTATTCATTGCATAATGAAAAGGCCATTAGGTTTTAAAATGCTTTGTGGCAAATTCCTTCTTAATCAAAGTTTTGATATAAAATCATGAACGAAAATAATCAATGAACTTATGGGTGGTTACGTATATGTCATTTCCTACTAATGCCTGAAAGAATGCTTGTTTATTAGAACTCAACGATATTATGAATAAAACCATTCAAAATTTTACCTTGCAGCCATTTCTTTTATATAAATGTCCAAAAGGAAGTGCAAACAGTTGACTTCATCTGCAACTGAATGCAGCCGTTGACAAGATCAAGAAAAAAGGCTTTGAACTAGAGAAAATGTATTCTGAATTATAGGATTGACAAAATGAAAAGGATCTGCTCTCACATTCAGAACACTTTCCTTATAAGCAGTAAGGAAAAAAAATGATTAAAATTCCTTTTACAGGAATAGGCAGGGCTGGCTTTAGCAGTTTTTCGGGACTAGGATGCAAAATGCCCCTCCACCCAAGGATTTTTTTGCAAAACATAAACATAAAAAAAGATGTTTTACTCATTTCAAAAATTTTACAGGACGAATTACTTTTCCTTATGCCATGAATTGCTTAAACGACACAGTTTGTATGCACTTGTGAACTTTGACGTAGTAACAGCACAAATAAAACAATATAATGACCACTTTTTCTTTTGTAATAGTCCTGCGAAAATACTGCCAAAATAAGCATATCATCCTGTGTTCTGTTACATACTTGTTACAACAAATTCAACACAATCTTTCTTACTTACACTCACTCACTCACTCTCTCTATATATATAATTCACTCTTTCACCCTGCACCCTCTCCCTCCCTCACCTTCTCCCTTTTCCTCTCTTTCTCTAAAATCTCTCATTGTCTCACTATCTCACTCTATCTTCCCCCTTCCCTCTCTCTCTCTCTCCCTTCCTCCCTCCCCCTCCATCTCCTGCTCCCTTCTCTATCACTCTCCCTCTACGTATCACTCTATCTCTATTATCTCTCTCCCTTCCCCCTCCCTTCTTTATCACTCTCTATGTCTCTATCTCTCCTTTTTTCTCCCTCCATCTATCTCATCTATGCCTCACTCTATCTCTCTCCTTTTATCTCCCTCCATCTCTATCTATATCTCACTCTATATCTCTATCTCTCTCCCTCCCTCCCTCTCTATCACTCTATGTCTCACTATCTCTCCTTTTTTCTCCCTCCATCTATGTCTCACTCTATCACCCTCTCTCCCTCCCTCCCCTCTCTATCACTCTCTATTCTCACTCTCTATCTCTCTCCTATTATCTCCCTCCATCTCTATGTCTCACTCTATCTCTCTCCCTACCTCCCTTTTCTATCACTCTCTATGTCTCACTCTCTCTCCTTTTATCTCCCTCCATCTCTATCTATATCTCACTCTATCTCTCTATCTCTCTCCCTCCCTCTCTATCACTCTCTTTGTCTCACTCTCCTTTTTTCTCCCTCCATCTATGTCTCACTCTCTCTCCCTCCCTCCCTCCCCCCTCTCTCTCGCTCGTTCACACACACACATACAAAAATATTTCTTTCCTATTTTACTAGATATTATTAACATTTATTGCATTATTAACTATATTACAGTTTATCAGACAGATGACTACGATTTAGTTTGGGAATGATGGAGGGAGGGAGACTCAAACTGGACTGAGCCAATTATATATTCCCCTATTTTTAACTACAAAACAAAATTTTCTAAAAAAAATTTATAAAATTTATTATTAATATCATTATTGCCATTATAACGATTGTTATTGTTATATAAGTTCATATACAATTTCGTGTAATATGTTTCAGTAAATGTATAAAACAATTTGGAACTAAAACATTGAAATTGAAAAAGTACAAAAAAAAATTTTAATTGAAATTTTATTAAAAAATTAATTTTGATTAAATATGCAGTTTAAAAAAATTATATTTAAAAATGTACTTTTATTTCAGTCTTAAAATGCAATATGCAATGCAGAATTTCGAAGGGGAAAAACTATGATTTCGAACCTGCTGAAAACCCATATTCTCCCCCCTCCCTATATTTTGGCTACGGCCCTGCAACTTCAAAACAGAATTTGTTCCAAGGAATTCTTTGAATCCTTAAGCAATATTCAATGGTAGGGTTTTTTTTTTCTCTTACGTCATTAAATGGTGTTTATAGCGATGAAGGATAATTTTCATGACACATGTTAACGTCCATCCTTTAAAATAATATAACACATTGATCCACTCATACTCCTGTGGTTAGTAAAAATGGTAACATGTGGCTGGAGGCGTGATAGAGGGTAGCCACATTATTATTTGATAATGCTACCTTTTCCCTTACTTTTTTCTGTTGTAAACCACAATGACGCAAACCACTAATGCAAAACCCCAAACAGATACTTAGTTTCCAATGCAACTTGATTTCACCTTGTTTAAATACGAAATACACGTAGAACATCGTAATCAATTAAAACTAAGCAAAAATAAAAAATAAATAAATATACATCTGAGATCATGATAAAATATAGAAGTGGGGAAAATCAAATACCGTTCACGTTTTACCGCAACTTTGTTTTTTTCCCTCTGTGTTGAGTGCTACGGGTCTACTTTTTGCAACATGCGGGCTAATGAAACCGGGACCTACTGCTTAGAGCCCATTCCGAAAGGCTACGTATATCCATGCCATAGTGGGATTTTAACCCACGAACTCCGGTTCCGGAGGCTAGCACCCTAACCATTCGGCCGTCTGTGTTGGAATGGTAACAGAAATTTATTTAATTCCAATATAAGAATGGATGAGTACACGTATCTCGCTGAATAAATAACATTATGATATTTTTATATATTTCCCATGAAAATAAAATAAAATTATACATACATGTATGATACGAATGTTTTGCAACTGTCGTACTTGCATAAATAAGAATCATTCAGATCCAAACTTGAATTTTGAAAAAAAAAAAAAAAAGTAACTACAGATGGTTTAGACCTATCTTAGTATGAATAAACTTTTTTTTTTGGAAAAGTGTCTGTATTGCGTATGCTGTTCGTGTGTGAACATAACTGACAAATGCGATGAGCTATATGAGCGATTTTTATAATTCGTGATATTGCCCCTCTCGTGTCTTCTAGAACGATTCTGAAGGATGACAGGAATCAACTGAAGAGCGTTCTATAAAAATAAAAAGGTTATGACACAATAAAAAAATACAAAAAAAAAAAAAAAATAAACCTCTTACATGCATGCATACTATCTTCATATATTTGTGCATACAATATTCGTTTATTTACGGGTTTAATAGTGCAAGTATTTTATTGTAATGCGGTAAAGTTGGTCAAATAGACAGAAGGAACCGACCAGCGTAGTTACTTTACAATGCAGTAGTTAAAGGTTCATGAACAATGACATTTAGAAAAAAGGAAATTGCTTATAAAATGAACATGCTATATAGTAAATTTGCGTGCATGTGTCAGTTCTTAGACTACCAATGATGCATGCATACGGTAGTCGGATTACTTCATAACTATCCTTATGCCTCAAACTGTACAACAGTTTGATGTCACAACTTGTAGTACAGAGTTCGACATTAAAAAAAATCATCGATATATTCAAAAACGGGACAAATATAATATTATGGGAGAAGAAAAATATCGTAGAGTAGGTAGTTCATACTAAATGGTTCCGATTTACTAACTACTTGCCATGGCCAAACCTTCAATTTGTTGTTCTTATTTATTTCAGGTGAATGGAAATGTAAAATTTACGAAAATTATCCCAATTTCTCCTTGCCCCATAAATTATAAATTTTAAGGATCATAGAATAAAAATTTCTTTCAAGAAAGCGGTAAATCAAAAAGGTTTTGAAAATCCACGAGCTTGATTAATAAATTTGGTAAGTAAATTTATCACACTCGATTTGTAGGTTTATATCGAATTTTGGTCCCAATCAGTAAATCGAAAGGGGTATTATTTAATATTTTATTACATAACACATAGGGGTTACAGTGGGCTAGTTGGCAGTGGAAGCTTTTTGAAGTGATCACCAAAATGACTCTATATATTTTAACTATCAGTTTATAATACATTTTAGAACGAATCAAAAAGTATGTTGTTAAATAACCTTAAATAAGCATGGAACATTTTTATGTTAAAAATATGTGACAAAGTCGAGAAGGAAATACTTTCGATTCTATAGGAACAGGCGTGGTTGCAGACATATGAAAAAACTGCACTTTTTGTATGAAATCACAGCTATTTTTTTTTAGAGATTTCTGAATTTTTCTTATGTCGAAAACAGCTCTTTATTAACTACCGAATAAAAACAATCGAAATTAAATATGAATAGTCTAAATCCTTCTTACCCGTCTTCTGCTACTCTAATATGTACTATATTGCCGGCGACGTACATACTTTCAGTCACGCAGGGAGTGCTTACATTATTTTCAATATCACCTTCTTCAGTGTAGACAACCTGAAATGATATCAAAAGTCAGTACGTATTTTTTTTCTGTAAAACTTCTAAGAAAAATACCCGAATATTCTGTTTAGATAAAAATATGGACTTTAGTTAAAAATGCAAATGTCACTTTACAGTATAAGTTGAATATTATTGTCATATTTTTAAGTGAAAGTTTGCCGAATTAATAAAATAAAGATTAAAGAAAAATAAGGCAATTTAAAGAAAATAATTTTTTCAAAATAAATTTTATGATGATGTAGACCAGAGGTGGGCAAATACTTTTCTGAAACCAAAATGAAATTTTCAAAATGTCTCCCCGGTCGGAGGACTATACCGCGTACACTGTACACACGCGAATGTTTTGGGTGGAGTTTTTTTCCTGCCCAAGAAATTTTTTTGACAAAAACACTATAAGTATCATTTTAAAGCATTTGGACAGAGAAATTTGACAGTTAATAAAAGATAATAGTAATAATAAATTGTCTTACTTAGGTGTATATGCGAACAAAATATGTCACGTAATTTTTAAAGAAATAGTATCCATTATATTAAATTAATGGTCATTAAATAAATCAGTTAATGAAAGATTTTATTTTGATATTTATTTGTATCTTAACGATACAAATTATTTTATTTTGGTCATAGTTATTACATTTTTATATTTATATTACATTTTGTAAATATAATAGAAAATAGAATTATTAAAAGAAAAAACAAACATCAAACGTTAAAATAGAATAGTTCGATAAAATAGAATAATCGAAGAGTGAAAGGAGTGCACGTTCAATTCTATGTAGTAAGCCGACCGCACGCTTTATGAGAGTATGTATGTTGCATACATTAAAGCAGGATATAGTTACAGCTGTTCAAATTATAATACTCTCTATTATTTATATATTTTTTATTGTTTATATGCACATTACGCATACAAATACTGTTGATTTCAGCAAAACCACATATAAGAGATTAAAATAATTGCATGCAGGATTTTTCAACGGGCCGGATAAAATAAGCAAAAGGACCGGATTCGGCCCGCTGTCCGGCTTTTGCCCACCTCTGATGTAGACAATACCATAGAAGATTTAGTGAATATATACAGATTCTAAGGCTCATAGTTGATAAAAGAAAAAAAAGTACTATGGATTAAAAAAAAATCCTATTGACATGATAACATAGCAGTCTGGATTTAGTTATTACATACTATATTGTTTTTATTCTATATCATTTTTGGGAAATACCCTACTTAGGCAACTTTTGAAATACACTTAACTGCATTTTCAAATTTTACTGTTTATGTATATTAATGTTAACCTATATGAAATAATAAACAAAATGCATATTAACTATACATTTTGATTGCACCTGGATATTTTGGAAGGCTGTGGCTAAAACTTTAGCACCAGTATTTTTTTTTTAAACCCAAACATTTAAGTGATAAAAACGTATGAAAATAATACAGACGATATTTAAATAATTTAAAATAAGAAATGATTAAATGAGATGGTAAAAGGAATGACGTCATAATGTTATTTTTACCTATTTATTATGTGATAAATTGATAAATTTAATAGTCTGTTTTTAACCGGGGAAAATAGGGCTTGAAATAATTGCATTAAACGATCGAAAAAGGGAGAAGGGGTGGATTTCAAACGTTTTAAAGACGACAGTATTTTTCGCTGTAATATGAAGCAAATATTACACTGCTTGACTGGTTTTTGGTTTTTACGAAAAGTAAGAATAAATCGGCAAATGGTCTACAGAACCAAACAGTTTTGGAAACCTAAGATTTACAGTGAAAATATTCAGCGGCGTACACAAGAACGCCTTGCGGCACGTCAGTGTGCCACAGCTCAGCGGTTGCAGAGCGCCCATATAAACCACTTTGGAAATCCATCGCTAAATGCACTTTGATAAAACCCTATTAATTTTATTTTTAAGAAATTGGTTTTGATGCTCAAAAGAAGATGGGGATGATCTAAAAATACATTTGTTTCATAACTGTAATAGAAATGAATTGTACGAATTTCAGCATTAATATTGGTAAGCCTCCCATACTGAGGTTTGGTTTGGTTTGGTTTGGTTTGGTGTGCTACGGTCTACTTTTTGCAACACGAGGGCTAATGAGACCGGGACCTACAGTTTAAAGCCGATTCCGAACGGCTACGAACATCCATGCCACTGTGGGATTCGAACCCACGAACTCCGGTACCGAAGGCCAGCACCCTAACCAATCAGCCATCGTTCGGCCCTCCCATACTGAGAAGCATGAACTTACATTTTCCATTCCATTTTTCTCTGAATTTCCGTTGATTTTGGACTCCGATCCATGGCTGCTTCCATTCTCGTCCAAACTCGGGTTGTCCTCTTCTTTCTTCAAATTTAGGAACACTTTAAACTGGACGAGAAAAAAAGTAATATTGTTAATTTTTACAGTATATTATTTAATCGCATACTTCATAATATAAAAATAATAGATTTTACCGATAATTAAAAATTAAAAAAATATTTTGCTTTACAGATTTGAAGCGATTAAAAACGGTCATTAACAGAAGGAAACTAAACTCATTTCTGCTGTCGTAAGTACACCATAATTTCAGGCAATGCAGAGATATCCTAAAAAATTGTAGGTGAAACAAGAGCAAATGAAAACAGTTCTGGAGTCAAAATTTCCCTAAACAGAACTTTGTAATGGTTACAATTAATAATATTAAGGAAGAAATAAGAAACTGATACTTTCAAAAGGGAAAAATCCTTTCCCTCACGAACGTAATTTTTTATTTAGATTTAAATATAAATAGAATTTAAAAGAGAGTTATGATTATGTTAAGCCAGTAAAAGGCTAAATTTCCCTACTGGTGAAATTTTGTCTACGTACGTTATTTTCTCATCCTTTATCCTTCATTTACTAGTACATAGCCTGTCATATGACAGGATCAGTAAAATTTTTAATTTTCCAGAATTGTAAAGTACCTATAAGGCAGATAAAAAAAATGGTTTGTTTTTGGGCTGAGAATTATCTGGTACACGCTCAATTTGTTTATTTTCATACTCCTCTAAAGTCTGCCGATATTGTGAATGCAGTTTACAATCATGTTGAATTCATTTAGAAAGATAATTCAAAGTTTTCTTAGCTACGTCAAAATTATCGTTAAGTTCTTCCCCCTTTTTTTTCCACAGTAATTAATGGAAGTAAAGTAATGAAACTGTCATTTCCCCTACACCTTGGAGGTATATAGAATTTGTTAATACCGGTGATAAAATTTTCATTACAACAAAAATTAATCGATGATTCAGTTTAAAATGATCTCATACGTACCTAATCTGTTGTTTAAGCCAAATATAAAAGAAAATTATTGACGTCCTATCTAAGTTCAGTGATCAAACGTATGAAAATAATGCAGACGATATTTAAATAATTTAAAATAAGAAACGTTTAAATGAGAGGGTTAAAGTTATGACGTCATAATGCCCGAAGCAGATTTTACTTTTACCTATTTATTATGTGCTAAATTGACAAATTGAATCGCCTGCTCTTAACCGGGGAAAATAGGGCTTGGAATAATTGCATTAGACACTCGAAAAGGAGGGAGGGGTGGATTATGAATGTTTTAAGACGACAGTATTTTTTTTCTGTGATATGAAGCATATTTCTAGAATTTATTTTCGAATCGAATCAGTAGTTTAGGAGAAGATTAACTTGACTCGCTTTGAATTTTCGTAACCGTAACTCAACAAGTATCCAATATGGATTCTAATATCCATTCCAGGTCCAACCGCTTCATAAATTCGAGGACAGACGGACAGATAACTTAGGTTATTATTATATAGGGAATTTCATGCACTTACTTCTAAATGAACGCGTGTTACATATGCAGGAGCACGTACCTCAGATTTCTTCTACATTCTTTATATTTTAACTCACTTGAAGCAGTCTATCTTGACAGGTGTAAGATGTTTTGGATGCCACAACGGCGAATTAATATCTATCGTCTCTAGAAGGTACACATTTTTATTTCTACTTTTAATACCCACGAAAACGAGGACACTTTTGCGTACAGAAAAGAGTGTGTGGTGCGCTATCGATGAGTATGACCAAGCTTTCTGTTTGTGTCCTATGTTTGGAGAAATATAAAATGATACCTTGCCCATTTATTGGACAATTTACTGCAAAATCTTATTGAGACTCTAGGAAAAAAAAATTTAACCAAGTGTATTTCTAATACAAAGAAGTTAATTTATGCGCCTGTACCAAAACAGGGTTTCAAACTGTATAACAAAGTTTAAAACGACAACAAACAAAAAAAAACCACTTATCTATATAAGTGGCAAATGGATTCAAAGCCCTTATTAAAGCTAAAATATACCCTGCGAGGTATTGATTTGAAAGTTTATTTTCAAAATTTTGTACGAATATTTTTTACATCAGGAGATGAGGAACTGTTTGTTTTCTGTATATATTAGGTGGCATGTCGTACTTTTTATTTCAATTTCACATAGGAATAGTAAAATATGTTCCATCGTGAATGTTATTGTCTTAAATTTTTCAATTTATAGTTTTTAAATGTTTATTATTATATCATAAGCTTTTTCCCCAATGGGGAATCCTTTTTGTTGATAGCATTCACTATACAATGAAGCTGTAGCCCTTTTTATTATTGAAGCACCATATGGGTCGGCCATAACTGTTGTTGTTTCTCATGCCACTTGGACAAACCAACCACGATTGAGCCTACAGGCTCTTGTGTTAAGGCCAAGGGCCTTTTGTTTTAATGAGCACCATTGAGGTGAAATAACGACTTCACTCAAGTGGATCCTCGTAATTTTGAAGCAGGGACTCTGAAACAGAAGACCCATAGGCTTCGCCTGCCAACCCCAGAGAACTTGGAGGACATTGTGACCACGAACCTATTTTACGTGCCCCAGTCACACTTAAGGAGCACGACGGATCTTAGGGGCGGCTCGGGCTCCAAACCCGAAACCCTTCAGTTACGAGAGCGTTGCCTTTGCCGACTGAGCTACTGCGGCTCCGGCCATAACTTCGCTCCTTAAACTAAAGAGTGAGTTATTGTACGTGTGGCCTTCTCTAACCCAACTGTCTATTCTCCCGGGAAAAATCGCACATCCTTTCAATCTTTATGCCGTTGTGCGCGGTTGTCTTTCCTCGAATCTTTTAATGAACCACTAAGTAACGGGAGACTTCAGTCTCACTATCATATGAAATTATCAGATTATTTCCCCCTCCTGAAGATGGCATTTTCACTAATAATCAGATGCACGTTTGTCTCTTGCCTGTGTAGGATGTATCTGCCAGTCTCTGACTTAAATATATATATATATAGTAAATTATAAAAATATAAAAATCTTAAAGATGTAAAAATAAAGTATTTTTGCAAAGTTTCTTGCCTGATCTTAAGAGTTTGATGGACTTGTCGTCCAAGACATAATTACAATAATGTTGCGTTGCTATGGAAGTAATGGTAACTAAAAATGTGGGCTATAGCTTCATGTGTAATCAGTGAAGAATTGTTTTACTGCTTACACATACATGTAGAGCCAGAACTGCCCGAGTTCAGATCTGTCATATGTTCTATGGTTTTCCGATCCTCTGCTGTTGTTTGGTTTAGTTTAGTTTGGAACGCTACGGTCTACTGTTTTGCACTCGAGGGCTAATGAGATAGGGACCTTCAGCTTAAAGCCGATTCCGAACGGCTACAAACATCCATGCCCATAGCGGGATTCGAACCCGCGAACGGTTCCGAAGAGCAGCGCTCTACCATTCGGCCATCATTTGGCATCTGCTGTTGTTTCAGTTGCTTGAATAGCAACCGAGAGAGACAAAGAAGATGATAAAAGGATGTAAGATAAGTATTAACACATTGAAGACGGTATGCGCTGAAAAGTGTCTAGCCTCAGTTCCCGCACAATTTTTGTTAAAGTGATAACAAAAAAATCCAGAAAACGTGAATTTCGGTCATCCGTCGCCAACAGTTGAAAAATAAAAGACGAGAATTCCCGTCTTCAATGTGTTAAGAACAACGAACTGACAAAGATGTTTATTCTTTAAGAAATTATTAATAATATTTTAACGAACAATTCTTTAATCATATTTTAAATGAATGTTATTGTTTGTATTGTCGACGTTAGTTATGACATTTGTTGGTGTTATCTTGACACTCTGATTATCACTCTGTATGTGTGTGTGCGTATAAGTATATATATTATATATATAGTAAAAAAAAAAAATCATTTATACTCACCTTTGGCAAATCACACTCTTCAAGACACTTGACCATTTCGTTGACCATGTTTTTAACATTTTCGTAGTTGAGGTACGGGACGCTATCATTTCCATAAATTATCGTGAAAATATTGTCGTAGGTAAAAGGCAAGACGGCCTTGCTCACTGACGGTGCCGGAGCAAATGCATAACAACGCACATATGGGTAAGACTCTTTGAACAGTATCGTTAAAATTGAAGCGACGGACGCACCTAAAGAAAGAAGATACTCGTATTAGGATCCTAATGCACCAAATTCTCGAAAACAAGTTGTAAACACGATATTAGTTTGAATTATATTATTGAAACGTAAGAAAACATTTTTTTTAATTATTTTTATAATTAACCCATTTTTATATTTGTATTTCCTTGTACAAAGTAATGTAAGTATTGTACTTAAGTGTTCAGATTTCAATAGAATTCATTCATTTTTACCACGCTTGGATGAATTTTGACAAGTATCAGTATTACATCTGCATATATATATACAAAGAAAATTTAGTTTTGAAACTTAAATGTATACACTTTGACCATTTCTAAACTTTTTTTTTTTTTTTTTTTTTACTAGTTTCACCTTAAATTCTGCATGTAAGTATATATATAAAAATGTACGTAAAACTGAAAAAAAATGTACATGCAACTGCACTGTCATGGGGTCTTTCCCAAATTGCCAAAATAAAATGTATGAAGATGTAGATTATAAATTTTAAATAAGCATTTGCTTCTTAAAATGAAAAGCCTAAACCGTGTTATCACTGAATTTGGCTCTTCAGTGTTGTAAATTATTTTTTCAAATGTTTTCAAACATTTTATTTTTGCCAATATATGAACAACCCTTCAATTTTTTAAACTAATTTCAGAGAAAGATTGAAATACACCTTAATTTAACAACGAAATATTTTTAAATTTTCATAATATACACTTGGATTTATTTTTATTTGCTGCCCTGTAGTATTGGCTACGACAATATATAATATAGAAGTACGGGTATACTTCGCGCATGCGCAAAGACAGTATTTTCATTGCACATTTATATCCAGTCTCTGATTCAATTTTTTTAAATTTACTACACCATTATGATTTTACTCAGAAAACTGCATGTTTTCTGTGAATTTCGAAGTTATTGATAAACATTTTGGGAATTGGGATAAAACTTCGTAAAAAAGATTGCAGCGTTTAAAAAACCTTTTATATTCTTTTATTATATATGAACTATGTTTCCAAAAAACACATGATCATCAAAGAGCAGTCTGATAGATGTTATTTAAAATATTACAAATCGCTTCCAGCTATTTATGATACCAGGGTTATTAAAAAATTTTTTTATTCTTTTCCGCTTGTGTAAATAATCACCCTAGGCACTTTAACCCATTTGCATCATAAAAAAAACGGGAAAAAATGTTCCGCAAAAGATAAAATATTTTTACTGCTTAAAAACAAAAGGTGTTTCAAATACTTATATCTAATGTAATGATTGTTCTTGTTAGAAATGCCAAAAACTGCCTAAAAAAATTGTCGTGTGTATTTTTGTGATAATAAGCATCATAATTCTGTATATGTACTTATGATGAAAATGGCTTAAATCCCCGAAGTTTTACTGGAAAATGAGATGTTATGTTTGCTCTTGAAATGGTAAAAGTTATAAAAAAATTGCCAAATATTTTTTTCGAGAAATTTAAACAGAAGCATAAATTTCAAAGTAGTCACAATGTTTTGGCTCTTTGGTGCATATGTGTCAATTTTTGGTTCACTTGCATTAGGAAATTTGCGTAACAGAAGCGAGTTTCATGTGATCTGGAATAGGTGCAAATAGTAACACCAAGAATGTTGCCAAATTGGAGATATATCACTAAATTTAGCGAGAAAATTTAGTCGTTAAATTTGGCTTTTTGTCGACGGAATAACAAAAGTGAATAGATTAAAAAATACATACATAAATGTCTATTAATTTTTTGCGCACTGTTTTTAAAAGGATATAGCGGATTAAAAAACATATTTTCTATATATTTTCCTATATTCTGTATAGAACAGCTATTTAACCCTCTGACTGCTTATCCCGTGATTTCCATGGGCAACTCAAATGTAGCAAAATATGCTCATCCCGTGATTTTCGCGGGCATGTGTTTTTCTTTCTTTATTATGGAGCGTATCCCACTTTTCACTGTTTAACCAGTAACTTATATTTTATATAGTATTCGATGTTTAATTATATAATAAATAGATTTATATGGCTAGTACTATGGTTATATTAGATAATAGAATTATAGACATTATATTATAAATAGAAATTAACTGTAATCCAATTTAAATTTATTAAAAAATAAATTTTGTATGTGATAACATATGAAATTAGTTTTCCTGACAGCTTAGTTTCTCATGATAAAAGTCAATATAAAAATTCTTTTTTAAAAATACAAAATGAGTATTTCGATTCTCTAATATATATAGATTTAACATATGAAAAAGAAATACTCAATTTTTGAAGCCGTCTCGGTTTACAAATTGAGCAGTCAGAGGGTTAATTGACAAGGTCATTTTAAGCAGGTTAGTTGTAAAAAGTAAAAACTTATTTACAGAGTTCTTAAAATAGTGTTCTACAAAATTAATATGAAATTGTTCAGAAACATTTACATAACAGTGTAGATTGGAAAGAAAAATTAAGTGATACATTTCTAAGCGTACCTAAACTGTGTCCAGTGATTACAAGGTGATAGTCTGGATTTTCCTGGAAGGCATTTACAAGAATGCCCTTTTCGTCTATCTTCCTTTTAACTTCACGGGCAGCAGTCAATATTCCATGATGGCAGAGTGCTCCAGGGGGAGATCCGGGATCGTCCATGGCAGAAAAACCAGCAGAAACGTCTGTTAGAACATCATCCACCGACATTGTACCCCTAGCCGTTACTAGGACAACCTTAGTTTCGTGGTCGTAAGTTATGTAAAAAGGCACTTCAAACACTTTGTCGACAAAGCTAACGTGGACTAGCTCTTCGTAGAGAAGACTGGTTGTCGCTTGCAGACCTGCTAAGTTGCAACCACAGCAATTATCTCCAAGAACGTTTTTAGCGAAGCGCCGGTATGGGAAACAGCATCTGAATAAGAAAATATTTATGTAAATCAAAGGTATAAGTAAATATTTTGACTACACTAACCAACCATGAAATTCGCTCTTAGCATATAACTACTCACGCGGATGTATAAAATAACACTATCTTCAGAAGATATAATCTAATTTGACTGTGGAATACCTCTTTAGCATGTTTTTTGTTTCTAAGCAACCACTTAAGGTTTTGTCCGATCTCAATAATTCCCTCTTATAAAGAAAAAATGCCGAACACACAAGAATCAATTATCTATTCAAAAATTCAATTCAGCTAGAAAAATTCAAAATCTGAATAGTGTCTTTGATTATGTGACCACCTACTGAATGTGTTTACCATATCATTGGTAGTAGTATCTCAAAATTTTCATTTTACACCCTTTTCCTTTTTGATACCTCATATGTCGTAAGGTCAAGATTTGTTATGTTTGTTTGTACTGTTTATTGTAAACATAAAAATATAAAAAAATTTATGTTCCAAACAAATTTTGTTGAAATATATTCAACTTCATCGGAATATATATATTTACAAAGTACTGGTGTACCTCAGGGTGTTAATGTCTCTAGTATGATTACTAATTTATATATCTATAACTTTAAATATGTCGTTCTAGCCATCAATAAACACACGAACCTAATCAGCTGGCAATAATGAATGGATAATAATATACAACAGTCACAACATCTTCATGGCAGACATTTGTATCCCTTGGTCTAATTAATTAAATACCTTGGTGTAACACTTAATAAGAATCTCACTTGGTCCTCGTACATCAGCAATATTACAAATAAATTTCGAGCTGCTAAACGTTTACTCTACCTCTTAATCGCTCGAAATAGTAAACTAAATACTGATAACAGGTTGCTCATTTACAAATCGTATCATTCCCTAACTTTCTTACGCAAGCATTGCATGGTCATGGACTATTTAATAATAAACTCTTATGAGTTAAATAATATTAATAATGAACATTATTAATTATTCCAGTACATAGATCACAAGGTAGTAATCAATAAAAACAATGACAGTATAGATAACTCTATCCAGAAACTTCAGAATTATCTAAGGGCAATGATCCTTTATGTGTAAACTTCTCAGGCTTAAATACGAAAATAAATAGTCTGCAGTAATATACTTTTGATTTGTGTGATAAAAGGTCCAATTACAGGTTAGAAATTGTTAAATTTCAGGACTTCATATATAGATTATGTTCGAAAGTTAATCAAAATAATCATGTTCTAATAAATCTAAGTGATGTTCTACTGAAAAATAACTATTCGGTTAGTCTCACTAAACACATACTTGGTGCTTTTAGATTTAACAAATAATTGATTAATAATAGAGTGATTTCATGCACCGTCATGAATGGCTTTATTGCCCTTCCCATTCACTTTAATGCTTATGATAGCCAATAGGCAAATAATTAGCTGCCCTTCTATTTGAAATTAAAAACAAAATCGTCATAAGTTGATATGTGCACTGCTGCTTGAAATCGCCCTATTGAAAAAATTATAATAAATTTAATTTAATAAATAGTACTGTTACCATAATAAATGTAAATAATGTAACTAATGTAACTTATTTTATGCTTGGATTTTAATGTGTTTTAGCGGTAGTGGTTTTTAATTAGCAATTTAGTATCATAATAAAATACTTTTGTATTAGCATTTGGCCTATTAAGGTTATTCACTGTTTTGAATCCAATAGTTTACTCTTCCATTCCACTGACAGTGTTGGCGGTTACCTTAACTAATTATTGTCTTATTTTAGCGCATATTTCTATTTTTCTGTGGCTTTGTGGCATGAGAGGTTACTATTTTTTTATCCCCTATATAATAATAGCTTAAGTTATCTGTCCGCCTGTCCTCGAATTTATGAAGCGGTTGGACCTGGAATGAATAGAGGCATCCATATTGGATTCTTGATGAGTTAGGGTTAGCAAAATTCAAAGCGAGTAAAGTTTATCTTCTCCTAAACTATCAATCCAATTCTAAAATAAATTGGTATAAATATGCTTCATATCACAGCGAAAAATACTGTCGTCTTTAAAACGTTCGAAATCCACCCCTTCCCCTTTTCGAGCGTTTAATGCCATTATTTCAAGCCCTATTTTCCCCGATTAAGAGCAGGCGATTAAATTTATCAATTTATCACATAATAAACAGGTGAAAATAAAAAAAAAATTCTAGCATTATGACATCATTGCTTTAACCATCTCATTTAATCCTTTCTTATTTGGATTATTTAAGTATCGTCTGCAGTATTTTCATACGTTTTACCGCTTAACTTAGATATTACGTAAATAATTTTCTTTTATATTTGGCTTAAATAATAGATTAGGTACATATGGGATAATTTTAAATTTAATCATCTATTATTTTTTGTTGCAAGATAATTCTCAGCCAAAAAAGAAACCTTTTTTTACCTGCCTCATAGGGTACTTTACAATTATGGAAAATTAAAAATTTTACTGATCGCGTCATATGACGGGCTATGTATATTTTTTCTTATAAATATTGTACAGTACCAATGTGGGTTTATTGTGTAGATCACAACTTTCAGAAACAATACATTTGTTTAGTGATGTTTGTGGGTTGTGGGCGAATATGAAATAACATAAAATTCTAAGCATGTCAAAAAGGTATACTCATATAAAACACAATATCAAAATTCATAGAATTATTTTCATTTTGTTTCAAACAGCTAAACAGAACTCGGAACTTCATACTTACACAAGCCTCTTTATCAAGTGACAGCAACCGCAACTCATATTTCTATATATGTACCATGGCCAACCAAATACTCCAAGACCTAGGTCGAAATACCTTTTGGCGAGTTGTAGATTCATCCATTCTTTGAAATGGGGAGGTGGAAATTGCTCCATCTTTGAACCATCTGAAATTGGAACACACAGTTTACAGTTCCTTTCTGTACTCGTGTCTTTGGCGCACGGTAGTTTGTTGGGAACGTTTAACGCCTTCTAGAGAACGTTGATATGAGAAAGAAAGTGACGCGTATTTGTGTGTGAATGTACAGCAGTTATCCTTAAAATCTTACACGTGGAAAAACTGACTTAACACATGGCGTACGGGTACATTTCGCAGCGGAATTGTACCGGGAGCGTGCATTTTGCGCGTAAATTTAGTTACTCAGTTAAATCTCAATAGATCGAAAATTATTTAATTTTTAACCGACTTTTCGTATTTTATATTGAAATATATAAACAAATATATAAATAGAAATATATAAATAACAGCCATAAGATTTTTGTAAACAAAAAATATATTTTTAGTGGATCAATTAATAATAGTATCGTAAATATGAAAAATCAAATAGAAATAGTAGTATATAGTTTTAATATTTTCGAGTTATGTTATATAAACATTTTTACATTATTAAAAAATGAAAAGAGCAATCATAAAACTAATAATGTAAAAACTAGTTTTTGTCTAAATTTTTCCAGAATCTATGTAGTAGACAAGAACATTCGGCTTCGTTTTCTTGTATATACCGTTATTTTTGTACCCACAAACAAACCATGTTGTTACACTAACCCGTACTAGTACGTGTCCCGCGCTCAAGTATCAATCGTCAGAAAACGTACTTGTACGTTCTCGCATACAATGTGTTAAAATAAACGAATCTGAACGATAAAATACGTTGTTTTTGAAGTAGATAAACAAAAGATTTTACGGACTTTTAAATATACAAGCTGGTAGTAACTTGTAAAACTTGAGCCCTGCAGGCTTATTTCAAGAAATCGTTAGACTTTCCAGAGTGAGGAGTCAAATCGCGAAAGACACAAGATAACGGAGTTATCAGATAGCCACTTATATGCACAGTAGTTGGAGACAAAGTCTCAAGAACCCCATGTGGTTCCCCCTATTACCAGGTGAACCCAAGAGCGAAGACAGAAAGAATTTTCTCAAGGTAGAAGAAACTTACTCAGCGAATTAAGTGTTAAGGAAAAACTCGGAGCCATTTGCCGGCGACAGCTGGAAAACGTGTTGAATAGACAGAAAATTTACATCTATAGGACAGAAAGCTTTGGGAATTCTATCGAAAGAATTTTAAGTCGAAGACGCTCCTTTGATTAAGATATTTAGAGGCTGGGAAAAAGATTTTAAGGAATTAGAATGGGAGAGGGGAGGTTTTTAAGGAAATATTAAAGTTAAATAATTTTGATATATTATATATATATATATATATATATATATATATATATATATATATATATATATATATATATATATATATATATATATATATATATATAAACTATTGCGCCAATATTTTAGTTTGTTTTTATGGGCTTTTCATCTAGTTTATATATGTATGCGTGTGTAACAAATAGGCTTTAAAAAAATCAAATCGAATAACTTACCCGCTGCTGAAATCAATGGCATTTCATTGATGGCTTCTCTCTCACGTCTCCATTTCTTAAGACACTTTTTTCGGTAGAGAAGTAACCCGGCTATGACATCGGAAGCCACGAGATCCAAATCCTAAAGATGAGAATTACTGTTAACTGAACTCAATTATAAGTTGTTGGGAGAACAAATCATTTAAATTAGTTGGTTTTTTAATTTAAATACAAGCGTGAAGTACAACTAACGTTTTTTTGCAAGATGTTAGATAAATAATTACTACTGACTGATCACTGAACAACTATTCATTATCTTGAAGTGAATGCTTTAACCCATTAAAGCTCGGATATTTCTGATGACTATATATTAGTAAATACCTAACATAGAAGCTATTATAGACACCTGGAAGTAAAACAAAATATGAAATTTAAACACCTTTAAATATGACATCAAGTCATCATTAGTGAGGAGGTGTCACTTTAAAACATAATAAGATGTATTTATAAAAAGGAAAACTTCGTTATAAGAGATTTATTTGCTATCATATATGAGAAAAGTACTGAAAAGAAATGACTTATTACAGATATGGCTATTCGCCATGATTTTAACCGGTATACGTTCAGAATACTGGTCATAGTACGTTCCTATTGTAAGCTTGAAAATCATAAAATGCCAATCGAAATGACAATCGAAAAATGACAATCGAAATGACAATGAATAGATAAGATCATATTTGAAAACTTGGGAGATTATTCATAAGATTAATATCTATTTCCATTAAAAAGGAAGAATCGTTTCAAGAAAACAAAAACTCTACAAACCATTTTTTGACTGTCCTCAAATAAGGACGCTGGGCATTAATGGGTTAAGTAAATACCTTTTTGTTGCAAAATTAAAATATAAATTCCTTAATGTTTAATAATCTTCAGTCTTACGGTATCTTTTGATGCATATTGATACACGTAATAGTATAACTGTTTTGAGGGCTAATCAGACTGGGACCTACTGCTTAAAGTCGATTCCGAATGGCTAAGAAAATTCATGCCATAGTAGGATTCGAACAATCGAACTCGGTTTCCGCCCAAACCGTTCGGCTTAGTTTGGAGTGCTACGATCTATTTTTTTCCAACACGAGAGCTAATGAGATCGGGGCCTACAGCTTAAAGCCGAGTCCGAACGGCTACGTATACCCATGCCACAGTAGGATTCGAACCTACGAACTCCGGTTACAAAGGCCAGCACCCTTACCAATCGGCTATCGTTCAGCTTAGATCCAGGAGGGGCTGGAGTAAAAAGATATCGCTGAATTTAGTATCGTACAAAAACTAAATAATAATAATGATAATGATAATAATAATAATAATAATTGTGGAGGAATAATTAATCTGGGAGAATAGTTTAAAGTTGAAATCTTAAAACTATGTTTTAAGATTGATTTTATGAAGTGGTGCTATAAAACACTTATCGGATTCTTAAATCTTAAACCCTCGTATCAAAAGTGAATATTTTTTTATGAAGAAGAATACTTCAAAATATATCCACTCTTCCGCCATTTTATTTGAAAACAATGCTTTTCTTTTGGATAAAATACCAGCTTGAATTTTAGCACACAATTGCTCGCTACTGTTAGTGAAATGCAAAATAAGCTTTGTCAAATCTTTCCTTTAAATAAATAAATAAATAAATAAAAAGAGGAGAGGGCGAGAATGGAAGTAGCAATGCATAAAACTCCGATTTTTGTACAAAAATATGTGCAAATACTAAGTCATAGTAAATGACACATTGAGATTCAAAGCATTCGTCATAATGAATGCCGTGAATAAGCATTTTCTCTAATCTGAATCGAGGGAAAAGTTCATTGTTTACATTAAAAATAGAATGCATTAATCATGCATGCTATTTTGAAGCATTCTTTCTTCAGCTGACAACTGCTGTCAGTACCATCCCGTCTTAAAGTAAGAAATATTCCTTTACTTACACATGATAAGAGTGCCATTAATTCAGACGCCGTTTTAATAGCTTCTTTCCGGGCTTCAGATGGCGTCGTGCACCATAAAAAAGCGGCTTGAAACCTGAGACGTATAAAGATAATACATTTAAAGTAAGAATTAAAACATTAGGAATTCTTGCAACATTGCAGCAAACAAAGCATAAGGATATTTTTAAGTTAGCAATGCATTAATTCAGACGCCGTTTTAATAGCTTCTTTCCGGGCTTCAGATGGCGTCGTGCACCATAAAAAAGCGGCTTGAAACCTGAGACGTATAAAGATAATACATTTAAAGTAAGAATTAAAACATTAGGAATTCTTGCAAGATTTTAAGGAATTAGAATGGGAGAAGGGAGGTTTTTTAGGAAAATATTAAAGTTAAATAATTTTGACTTTTTTACAAAATATATATAAACTATTGCGCCAATATTTTAGTTTGTTTTTATGGGCTTTTCATCTAGTTTATATATGTAGGCGTGTGTAGCAAATAAGCTTTAAAAAATCAAATCGAATAACTTACCCGCTGCTGAAATCAATGGCATTTCATTGATGGCTTCTCTCTCACGTCTCCATTTCTTAAGACACTTTTTTCGGTAGAGAAGTAACCCGGCTATGACATCAGAAGCCACGAGATCCAAATCCTAAAGATGAGAATTATTGTTAACTGAAGTGGATTATAAGTTTTGGAAAAACAAATCATTTAAACTAGTTGTTTTTTTTTTAAATTTAAATACAAGCGTGAAGTTCAACTAACATTTTTTTGCAAGATGTTAGATAAATATAAATTACTACTGACTGATCACTGGACAACTATTCAGTATCTTAAAGTGAATGCTTTAACCCATTAACGCCCGGATATTTCTGGCGACTATATATTAGTAAATACCTAACATAGAAGCTATTATAGACACCTGGAAGTAAAACAAAATATGAAATTTAAGCACCTTTAAATATGGCATCAAGTTATCATTAGTGAGGAGGTGTCATTTTAAAACATAATAAGATGTCTTTAAAAAAAAGGAAAACTTCGTGATAAGAGATTTATTTGCTATCATATATGAGAAAAGTACTGAAAGTGATGACTTATTACAGATATAGCTATTCGCTATGATTTTGAGCGATACACGTTCAGAATACCGGCCATAATACGTTCCTATTCTATGCTTGAAAATCGTGAAATACCAATCGAAATGACAAAATTATAAATAAGATCATATTTGAAAACTTGGGAGATTATTCATAAGTTTAATATCTATTTCCATTAAAAAGTAAGAATCGTTTCAAGGAAACAAAAACTCTACAAACCATTTTTTACTGTCCTCAAATAAGGACGCTGGGCATTAATGGGTTAAGTAAATACCTTTTTGTTGCAAAATTAAAATATAAATTCCTTAATGTTTAATAATCTTCAGTCTTACGGTATCTTTTGATGCATATTGATACACGTAATAGTATAACTGTTTTGAGGGCTAATCAGACTGGGACCTACTGCTTAAAGTCGATTCCGAATGGCTACGAAAATTCATGCCATAGTAGGATTCGAACAATCGAACTCGGTTCCGCCCAAACCGTTCGGCTTAGTTTGGAGTGCTACGATCTATTTTTTTCCAACACGAGAGCTAATGAGATCGGGGCCTACAGCTTAAAGCCGAGTCCGAACGGCTACGTATACCCATGCCACAGTAGGATTCGAACCTACGAACTCCGGTTACAAAGGCCAGCACCCTTACCAATCGGCTATCGTTCGGCTTAGATCCAGGAGGGGCTGGAGTAAAAAGATATCGCTGAATTTAGTATCGTACAAAAACTAAATAATAATAATATGATAATGATAATGATAATAATAATAATAATAATTGTGGAGGAATAATTAATCTGGGAGAATAGTTTAAAGTTGAAATCTTAAAACTATGTTTTAAGATTAATTTTATGAAGTGGTGCTATAAAACACTTATCGGATTCTTAAATCTTAAACCCTCGTATCAAAAGTGAATATTTTTTTATGAAGAAGAATACTTCAAAATATATCCACTCTTCCGCCATTTTATTTGAAAACAATGCTTTTCTTTTGGATAAAATACCAGCTTGAATTTTAGCACACAATTGCTCGCTACTGTTAGTGAAATGCAAAATAAGCTTTGTCAAATCTTTCCTTTAAATAAATAAATAAATAAATAAAAAGAGGAGAGGGCGAGAATGGAAGTAGCAATGCATAAAACTCCGATTTTTGTACAAAAATATGTGCAAATACTAAGTCATAGTAAATGACACATTGAGATTCAAAGCATTCGTCATAATGAATGCCGTGAATAAGCATTTTCTCTAATCTGAATCGAGGGAAAAGTTCATTGTTTACATTAAAAATAGAATGCATTAATCATGCATGCTATTTTGAAGCATTCTTTCTTCAGCTGACAACTGCTGTCAGTACCATCCCGTCTTAAAGTAAGAAATATTCCTTTACTTACACATGATAAGAGTGCCATTAATTCAGACGCCGTTTTAATAGCTTCTTTCCGGGCTTCAGATGGCGTCGTGCACCATAAAAAAGCGGCTTGAAACCTGAGACGTATAAAGATAATACATTTAAAGTAAGAATTAAAACATTAGGAATTCTTGCAACATTGCAGCAAACAAAGCATAAGGATATTTTTAAGTTAGCAATGATAAAACTAGTACTGGAAACAGGACCAGCTTAGGCGTTTATGCCACCAAGCTCAAACCCCCAAAATGCCGCCCCTTAACCTAAAAAAATTTTTAAATTAAAAAAAACCAGATTTATAAAAAAAAACTTTGTTAACGAGAATAATGATACATAACTGATAGGAATACAGATTTACAGAAATTTAAAATTATTAATCAGCTCACGATAACGAATTTACAAACTAGCAAAATTAGTTCAAAAATATACAAAGTTTAAATGTATTTAGAACATTCCTCCCTCCCTCTTTGAATTAAATAAATATTTAGAAATAGATAATATTTGATTTCCTTTTTACAATGATGACAACGGAATATTTTTCTTTAGTATTGCCTTTATCATGCAAATTTAAATAAAAAATACGTTAAAAATAAAGGCAATGTTAACAATGGGAGACTACCTCAGTTATCAAAGATTTCGCAGACCTTTCTGGATAAATAATTGGATACACGTACAACTTAAAACTTGTTCTTTAATAAAGAAAAAATAATATATCTAATAATATATAGCGATGCAACAAGGGTAATATTTAAGAACAGGGTGTCCCTTGGCAAATTTGGCGAAATTATTGGTGATATTTAGTAAAACACAAAGGTTTTCCATCCGAAAATTGTATTCCTTTTTTTTTTTTGGCTATTTTACTGAATAAAAATCGCGCCATTGTAATAGAATTATATACTCTTACTTAGTTAACCAAAACCACTTAGAAACCGGACATTTGTATTTATGGACAATTAATCCCCCCAACAAAAGCTCCAAATTATTAAAAAATATCCATAGTGAATTTTTTAAGCATTACGCGCATTTAATATGCAAGAAATCGCTGCACAAAGACAGCTGGATACCAATAAAATATAAATCAAAATATAGATTGTCTGGACACGGAGAGAGTAGATGAAAATATTAGGCTACCATGCTTAGAGCTTTATCGCCAAATTGGCGGGGGCACCCTGTTCTAGTGTCAAACTAACAACATGACCATTAACCAGTTTAAAGTAAAAGCAGTTGAAAAAAAAAAAAAAATTTTTTTTGTCGATAAGTTTTTCCCTCTTTTGCAATGATTTATATTTTTGTGATTGAGATGAAATATCTACCTGAGATTCCATCTTTTCATGGTACCTCTTCTGACAGGATGCATAAAATATTCTTTTTGGATTCTTACTTTGGTATTCTTGGATGAATTCCAGTCATAGAACATAATTACCATACCAGCTCGAACAATGGTAGCTAACCACTGGAATATTGTAGAAACCTGAGAAATAAAATTGCTTAAAATTAATGCTTACGTTTGAAGGATAACATGTTTCGGAAAATATTTAGACAAAGAACAGGAAAGTAAGCCCTACACGCAAGAAATTGGAGATAGTCCTTTTAAAACAAATGCTTGGGGATTGTTTTCGATTTTTAGATTTAAAATGCGCATAGTACAAAAGAAAATTAGAGTCTCGAAGTTACCAAAACAAGTTTCCAATTACAAATTTCGACTGATTTTTGCAACTTGCGATCCGAATTATATTCATAATTTGGTTCATTTCAATTTCGCTAAGCAGACTTTATTGGCGACATACAATCATTATTGTTTGTTAACAATAATGTTATTACGTATTGGGAAAAAGGCGTGAATGATGAAAAATGGCTGCAACTTGTTTTAAAAATGTGACGATAAAAGGTTTCCAGCGGAGATATTCGCTTTGGCGTCTTTTGTATTATTTTTGGCGACTTTATCGCCTCCGCCCGCGAAATTTTTGTAACAAGAAGATTCATCAAACAGGGGCAGATAGCTTAAAGGAATCTATTACCTTTTAACTATTTCAAAAGTCTACAAAACTTTTTTTAACGTTATATAATTTTTCCTAAAGTTTAAGCCATCTTTTTGCTTTAATTACTAACTTATTAACAATACTTTTCTTTTCTATCTCACTAATTTGTGATAAAAAGAATTCTTTTTCTTTTAGGTTTTCTTTTTTTGCACTGGCAACTGTAAAAAAAATATAACATGTTGATACTTGAATGCAACAAAAATGTAACTTATTTAATTATATTTTAATAAAAGTTTTATGCTATTCATAAATAAGTATTATGATTGTGTCATTGTAATTAACTACACATATTCCACCAAAACTTTTTATATATATAAAAAAAACATATCTAAGGGCATATGGTGTAAGTAATTTGCTACATTTTTGCAAAACATCCTCTATTCCTCTTGCATTATTGAAAATAATGTGAATAATATTTTTTAAGATTTTCGTCTCATTAAACCTTTTAAAAACATATATTTAATGAACTTTCAAAGTATTTGGGGTATTCAAAGTATTAGCGTGCCAAATGTAGATAGACAACTTAAGAAATGAGATGTCTAAAAAATTGCATTTAACTTTAAAGAACGCTTTCTTAAAAGCCTTACAACAAATCCATGAAGGGTATTTAAAAAAAATAAATGTACTAAAATTACCTTTATAACCAGCGAAACTCCAATGACATCACAAAATGAATTATTTACAAGAATGACTGTACCCAAAATGGCGCACGCAATATCTAACACACTGATGAAAAGTTTCACATACACTAATGACACGACATGACGTCTAGGTTCAGGCTGAAAGAAAGATCAAGCACATTACAACTAGGGTTAAATAAAATTTAGATATATAACAAAAAGTAAAATATCGATGAGGTGATGGTAATGTTCCAAATGTAATAATATTCCAAACAAGAAATACATTACCGGTGTTAGGATATGGTTTCGAAGAATATGAATAAAAATTAAAGCGTGGCCTTAATTATTACAGGTGTTCGAAAGTACGTAGAGCCTCGGTTATCCGCAAAGTTGGCTTTATTTGCCCAACCCGAAAAAACCCGGGCGGGTTTTTTTAAAAAAAAAACCACTTGAAAAAACCCAAGTGGGTTCAAAATTGGGTTCTCAAAATCTTATTTAAAATTCCACATATTTAACTAATAAATATATTGAAATAAATCTATAATATATATTACATATTTCATCTTTGACAATGATACTAGATTTTGTTTAATTTGAGGGGGTCTAAACTGCTAGAAAAAACAAAATCTTAAAAACTTTTCAGGGAAAAATAGTTATCTGTATAACAAATACAATAAAATCTAAATTAAACAAAGTTAATAAGAATGTATGATGAAAAAAAAAAGAATATTGAAGTATTACATGTGATAAAATTAATTGAAAAATGGACAAGAAAAATTGGGAAAAAAATATGTATAACAACTGCAAATAAACATGGGGATAATATATATAATTAATTCTGCTACTTATCATATATAACTTACAAATTAACTAAAAAAATATCTTCTAAATGCTTTAATAACACAATACTGTTAATAAATATAGAGCAATAATTTAATACATTTTATTGAAAAGAAAAAACTTCAAATGCAACTATTTCAAAGCCAACTTTTAGTATAAAATAATCGCCATTCAAAACTAGTTTTTTGATGATAGAAAAATTTTATAATATGAAAAAAATCAATTTTAATATTTCAAAATTTCCTTTAATTTAGACAAAAATTTCTTCTGCATAATTTAAAATTGATTTTTAAATTTTTCAATTTTAAAAAGTTATTAACATTTTAAATTTATTTTAATCATACAATTAATTATATATCCTGTCCTTCTACATAACAAAAAAAACCTGAATAGTTTTCAAATCCCCAAAAAAGCATCTGAAACCCATTAAAGTATAGTAAAAATCCTGATAAAACCCGAAAAAAGCCCAAAAAACCCGAAAAAACCTCAAAAACCCTGAAAAAATCCACTGGGTTGGGTTTTTTTTCAGAAAAAACCCGGGTTTTTGCCAACCCTGGTTATCCGAGCTTCGATTACTCGAGGTTTCCGTTAATCCAGCAGCTTTTTATTTCTGAATATCTAATAATATATATAGTGTTATTAAATATAGCGATCAACAATTTCGTAAAAATTTTATATCTATTAAGTATAGCTCTATTGGTTGATTAGATTTGAGGCGCTACGGTCTACTTTTTTTGCAACACGAGGGTTAATTAACTCTAAAGAAAAAAGGATGTGTAAATATAGAGGTAAATTAAAATGGTTTTTTATTTTCTTAAAGGAAATAGTATGTAGCCCGTCATATGACGGAATTAGTAAAAAAATGTTTAATTTTCCAGAGTTGTAAACATCTATGAGTCAGGTAAAAAATGGTTTGTTTTTTGGCTGAGAATTATCTGGTACAAGATCAATTATTGTTTAATTTTCTCTAAAGTAATATACTGTGAATACAGTTAAAAAAGATGAATTTATTTAGTCAAACCGTGTTAATGTATAACAAACGAACAAACTTCTTAATTTTCATGTATATAACTTAAACGCTAGATATTTATTAAGTCTGGGAAAGACTCCTAGACTTTTATGAAAATAATTTATTGTTAATATAAGGCGATTTCACGCAGTAGACAAATTCTATAATTATAACAATTCTGGCTTCAGTTTCAAACGAACAAGGGGCAGTTTATTGTTTGTCTATTGGCTGTTGTAAACATGAAAATGAATTAGCAGGGCATTATGTAGTTATTAAGTTGGACAAATTGCCTTATTGGTGATAAATTTTCATTGCTACAAAAAAATAATCGATGATTCAATTTAAAATTATCACATATGTACCTCATCTATTATTTATGCCAAATATGAAAGAAAATTATTTATGTAATATCAAAGTTCAGTGATAAAACATATGAAAACAATGCAGGCGATATTTAAATAAGAAATGATTTAAAATAAGAAATGATTAAACGAGATGGTTAAAGGTGACGTCATAGGCGAAAAAGTGTTATTTCAATTATAATGTGATAAATTAATAATTTTCAATATTTGTCACATAATCAGGGAAAATAGGGATGATTGAATTTAAAATTATCACATAAGTACCTAATCTATTATTTATGCCAAATATGAAAGAAAATTATTTAATATCTAAGTTCAGTGATAAAACGTATGAAAATAATGCAGACGATATTTAAATAATTTAAAATAAGAAATGATTAAACGAGATGGTTAAAGGAATGACGTCATAAGGCTATAAAAAAATGTTATTTTCATCTAATTATAATGTAATAAATTAATAAATTTATCACAATTTGTCACATAACCGGGGAAAATAGGGCTTGAAATAATGGCTCGAAATGGTGGGAAGGGGTGGAATTTGAACCTTTTAAAGACTTGCTTTGAATTTTGCTAACCCTAACTCATCAAGAATCCAATATGGATCCTTATCCATTCCAGGTCTAACCGCTTCATAAATTCAACGACAGACGGACAGATAACTTAGGCCATTATTATATAGGGCATTAGTGATACAAACTAATTCAAGCTAATATGCTAAATACGTGTATCTAAAGAAGCCAGTGCCTATGATTTCAAGACCGGTGGTCGCTTCTGGTTTACGCAAATGAAAATAGAAGTTACCGGCAGTAAGAAACCTAAATCATTTATAAATACATCAGTGAAAATCCCTTGCCTGTGAAGCACAAAAATCAGACGTCTGCTAGGATGAACTCCGAAATCTTTTAACAGATGGTTTCATGATGACTTTGTATCACATGTAAAGCAATGTCTGGTACACGTAGCAGACTTTTTAAAATAATATACTTTTAAAAAAATTAATATATATTAAGGTAATTTATATAAGGTAATTAATTATCTACTGCCTAAAGCAGATTTTAAAACGACCACGAACATCCATGACCTTCGAACCTGTGGTTCCGAAGAGATACCGCCCTACCCATTCTACTATCGTTCGGACTGATGAGATGAATAACAAGAACGTTAAGAAAACGAAATGGTTTGAATGTCCATTTAACAATGAATTCTGTACACATATCATAACCTCGAGATAGTTTCAAGACTACTCAATTGATATAGTATTTAAATTGTCTCAGGATTTATGATATATGGATAAAGTTAACGATCGAAAACAGATTGTCAGCATAAAGTAAAAGGAATTGGAATGTTATCCCTCATGAAGAATGTTCTTGAGTAGTACATTCGTAACAATGTTTTCAAATTCAAAATAGTTTCCCACGGCCAATCCTCCGAATGTTTTTTTTCTCATTTGAGATAAGTGGAAATATAGAATCTACGGAAACAGCCACACCGTCTTGCTTATACATAGAAAAACAATTGCAATAATAAGAATAAGAAATACATTTTTCTAAACAAGCGTTAGGCAAAAAAAAAAAAAAAAAAAAACCCTCTACATTTTAAATACTTAAAATTAAAATACCAAAAATAAAAGGTGGCTTTCATACATATGCAGAACAATTTTGACAATTTCAGTAAGGAGGGCGAGAAATACATTTTTCTAAAATAGAAACATCAGGCCAAAAAAAGGGGGAATATACGTTCTACATGTTTAAAATTAAAATATCAAAAATAAAAGATGATTTTCAAACTTCTGCAAATATTTTGACAAACCACATTATTCCATTAAGAGCAATACTTGTACATAAGTTTAATATTTAAATAATATTTCTTAAATTGTAGTCATTGTATTTATTTTTTTTCTTTTTATATTTCGTAAGTCCGAGAAGTCTCAGCCTCAAGGGTGATACTTTATTTTCTCAGTATATTGTAAATAGATTATCATTGTTGTAAAACTTTTATGTATGCAAACTTCGCCTGTATACAAATACGAAATGCATCTTTTCTGTAAAAGTAGACTTTTACTCAGCATATAATTGAATTGTGAACTAAATTCCTAATTATATGATTTGAAAATCCATCGAAAACGTCAAAGTACAATAAGCGTTGTTTCAGAAGATAACTTCATACTCCACAATTCAAACACTCAAACCGTCTGAATTTTTATCACATTTTCATTCACAGATAAGAAAAATAAAGTTACATCATAGATATTGTACATTGTTTATCGCACTCACCTTTGATATGGTTCCTTTGACACTGAAATGATGAAAAGGCAAGCTACGAACCAATTTGATAAAACAGAATACACAGGACGGTAAAGATACATCTGTGAGGTATAGAGAAGTCACATGATCGCAGTTGTGACGCTCTTGCAGATATGCGGCATATATCACGGGAATCCACGCTAACCTAAATATGGATGTTGAGAAGACAGTATTTAGACATCTTTACTCAAACTTATGGAAAATAATTTTATATTACGAATAAACTGTAACAGCTATTGTATTCTTAAACATTTATTGCAGTAAATAAGAACCATGTGCTATGTGAAAACAAGACTTAATAAAAAAATTTCCTGGGAAAACTTTAAGATTACAGATAAGAGAAAAAAACGCATCTAAGCTTTGTATGCTGAATATCTATCTAAAACGCGTAGGTACGTCAATATTTCTACACTTTGAAGGGCAACAGTTACAAAAAAGTAGTTTTACTCGTTATAATGAAACTATTGTTATACAAATATATCATACTAAACAACTATTTTTCGAGATTTCAATACTTCCTTCACTCCGTTACTAGATAGTAATAAACAGCAATCAGAATTATCATTTCGAAATAAAAGCTTTCATTCCAACGTTAAATGACATTGGTACAACTGCATATGAATTTGTCATATTTGTTAATATTTTTATTGTATATTTGTAGATTAATGGACGTTTTATTGAGATTTTATTTAAGATTGTGTTATATACAGAATGCGGAAGTGTGCACATTTTACGACTAATCGTTTTGAGTCATTCACCACAGCGTTACATAAATTGTACTGAAATCGTTATATAGCAGGGATGGCCAAGCTCCTTAATATTGGTAAAATGACGAGTCTAGCTCGTCATTAGTTTTTCATTCCATACCGCACAATAACGAGCTACACTCGTCATGCAATTAAAGTTACTGTTAAATATGATAATTAATTTAGTTTAAAAATTTATAGTGTACTGAATTTGGCTAATTTTATCGCTTGTGAAAATCACAAGTCAGTATATTGCATATTGTTTTATTGGTACAAGTCATTGCTAAATTAATGAGTCAGAATAAAAGAAAACCTACTAAGAAATGCCGTGTGTGTTACAAGAATCAAATTAAAAGTGAGACTACTTGGCGGTGTAAACAATTAAGAATTCCTTTGCACTTTGTTTTGAAAAGTACCACTAGCTTGAAGACTATTATCTGTATACCTTATTAATGTTTTGCTTTGATATTTTCTTAATTTTACTGTTTCTGATATTATTTAATACTATGTAAAAAGTGGATTTTAATTAAGAATATGTAAGAATTGTAAAATGAAACAAGTTTTTTAATTAAAAATTAAATGGTTATTTCATGCACAGTTTTTTATTATTAAATCATATTGGAAGGGGTTAATAGTCTGAGCCATTAAAAAAAATAAAAACAAACAAAAAAATTAAAATTTTTTTTACAGAAATTGTATTTAATGAATGTTGAATGTTATTTGGAAATTCTTTCCTTTAATTTTTCAAGAAATTTTTTTAATTGTCGACGATTTTTTGCTTTGGTTCCTATTTAATACAATGTGTTAATGTTTTCATACCATCAGGATATTTTAAATTTTTGCAACGAGATGTTCTCGATGAATTATGTGAATCGGTATGAATTGTGGAATTTGAGAACTATCTCTTAAAAGCCCAATAAAACAGATTTTTTTTAACTCAGCATTGTCGGAGCTCCATCAGTTGTAATAATAAAACCATTTAAAAATGTAAAGGGAACTCAGGTACATTTATTGACAGCGACAAATAATCCTACAAAGAGACGCATGTGGCTCGCTCCCCCTGTTATATAGAGCATGTTGCAATCAAATAAGGATGAGCAAAAGAAAACATTAAACGAGTCCTAAAAACAAGATTTCAACAATTTCCGTCTAATCGTTTTTGAGTTACGGCTTACAACATTAATAACGTTATACTGAATTTTTTTTTTTTTTTTTTTTTTTCTGTAATATGGAGTAAGAATTGTATGTAAAAGGGGGAGATGGAGATGCAAAACTAGAAGATATTACAGTCCATAATACAAAATACTGATCTTCTACGCCAAATGGAGATGAGTTATACGAAATAAATACATACGTACAGACGTCAAGAGTAGACTTGTTATAACAAGTTCGGGAAGGGGCAAAATGGATACTTTAAGTTTCCAAAATTTAAGTTTCCTCGTGCGTACAGACGCATTACTGAAACTTTTGAAAATTCAGTCAGGCTTAGTCAAAATAAGTATTTTCTTTGAAATCTGAGCACCGAAAATCATTCTGATTACAATACTTCTTTCCCTATGTAGGAAGGAAAATTATTTTATGGCCTATTTCAATTATGAAGATTGTGTCTATTATTTAGGTACTTTCAACAATCTAATCGTGTGAAACAAAACTTTACTGAATGCCAAATTTGTGCTTAACCTATTTATTAAATCATACGCCAATACATTCGTGACAGCAAAAGTTTTGCGTTTCTAATACTCAGTATCTGCGAAAATGTAATGAAATTCTGAAGCTGGTTGCCGCAAACATATACCGATAATGCAAGGATGGAAATTTAATGGTAACACGTTTAAATATAAAAGCACTGAAATTTCAAAATGCAACCTAAATTATATTTTTCTCTCCCATTCCTCTTTTATTATGAAAACACATGCAATTGAAAATGTTGCCGCATTCAGGAACAGAAATTACACGACGTGAATTTACGTCAGCGGCAACCAGGAATAGCACATGAAATGCTGCGTATTCACGTTAGCGATCACGAATACGTTAACATATTTCTATTATTCGTTCAAATTATGTAAAAGCAACTTGTTCCTAATATTATCTTGGAACTCAATTAACATCACCTAACTTAGGGCTTCGTTTTAGTTTTGGTTTATTTTTTAATCTTTTTTCGCTAGTTTTAACCTTTTATTCTTACTTTAACATTAACGGCAAGCATAATACTACCTTCTTCCAGGGTTTCGTTTAAATTATTTAAACTATGGACATTTTTAAATGATAACTCATGACTATATTCTCTCTCTCTCTCTCTCTCTCTTTTTTTTTTTTTTTTTTTAACTGTTGTGGAGTGAACTGTTTCGTGGTAACTATTTGAAAGCCTTATCCTTAGGGAAGGCTGTTTGCCACCGAGGGTTAAAAAAAAATAAAAATAAAATAAAATTGGCGAATAAATCCTCCACCTTTGTATGGATATAGTCAAAACCCAAAATACTGACTTTTTCATATGGGAGTAGTAAGCAGTAGTTGACCAAATTTTATCTAAAAGATAAAGCCTACTTTTTTTTTCTGTCATAACAATAGCAAATACAGGCTGTTCATATATGATATACTATTTTTCTTTTTTTTAATATTTTGAACTTCCCCCTCTCCTCCTGCCTTTGTCACACAATGTCACAATTCAAAACATACCCCCTTCTTCACCTTTCTCATATTTCACGCAATATTGCTTATAAGCAAACTTGGAGTTCAGAAACAAAACTCTACGTTATAAATCATATTTCCAATTTTATTTTCAAATTTTAACTGTGTGTTTTAATAACATCTGTAAATATAACAATACTAATGGTTCTTCATATATACTTATTTTTTATGAAATAAGAGTAATGGTTTACACCAAAAACGTAATAAACGATAGCAATTAAATGTTAATATGACAGAGCAATTGAAACCTGTAGTGTTATTGAATTTTAAATGGAATTTAATATATTTTACTTTACATCTTATCTTTACTGTATGAACACAAAATACTTATTACCGTAATATCTTTACGTATTTTATTAACAAATTGAATGTTAAGTGACATGAGGTGGGGGAATTAATTCTTTTAACACACTGTGTGCGGGTACATTTCGCAGCGGAATTGTACCGGGAGAGGGCGTTTTGAGCTTAAATTTAGTTATCCAGTTAAATCTCAATAGATCGAAAATTATTTCATTTTTAACCAACTTTTCGTATATTATATTGAAATATATAAACAAATATATAAATAGACAAATAAACAAATAAATATATGAATACAAATATACATAATATATAAATATACATGTATATAATATCATTTTCGCAAGGATAAATAAAAAGTTAATTTTAAATCTAAATTGACTTTTTTAAATCAACCTTCCCGTTCTGTGGTACCGCATCGACTGATGTAAAATCTAGTTTTTATTTGTCTAAATTTTTACAGAATCTATGTAGTAGACAAGAACCTTCGTCTTCTTGTATATACCGTTACTTTTGTACCCACAAACAAACCATGTTGTTACACTAACCCGTACTAATACGTGACCCGTGCTCAAGTATCAATCGTCAGAAAACGTACTAGCACGTGTCCCGCATATGTGTTAATGCTATTGGACAACTAATTTTTATAGAAAAGTTATGTGTATTTATTCAACAGTTCTTTTCCTATAGATTTTAGTGTTCTATATATTTTACCAAACATCATTATACGTTTCTAAAGAATACTGTTAAAATTTGAATGTTGAAAACTAAGATTGAAGGCCCCTTGTTTCTTAAGCGAGCAGATTACAACCTTTATGCTAATCTCCCTAATTTTTTTTCACGCCTCCATACCATTTTTTAATAGGTATTATAATATATGCACATTTTAACCAATACTATCTTCATTACAGAAGAAAAATATACTGAACACTATTATTAACATAATACGATTTACAATAACATGCACAAAATAATAAATGTTCGTTTTCCTGTACATACCGTTTTTTTTTGGGGGGGGGGACTAACAAACAAACCATGTTGTTACACTAATCCGTACTAGTACGTGACCCACGCTCAAGTGTCAAATGTAAAAAAAAACGTACTAGTACGTGTCCCGTGCTCAAGTATCAATCGTCAGAAAACGTACTAGTACGTATGCCGCATACAATGTGTTAAGTAAAGACTTTCTGCTGATACCCTATTCTTAAAACCTACTCTAAATGCCATTTTTCTAAAAAAAATTACATGAAATTTTTTTTTGTCCTAATTAAGAACCTTCAAATTTTGGTAATTTTGAAACAACCTCACAATTTAATACGTTGATTTGAAATGTTTTAATATTAAACAAAATATGGGATGTTACACTTCTTGTTACCCACCTTGTCGTAATACGAATTCCCACCCCCTCACCTTCAAGCATAACAGTTGTGGACGGTTCGATAGTTGTACCTGTATCCAAAAATCGCGTAGGTTCCAGACAG
Organism: Pardosa pseudoannulata; assembly: GCA_032207245.1. Lineage (NCBI taxonomy): Eukaryota > Metazoa > Arthropoda > Arachnida > Araneae > Lycosidae > Pardosa > Pardosa pseudoannulata. The sequence goes on along the minus strand of CM063504.1, from coordinate 139,263,571 downwards.
TACCTATTCAAAGACTTTATCTATATTGACTATATATCTAGTGACTATAATATATAACTTGACTATATATCTAGTCAAGGAGTTACTTGATTTCAATTAGAAATTCCTTCATTTGAAAGAGAGATGGAGAAACTCAACTTACCAAGGTAGAAAAAGGATGGAATCGATGGCTCCGATGAAAAAGAAGTCGTCCGTTGCCAAGGCGCAACGCCTTCCAAACACTCTCATTCCAGGCATCCTGCTGGACAGTCATTCAGTTCACTCCATGGTCAGCCTAATAAAGACAAGCAAGAAATTAGCACTCTAATAAAGTTATAGGCAGAGAGATTTTATAAATAACTTAGACTGATGCTGATTTTCAGAAATACGGTCATCTTAAAATGTTAAAGGATTTTAAGAGGAATTTTAATGGGAAGAAATGCTTAAGTTTCTCAAATAAGTGTACTTAGAAACATACTGAATCATGAAACATCACAATTTTTTCATATTTATGTACCAAAAACAGACAAATGTCTTTGAGTTTAAGTGTGTTATTTACAATTATGTCAAACTATAAAACATGCATAAACCTTTTGTGATCATGAATATTTTCAAGAAGCGAAAATACCTTATGACAACTAAACGCAATTTGTAAATTATTATTTTGTATTCTACCTATCTTCGAATATTATCGACCTAACAAGAGATCAGTATGGTTCTTTACTGTGGCAAGATGGCCAGATGACTGACAGTAGACAATGACTGGATAGGTAAAAATAGCTTCGATAGTTGGCAATAGATATACAACTGCTAGGTTTACAAGATAAAAACGTGTTACACCATATTTACATTGTGTGTATTTTTTATGGTTAAATTTAAAATCCGAATATTATCGACCTAACATGAGATCAGTATCGTTCTTTGCTGTGGCAAGATGGCCAGATGGCTGACAGTAGACAATGACTGGATAGGTAAAATAGCTTCGATAGTTGGCAGTAGATATACGATTGCTAGGTTTACAAGATAAAAACGTGTTACACCATATTTAAATATTGTGTATTTTTTGGGGTTAAATTTAAAATGCGTTTCAAATCAGGTAAAATTATACTAAATACTATCAAACTCGGCAAAGGGAATTGAAACGACAACTTTTGGGTAATGCACTAAATAAGAAAATTAAATAATTTTTAAAAAGTATCCTACATATTTTAATAACTCTAAAAATCTACCAGTTGTTCCTCGTTCAGTCTGAAAAAAACCTATTGCAGAAATCGGCGCTGTGGCATTTAAACAGGCAATTTGTTGAGAAATATTTTTCGACATATTTTACTAAATTGTAAGTTAGCCCAATCCTTTATTATTCTTTTTTACTACTCTCAAGAAAAGAATTTCGCCATAAGAGCAAGACAAGCTCCTCCCGCAATACCGCAAGCGTGACTGATTGCTTGACAAAACTGCTATCTCAATTTAAAAACACGTGTCTTTGGTAGAATGATGTCATGGGAAATTCAACAGAAGTACGGGAAAACTGACCCGATTATTTATTTCCAGTATTTCATAAGAGGCAAATTTAAGAACGCACACTCTAAAACACTTTAGTCAAAAAACTTAGATAATGAGACCAATTTAAATATGTCAAAGATGGCATTGTTTTCTTTAAATATTGACTACAAAATTGTAAAATACAGGAAATTCTGTCAATAAAGAATTATAGTCCTTACATAAGATTTTCTTTTAAATTTTCTTTATTGCAGTTTGTTTGGCTAAAAATTGCACTGCTGAAATACAAACTCATTCATATTAGTAGACTAGCATTTAGCCCGTCATATGACGGCATCAGTAAAATTTTCAATTTTCCAGAATTGTAAATTACCCTATGAGGTAGGTAAAAAATGGTTTGTTTTTTAGCTCAGAATTATCTGGTACACGCTCAATTATTTGTTTATCTTCATACTCCTCTATTTTCCGATACAGTGAAGGCAGTTTAGAATCACAATGAATTCATTTAGTCAAGCAGTGTGATTATGTATAAAAAACAAACACATAAACGAACAAACTTCTTAATTTTCAAAGATATATAACTCAAACGCTAGATATTTACTAGTCCGTGAAAGAGACTCCTAGATTTTTATGAAAAGAATTTGTTGTTAATACCGGTGATAAAATTTTCATTGCAACAAAAAATAATCGATGATTCAATTTAAAATTATCACATATGTACCTAATCTATTATTTAATACAAATAGAAAACAAAATTATTTACGTAATATCTACGTTCAGTGATAAAACGTATGAATATAATGCACGCGATATTTAAATAATTTAAAATACGAAATGATTAATTGAGTTGGTTAAAGGAATGACGTCATAATGCTAGAAAAAAATGTTATTTTTACCTATTTATTATGTAATAAATTTATAAATGAAATCGCCTGCTCTTAACCGGGGAAAATAGGTCTTGAAATAATGGCATTAAACGCTCGAAAAGGAGGGAAGGGAAGATTTCGAACATTTTAAAGACGACAGCATTTTTGGCAATGATATAAAGTATATTTATATCAATTTATTTTAGAATAGGATAAATAGTTTAGGAGAAGATAAACTTTACTCGTTTTGAATTTTGCTAACCCTAACTCATCAAGAATCCAATATGGATGCCTGAATCCATTCCAGGTCCAACAGCTTCATAAATTCAAGGACAGACGGGCAGATAACTTAGGGCCCTACTCTAGACGTTGAGAGTTGGTTCGAACGTTCGTTGTGACGTCACTTTGACGTCAACTTCATCGTTTGCTCGCATAATGTCATCCAGCTGACGTCAAAGTGACGTCACAACGAACGTTCGAACCGAACCGCAATGTCCACAGTAAGGGCCTTAGGCTATTATTATGCAGCTGATGTTCGAAATCGACTCAATTCAGCGGTTTCCAAAACTTGTTCAGAAAAAATACTTTTTATACCATAACAACTACAGATAAATAAAACTTCCCATCGTCACTGTCAAGTCCATGATATTTTTCCCCTGTTTAAAAGATTTGTTTAGTGTTTGTGGCAACAATGGTTTTGTGTTCTAAGAAAAATAAATTTGGATTAAGACACAGCATTTACAAGTCATGATATGCTGCTAGCTAAATTATCCCTTTTTTTCTTCAAAATTAATATGATAGTGGCGTAACAATAAAAAAAATTCAGTTCATGAATGTTTCATTTTCATACATTTTTATGTATACAATTTAATTCTTAGGTAAAATTATGCCTTTAAGTACTATTTCGGTAATTTAAAAATCATCTGCTAAGTTGCATGATATACCGTCCGATTGTGTACTAAAATGAAACCATGATTCAATTTTGGATCAATCTTAGACGAGAATACGAATTTTTGAAGCACAAAGCAATGCAAATGCTTCTGTCGTTTGTAATGTTTTAATATACGAAACAGGCTTTTCGGCACCAGCTGCAATAACACTCAAATTAACACAATACTACCCGAGTTTTTTTCTATCGAAAACATAATGATGGTTATCTGAAATATAAGTTCTTAAGAACTGCATAGAGCAGAACAAATATGAAACTTCGAATATTACAGTCGGTACTCATAAGTGATCAGGTGCAACATTACACCTTCATAAGATACCATTTATATAAAAAACAAAGAGAGGGAAAAAAACTTTGTGATAATTAATTTGATATTACAACAACTTTCAATTTTTTTCAGTGCAGTTAGTATTTGTATATTTCAAATGGAGTTAAATGGTACAGAATCTTTATAGAAACATATTGTGCCAAAAGCATTTATACAGAAACAAAACTGGGTATCAAATTTCACTAACGTTAGTTTGGTTTGGTTTGGTTTGGAGTGCTACGGTCTACTTTTTGCAACACGAGGGCTAATGAGACCGGGACCTACAGCTTAAAGCCGATTCCGAACGGCTACGAACATCCATGCCAATGTGGGATTCGAACCCACGAACTCCAGTACGGAAGGCCAGCACACTAACCAATCGGCCATCGTTCGGATTCACTAGCGTTAGATACAAATTGTATAAATCAATTGCTTATATTTGTGAAATGTTTTAGAAAGTGTTTGCAATGTATCATGACACTAAACAATTTGTAGCTAAAAGGAACAAAAGACAAAATTCAAATATTTAAACTTTCAATATGCTGCTTAAAAAAAAAAAAAAAAAAAAAAAAAAAAAAAAAAAAAAAAAAAAGAAAAAGAGCAATCTGGGACATTACCACAAAAATATGTTTTACAATACTTTAAAATATGTTTTACAATATATAAATTAATAAAACAGAGCCTTTAATTGTGTAAACAAAAATACTACAGCCACTAATTTAAAGCATCATTCGATATTCTAAGTTTTAATCAATCCTTAAGAGCCTAAGGGATAAATTCAAACAAACACAATCAATGCTAGAAAATGTACTGTTAACAGTAGAGGATGAATATCGATCTTTCACTGTCAGAAAACTGCTTTAAAAATGTTCTTATGTTCAAAACCAAAATCCAAATGAAAACTTTAATCACTGCATACAGCCCAACATTCCGAAAGCTGTTTGTGTCACTAACACATCAAAATTGGACATTCTGGGTGCAGTGATATGTTTTAATGATGGGAAATTCAGTCAGATCAATATATTGGAAGAACTTGCATAAATTCAGATTATTATATGGCATGCTTTATACGATACATAATTACAGCCGAGTGTATTATGTTCTGTAAATCATCGAAGTTGTGTCGATTAGCCAGAATGAATATCAAGGTATAAAACAAAAATAAAATAATAAATGTTAATATAAAATTGTCATGGCATTAGATGGTTTTATTAAATACATATTATTTTAGTATTAATTGAAAAATAAAATATGTCTATAAATTTTTTTTCAGTTTTTCTCAGTGTATTTTTCATATATTTAGGCACGCATTTAAAAAAAAAAAAACTTTTAAAGCTAGAATGTTGGAATTTTCATACTTGTATATTAAGTTAGTATTTTTAAAACTATCTAAAAATGTTTGATGAAAGTATAACGGTGTAAAAGATGTACTAAAATATTTAAATATATTTGACTATAATTTTCAGAATATTTGAGTCCTAATTTTTAAATTTTATTTCATTAAAAAAAATGCAAAATACTTTTATCAAATGATATTTTTTAACCATATAAGAAATTTTAAAAGATTTTTGCAATACTTTTATATTATTTCCTTTTGCAAAGTAAAAGTAAATATTGTTACCGAGAAAAATTTCAGCGTTCAAATTTCAATAGAAATACTCATTTTAAAAAGAGTGAATTAATTCTGAAAAGTTTCAGTTTTATGTCTGCATTTGTGTACAAGGATATTTTAATTTTGAAACATTTAATATCCATATTGACAATTCCTAAACTAGTTTCAACTAGTTTCCTTTTGACGTACGTACATGTTCAACATAACTGAAAAACGATTAGCCGTGGAAGGTCAAAATCTTGTATTTAACCCCTTAATGCACAGTTTTTTAAGGCTGGCAAAAAAAAATCAATTTTTTTAATGTTAAAAACACAATTTAGAATGTTGAATTTAGAAAAAAAAAAAAAAATATATATATATATATATATGTATATATTTTATACTTGAATTTTTCATTTTGAATATTTCATTTTGAAAGTTCAACAGTTTTTTTTTTTTTTTTTTTTTTTTTTTTTGTATCAGAAATTTTTTAGCTTAAGTTCTGTAACACAGCTACTTTCTCTTTTACATCTTTCCATGGAAGAAATTGACAGTGTTCCAATTTCAAAATTAAGCAGTTTTTAAGGACCTTTGATGAAAGTTAAGTAGTTTTAAGGCCGTTAAAAATGAAAGCTAAAATTAAGGAGTTTTTAAGGACTTTTAAGGACCGTGGGAACCTTGTAGATATATAACAAGAAAATTGACTAGAACCTAAAATCGCTATAAAGTCCCCTCCCCCTTCAATGGTTAGACGAAATATCTTCTGTCCATTATATTTGTATCGAAATTGGGAAACCCCCCCCCCCTCTGATGTGGAGGACCGTGGCAACTGCCCCATCAGGCTCTGGATAGTCCTTTTGCAAGAAAAATAATAAGAAAATTAACGGAGAATTATACTTGCCTCATTTCCAAGGTAATCATGAAGCAAATTTAAAGCCATAATTAAATAATTTTGTCAAGCTTCAATTATACGCATATCTCTGCACGCAAATAATTTCCAATTATAAAATGATGTCACCGCGCTATAGTTGGAGTATACACACCGTACAGAAGCGAATGGAATGCAGGTCACGTATTTGATTGTCTGGTTCGGTTATTTCAGAGCAAGGTCTAGTGTAGTACGCTTTACCTCAAGTCAGACGCAATCTTTAGGTATTATGCAATTGTGATATAAAAACGTGGCTCGGTTCCGAACACATTTTAAGAGTAAAATATATTTTAATTTTAAACACACACACACACATATATATATACATACATATATATATGTATATATATATGTATATATATACATACATATATGTATATATACATATATATACACATATACACATATATACATATACACCTATACATATATATACATATACACATATATATACACATATACATATATATATACATATACACATATACATATACACATATATACATATATACACATATACATATACACATATATACACATATACATATATATATATATATACATATATACATATATACATATATACATATACACATACATATACACATACATATACACATATACACATACACATACACATATACATATATATGTCAGGTCTAAAAAAGGGGTAGTTGGAAATTACGCGAGTTAAAAGCGATTTTAACAAGGGAACTCTTTTGTAATAATAAAATAAATGAAAAAGACCCATGCTCGCGTAAGCTTTTGGGATCATTCGGTCAGGCGGAAGCATTTTGGAACAATTTGATGAGCTTGCAAACAGATAACAGTCAATTGGTGCGTGGACATGGAACTGTGAACACACTCTAAGCGTGTCTTCGGCGAAAAAATGAAAATGGTGCAAGTTGCTTTCAAATAGAACTATGATTTAATAAACTTATTATTATCAAGAAAGACTGTTTTCCAGTCGCCTTAACTCTGCACTGCACTGCACTGCACTGCACAACATGACACGACACACTCACACACACACATATGATTAAAATATGTATCAAACATATATATGGTACATAGATGACATACTAGTATTCAATAAAGGCAATAGCAGCGTAGATTTAAATTTTTATCCTACAGCTTTACAATAATTGCCTAGTAACGCTGATCCTTTATAATCTAAACTTATTTGACTTAAAAAATTAAAATAAAGTCTGCAGCAATTTATTTATTTTTATTTATTTATTTATTTATTTTTTATAAAAAAAAATCTGATTACAGTTTTGAAATTGTTCAGTTTCAGTACTTCATTTCCTGCTATCACAAATCTATCTTGAAAAATAAAACTGTCACTCATCTTATTAGAATAAATGAACTATGGTCTAAAGATTATCAGAATAAACATGCTAAAGATCTAAGCGTAGTGCTAAATAAAAATAATTATACTGTTAGTCTCACAAAACATATAATTGGCAGTTTTAGATTTAACGAATAATTCATTAATAATTAAATAATGAGCATAATTTTTATATATCTAAAATGTAAATATTTTATTATAATGAATAATATAATAGATTTAAATAACGTAATTAATATAACTTATTTTATGCATAGGTTTTAGAATAGCGGTTTAATATCATAGTATAATACTTACGTATTAGTATATGACCTATATATGTTGTTCTTGGTATTTTAACTTCCTGGAATAATTTTTCGAATTCACTGACAGTAGTAGTGGTTAACTTCACTAACTGTTATCTTATTTAGCTCACTTTACTTAGTGTTGTAGCATGAGATGTTACTATTTTTGGTTCCTTTTCTTACAACGTTTGTACAGTACCAAGATTGTATAGATAGCATCTTTAAGAAATGATTCTTTCGTTTAATTATGCTTGTACTTCTGTTGTTTTTTGTTCTATGTTTTGCTTTGTTTTCATTTCTCATTATTAACTTCTTCTACACCAGTTCCGGGTAGCATTTTCTTGGTTTCATTGCTACATCGAAATATTTTTTTAACAGATTGGTAGCCGAACCGTTTCTGCAAAACATATGCTGATGAATAACCTAAATCTAAGTTGTCGTGGGCAAAAGTAAAAGAAATGTGAAATTTAAACAACTTTAAATATTGTTATCGCCTGTTTTTAGATATGGACTGCCACATTGCAGTTGCTTCCTCAACCATTTCCTTCTTAAGTATTTTTAACACTATTTCCCTCAGATTATTCATCAAAATCTATTTTTAATTGTTTTTTAAGGAATGGTTCGATGAGAGCCTACATAATTATTCTCCATATCATTGTCTTCTTAATTATCACTCATATTATCCCCATAATCGTTAAAATCATTAGCATAACTTTTCCTGTTTCATCTTGTTAGGATAACGTCATATTATAAAATTTATCTTCACGTCAATGAAATAAAAATACTTCTAAAATAATTATTTCTTTACTTCTTAGAATATAATTGTCTTACTAGAAATAAAAATTATCACTGCGCACATAGTAGTAAATTAAATCTTAATTAATTTAAAAAAAAATTCAAGGGTAAAAATCACCCTAGATCACTTTTCTTTGTTGTGCATTTAACCCCTTCCGGTACGATTTAATAATGAAAAACTGTGCGTGAAGTAACTATTTATTTTTTATTTAAAAAACTTGTTTTATTTTACAATTCTTACATATTCTTAATTAAAATCCACTTTTTACATAGTGTTAAGTATCAGAAACGGTAAAATTAAGATAATAGTCTTCAAGCTAGTGGTACTTTTCAAAACAAAGTGCAAAGGAATTCTGAATTGTTTACATCGCCAGGGAGTCTCACTTCTAATTTGATTCTTGTAACACACACGGCATTTCTTAGTAGGTTTTCTTTTATTCTGACTCATCAATTTGGCAGTGACTTGTACCAAGAAACTTTAAATAAACAATATGTAATAGTGACCTGGGATTTCCACAAGTAACAAAAGTGTTGCTAAATTCAGTACACTAGAAATTTTAAACTAAATTAATTATCATATTTATCAGTAACTTTAGTCGCATGACGAGTGTAGCTCGTCATTGTGCGGTATGGAATGAAAAACCAATGACGAGCTAGACTCGTCATTTTACCGGAAAAGTTTAATAAAGTGCAAGACAAAGTATATTTTTTTCGGATTATGGTATCCCTAATGACGCTATAAAGTTTTAAGGGAAAAATAAATGCTATAAAAAAAGAAATTAAAAAAACGCACGCATGTGTGCATAAGGTATAAAAACCATTTACATGGACTGATTTTTCACCCATGATTCCAAGGCTTAAAATTAACACGAAATATACTGAAGCAAGCTTGTTCTTCCTAAAAATATAACCACTTAAATTATTTCTAGGTTTTTTTCTTATTTTTTCATTAATAAATCAAGCGTTCACAACCAAATAATACCAAGTCCATTTTATATTTATTTATTTATTTTCACAAAAGGAAATCGTTTACCAACTATTATTTTATGTGTATGCATATGTACATAAGGTAGAAAATAACCAAGCTATCAAATATTTCCTAAAACTCATTTCAATTACCAGAAAATGATTCTGGCACAAAAACTTTATGACTCAATGTCTCCTCAAATGGACTTGGTTCCAGGTCCCGACTAAGATACTTTGATACTTTTGTGCCTAGGGCACAATCCAATTTTTTTTCCCTCCATCCCCCCATGTAAATTTATAGTACAAGTTATTATCATAATTACAGTTATATAAAAATTATAACATTGAATTAGCAAACAGATTTAAGAAATTAGCATTAGAGTAATATTCAAAATCAAAAACACCGAATTTTCATTTTACGTAATCATTATTATCTCTTAACCAGAGATAATAATGATTACGTACGGGTTAGCCATGCTAAAAATTAAGGACTTTTAAAGACCTAGAGTGACCCTCTTTTTTAATTTTTACCTTGTCACACTCACAAGCTCTGTGGTGCAGAAAATAAATAATAATAGAATTAAAAATAATTTAAATTGATGAGATGATTTAATGGTTTGTAGTGGTACGTTGCTAATAATCTGTCTTATAAATATGCTTTAACCCACTTGATAAAAAGAGCACCAGGTTTGTTGAGGGAATTAATTATCAGGTAAATAACAGTAAAATTAAAGTAAATAGGAAACAATATAGTTCATGACAAACACAATTACCTCAAACAATTATTTATTAAAACTTAACGATGGTAGTGTAAGTTTGCAATTTTCCCCACTTAATATATGTTTCAAGCAATATATGTACCGCACACCACGTGCGGTAGGTTTTCATGCAGGGTGTGCAGAGAACATGGATTTTCCAATAAATCTTTAATTATTGAGAGATCTGAGTTCTCCATTCCGAAACGGGTTATTTATTATGAATATAAATTTAAAGAATACAATAAATAAAACATTTACCTACGAGTAGTCGAGTTATAACTATAAAAACAGCTAAACTTACGAGAATTCTACTAGCACTGTAGCAAAAATCATGTCTTTTGTTGTATGGTTTCATATCGGCGGAGAAAAAGCAACGCTTCGGGCTTCCACGAAAAAGTTAAATTTTCAGCAAACTTAGCACAACATGGCGCCCGCCAATGGGGTGCCTCATCAGGATGCTCATTGGTGCCGACAAACCAAACGTCTATTCCACGTGCAGAGGATTTCACTGCACGCTGGCACAATAGAACGAACTGTTCCTTGTTCGGTCAGTGGATTAAATTATATTTATTAATTGTTTTTAAAATTTGGAAATCATATATTCTGCGATAAAACATCTTGACCATTTTTAAAAGCAAAACCAGGCATATGGTGTCACAGATATAACTTATATACTGTCTGTAAGACACAATGAATGGTAAAATATGGACTGTTCTGTTAAAATTCGTTTCTTTTTTGTCTAACAAAACAACATTGTTTTTCAGCGAATTATTTCAATAAATAGAATACATCACCGAAATTAATTTACCACACTAAAACATTTCACTTTATATTGATGAAATACTTCTTTTATATTTCCATGAAAACAAAATCTTACACTATATAAATTTAAACATTAACTGTCTGCAAAATCGTATGGCCAGTTAATCAGTTAAAAAACCAAAAGCGCTTCAGCACGTAAGTCCCCGCTCTAATACAACGCTTAATAAACCGTACCTTCGGATGATTCTAAATGCCAAGTGCAGGAAAAAAATAGCTGCACTTGCCTCAGTGCTATAGTATGATGTGCTTCTCCAGTAGCCCATACATATAAAGCGTGATTCTCAATTTAGTGCGCAGTGCGTACACATTTAAACTTCCTATGTCCGTTTGCTTTTGAACGCGCTACGTGGTGCAGCACCTAGTACCGCACGCACTCTGGAAATACAAGCAAGGAAATCAACATAATATTTGAATATATTATAAATAATATTTATTATATACCATAAAAAGATAGGTAGACATAGGTGCAGAAAATTATTGTCTCTCATAATTTTGCCAGGGTGTGCAGTGCACACCCTGCACATATGGACCGCACGCCTCTGGTTTCAAGCACTCGACTAAATTTTCGTGTCCAGGGCACGTGCCCCAAATGCCCGTGCGATAATCAGGCCCTGCTTGGTTCAATTTGGTTATGAACCACTTCAAAAAAGAAACTAGAAGAATGATGGGCCTTCTTGAATATAAATGAACTATTACCCAAAATTTAGTAGATGTGCCGTTTCTTTGAAGAAAACTAAATGGTCACGTTAAGCATGAGACCCCTCAAGAGAAAATTATCAACCATACGATAAAACAGCTCTGGCTCTGAAAGCCGATTGTTTCTTCACCATATAGATAAGGCTCGAAAGATAAAGAGAAACACATACTTTCGTCTCCTCTTCGGTGTTCTAGCGACACGCTGGTCGGTCTCCCGCTCTAGATTGGTTGTAAACTTTTCGGGCTAGGGAAACGGGATCGGGTCGGAAGTGACGAGGCATCCTAGAAAACGCTGCTCACGCGACGTCGGAAGCGGCTATCGCGCGCGAAGAAAAAATTCCGGAATACTTCGGTCTTTAGCTATGGAACTTTGGTCACGTCGGGTCAAGTCTTCGATTACTTCATTTTGCGGCTGATTCGTTAGTGACTGATTCATCCCAAGAAGCAATATATTCAGAAATTCAATACGATTAATTTTTTTATGCTTTTGGAATAATTTTCATAACTAATGAAAAAATAAAACTACACCCCCCCCGTTTTATTATAAATCAGTAAATCGAATAAAGCTTTGAAGGGTTTTATTCTCCACTAGACTCTTTATGTCGTCTTAATTGACTAAAACAGTAAATTTCTTATGCATGTGGCCGAACACTGACCGATTGATTAGGGCGTGATCGTCGGTACCAGAGTTCGTGGGTTCGAATCCCACTATGGCATGCTTGTTAGTAGCCGTTCGGAATCGTCTTAAAGCAGTAGGTCTCGGTCTCATTAGCCCTCGTGTGCAAAACTGTAGACCGTAGTGTTCCAAATCAAATCAAATCAAATCAATCTTATGCATGCGTGTTTGTGTGCGTGAAGTTTCACAAATAGATCAGGACAATCAATTACTAAATAATCAATCCTACAATGCAACTTGGAGCGAATTTTATGAATGAATGAAAATTATCACTACACGGTGATCTCGATTTTTGACAGACTTGTGATTTCCTCATTCTAAAAGTTTTATTTAGAATACTAACTGATAATGTACGATTGTGCCAACGACAACGTAAACACGCACCGTGTGAGCCTTACGTTTTACGTAGTTACATTTGTTGCCTAAAACTATTCCACTTTAGGCAACAGATGAGAGCTTTGTAGTAAGCAAAATAGCTCAGACTTAGCATAATACGTTATCCTTTAAACGAAAACTAACGCATTTACGCTAGCAGCATATCAAAGCTGTAATGGCTTCGGTGAAAATGGCTCTCAGAAATAAATCCTATCTTTAAAACTATTATGTTTCTTAAATCGAAAAATCACAAGCCGCTTTCGTATTCCATTCAACTTTTATTCATAGAACAACACATACTGAAAAATATCTTCAGGGTGGTAGGTCAACTGGATTTCCTGGGCCGGACCCTCTAATCCAGAGATTTCTAACAGTAAGCATAAAATGACAACGAGCAGAAAAATAAAACAACTAAAAGGGGAAAGAGGAGATAGGGAGGTGGATTTGTGAGTTCATGACACAAAAATAAAGAGTAGAAAGTTTAGGGATAGAAACAAAACACATATTTTTGCGGCCAGTGACATCCGTACAGAATTCGTGAAGAAAACAAAGTTAGCATTTAAAACTCAGAAGTTAACGTTAAAAAATAAAAAAAAAATTATATTTAAAAATGTGGAAATAAGCTTAAGAAAAATAAAAGTAAAGAAAATTGTAAATAATTAAAAATTATATGAGAATTTGGAAAACGTGACAACGCGGGGGACAAAACCATGAACCTCAGGTTCGCGAGTCATAGCAGGGCAAGCACACTACTGGATGCGCCACGCCTTAACGGTTAGAAAAGACTTAATAGTAATGATATCTTACAGTTAACATAAACAGTTACAGTTACAATGAATATGACACAGACGCTATCCTCGTACGTCTGGTCCTGTGTTGTCTAGTGTTGAATTAAGAATAAATATAATTAATACCTAACCATCATGTGTATTATTTTAAGTAAGTGGCCTGAAAATCAAGGAAATGTAATTTCGTGCTGCACACACATACACATGAAGTAAATGGTATAAAGGCTAATTCAAATCAAGCTATGGCGGAATTTCCGTGTAAAGCAAAAGTGCGGACTTTAAAAAATTTTACATGGGAGTATAGGATTACCTTTCTTACAACCCATGTGGAAAAACGGAGGTAATTATGTCGAAAAGCATATTTTGCATGGAACTTTAGGATACAAATAAAGTTATTGTAAAATTTCAATCTTGTTTTGTTTTCTTAACCAATGCAATTAACTTTTTGACAGACTGGCACTCTAACTCTTTCGCACACACACAACATGCCTAGATTTTGTTAAACATGTAATTCCTGTCAAAATTAGGCCTTATTTAATTTTGTCGGGGCTAGTCTATTGGAAGTCATATTATGGCATTTAATTCCGATCAATGTCAGAAAAAAATATTCAAGACAGAAATCCTTTCTAAATCTCCATCACGCCAACTCTGGAATTACCACATTTCCATTTAGAAAGAGATTTGCCATCGTTCTGACAGAAGAATACCAGCTATCCTGATCGACCAGGATCTTATCCGACATGGTTAACGA
>CM063504.1:139239189-139244189 GCA_032207245.1 Pardosa pseudoannulata | reverse complement strand
ACTTTAAACATTCAAAACGACAACAAACAACTATGCCAGCAGCGAGATTCGAGCCCGCTGACTCCGTTACCGAAAGGCAGCGCCTTATTCGAACCTTGCCCGGCGGTTATTACTAAGGAGTTTCGGGCCAAAGAAATGATTGTCCGCTATAGAAATCCCTATATCTCCACCAATATGTATTAAGTTTGATATACGGTTTCGTCAAATAAATTTTACGACGAAGAAGGCGTAAAAATTTGATTCGATTTTGAGCAGCAATTTGAGATATTGCTGGAAAAAAAATCAAAGTTTGTTTTCATTGTTAAATTGATGTCAATAAATGACCGTTTATTCATTGTTAGCATAATTATCGCTCGAAATTTCGTATTCTAAGACCCATTAGCAAAAATTTTTCGTAATAAAGTTTTAATTTGGCAAATCAATTTTAAGAAATGTGACGTTATCTGAGTTTATATGTGTAACTTAAAATTTTGCCTAGAGGCCTAAATTTATGTTTTGATCTGCTTACGTTTGGAGGTTAAAGTGAAGACCTTCCACTTCGCTAGGTACTCCGTTAAACCCAATTAACTTGACTTTGTGTAACTTGAAATGAGCCCGCTTCATTTGATAAACAACATTTGGGATGAAAGGGGAACGAAGAACGCTCTGTTGTATTCATAAAAGAACAAGATAAATAGAATACTCAGCAATACCAAATTAACATTATAGGATTTAACCAGTGTCTCCTTAAGAATAAACGGTCAACCTTTTGCTACACGGGACCTAATAAGACCGTGATACACCACTTTAAACATTCAAAACAAACAGCTATGCCAGCAGCGGTATTCGAGCCCGCAAACTCCGTTACCGAAAGGCAGCGCCTTCTTATTCGACTATTGCTCGGCGAATTGCTGGAAGTTTAGGGCCAAAGTTTGCAGAAAGCCAAAGAAATGTTTGTCCGCTATAGAAATCCATATATCTGCATCAATATGTACTAAATTTGATATACGGCTGCATCATGTCGTAAAGAACTTCGTGAAATTTATTTAATTCGTTTTTGTGATATTGCGGGGGAAATCGACAAAAAAAAAATATCAACGCTTACTTCCACTGAGAATTGTTTTCAATAAATGACCTTTCATTCATTGTTAGCATAATTATCGCTCGATATTTCGTACTCGAACACCCATTAGCAAAAACTTTTCGTAATAAAATTTTGATTTGGCAAATTAATTAAGAAATGTGACGTTAACTCAGTTTATATGTGTAACTTAAAATGAGCCCGCTTTATTTGATAAACAACATTTGGGATGAAAGGGGAAATAAGAACGCTAATTTTAAGCATCTAACTATATTCGTGCAATAGATTTGTGTGCAAGTGTTTTAATTATGTAAATTAACAATTTTAAGACAAAAACTTTTTTGATTATCGCCGCGGTACCCAGTTTGAGAACAGCTGTTCTATTGTATATATTAGACTTTCATAATCATTAATAAAAACAAAGCATACCATAGAACTAACAACAAATGTTCAATGATGTTGTGCCTCATGGACAATATCTGCAAACATCATTAACATCATTAAACAAAAGGATTGTTTTTGAAAAGATGTGATCAGTACAATAAACTTCCTTGGTACCTTACAATCCTTATAAGAAAGAAAACAAAAAAATAGCAATATACCACGCTGCAACAACCAGTAAAGATGAGCTAGACAAGATAACAGTTAATGAAGCCAACCGCTAGTAAGTGGATTGGAAAAATAAAACCAGGGAGTTAAAATACGAGAAACAACATCAATAGCCCAAATACTAATTATCATAGTACATAAGTATTATACTACGAAACAAAACCGCTATTCTAAAACCCAAACGTAAAATAAGTTATATTAATTAATTGCGTTACTTAAATCTACAGTAGAACCTCGATTATCCGAGCTAATTGGGACCGCTAGTACCTCGGATATCGGAAATCTCGGTTAATAGAAACCATGTATAAAAACCTTCCATGATTGAGAATTTAACTTTTAAAGTAAAAAACAATAGAACGTTCTTTAAATGATAAAAATAAACATATATGAACTTATGTTTCACAGCTAAAAAGATTTAAAAAGGGTGTAATATTTCTTGGAAGTTGAGTGCTGTTGTGGGGAAGATGTGCCTGTAACACGGACAACGGACTAAAATGTGTATAATTTTATCCAAGCTCATTTTGGAAAGAAGAAAAAAGAATTAGACTTCCTTATTTACTCGGTTAACAGAAACCTCGATTAATCGAAGCTCGGTTAATCGAGGTTCTACTGTATTATAATAATATCAAGTCCAGTGGCGTTGGGAAGCGGTTCCGCGCTCCCACGACACAGGTCCCTGGTTCGATCCCCGGACTGGGCAAGGTTGACTCAGCTTTTACCCCTTCAGTGGGTAGACAAACTGAGGATCAAGCATGCTTCAGAATTAAACACTGGGGGTTCCACGTAAGGTTGACCACCTAACCGGAACATATGCTTAGGGGAGGACGATTCAGGGATTTACCCTTCATTTGCGCTGCTGTTGTTGCTGTTTCTGATGCCTCTTGGTCAAACCAAGCACGATTGAGTCATACGCTACTCGTATTAAGGCAAGGGGTGCGAATTTCATTTTAAAGAGCTCCGCAAGGGTGAAAGTACGATTTTCGCTCAAATGGATCCTTGTAATTTAGAAGTAGAAGACCCATAGGCTTAGCCTGCTACCACCAGAGGTATTGAGTGAGAACTTGATTTGGTTTGGTTTTGGAGTGCTACGGTCTACTTTTTGCAACACGAGGGCTAATGAGACCGGGATCTACAGCTTAACCCTTTAACGAACAGTGGTTTCACAGCGAAACCTCTTGTTAAAATTTTTTTTTCTAATTTTTGGAGATACATAAGTGTTTTTTCATCGATTTTTTTTATGTTTTTAATATTTAAAACTTACAATAGATGATAGTACTGCATTTAATTTATTTTTTCTTCTGAAATATATGTATTTATACTTGCTGTAACTTGAAAGTTAGTAATTCGATTTTTTTTTACTTATGATCCCAAACAAAAATATGCATTCAAACAACACTTATAAATTGTTGAACTATTTATTTATTATACTTTTTTAAGAACACTTATTTTTTTGTTCTGAGAATATAATTAAAATTTTAAAAATTATTGTGTTCACGCTGTACAAGGGGGTGTTTTTGACACTCAACCCCCCTCAATCCCTCCTATGAACCCCTGTAAGAATGTTAAAAAAATTAACCCTCTGACTGCTCGTCCCGTGATTTCCACGGGGAATTCAAATGTAGCCAAATTTGCTCATCCCGCGATTTTCGCGGGCATGTGTTTTTCTTCCTTTTTTAAGACGTATATTTCGCCTTTTCACCATTTAACCAGTGGTATAAATTATATGCAGTATTAGACATTTAATTAGGTAATAAATAGAAATATATGACTAGAACTATAGTCATATTAGATAATAGAAGTACAGATAGTATGCTTATATATATACTTAAACTAAGCAATAAAAAAAAATACGCAATTTTTAAAGATATATCGGATTACAGCATTCAGAGGGTTAAAACATTTTGCATTTATAAGACTTATAGATAATATTTATAAACTAATTTCATTAAATTCCAAAGACTTTATGTAGGTGACCTTTAAAGGGTTAAAGCCGATTCCGAACGGCTACGAACATCCATGCCATAGTAGGATTCGAACCCATGAACATCGGTTCCGAAGGCCAGCACCTTAACCATTCGGCCATCGTTAGGTCGAGTGAGAACTTGGAGGCCATTGGGACCAAGAACATAGTTTACGCGCCCCAGTCACCTTTAATGAACACGACGGATCTTAAGCCGGCTCGGGCTCCGAACCTGCTATCCTCCAGTTACGAGAGCGTTGCCTTTGCCGTCTGAGCTACCAAGGCTATTTGCTCTACATTTTGGTGCATGTAAACGTGGATAATATTTATGTTTTCTAGCCTCCTATGCTTTTATGCTCGAACATAACATTTATCAACGCATGCAGTAATAGATATTGCATGTCTACTTCATTTATTATCTTTTTTTCTCAATCATTTAAAAGTCTCAATCATTTCTCAATCATTTGAAATTAGAACTCACCGAAGCGGAAACATCTTTACGTGAATGAATGTGCCTTTAGTTTTGTGAATAATGGTACAATTTATACGTTGAAAGATATTATAAGATTTCTCTTGCTAATGTTTTCATTTGTAATTTTCTGACTGTGATAAAGAAATAACTTCGATCAAAGTAACAAGAAACTAAACTGTAGGATATCAGTACAAAAAAAAAATGTACATTACCGAAAAATCTATCGATTTTTTGTTCTTCAGAGTTTGACACAGTTTTGGCATTTTAAACTGGATTTCCTGAATGCTTCTTAAGTTAGTTTATTAATTATTGGTTTGAATGTTTTCCATACTCGAACAACTAAATACAGTGGCCTACGGTACTTGTGTCTAGAAGAATTAACTATTTTTAATGCAATAAAAATAAGCCAAGTTGAAGGATAAATATCGCATATTAAGGTAGTGATTAAGGCTAATCATTGTTCTTTAGATTATGGATATGAAAGTAGGCTCCGGATTACTATCTTTTTTCTTTCTTTTTACATTTTTTGCAACAGTGAAATAGTAAGGTGTAGTTTTTATCGATAAACTGTTTCGTTACTTTGAATTTCCTGAAATTTTTTTAAACTTTCAACTAAGCTAAATTAAAATTTTTCACAAACCGATAGGGGAAACAAAAGCAGTAAAAAATAAATTTTGTAATGTTTAAAAAAAACATTAAATCGCTAAGAAGTTACACATTGTTAAATTCAATATGAACAACGTTAATGGAGTGGTTTTTGTCTTTTCCAATGATAGATTTAATAATTTTGAAGATTTGGTTTAGTCTGGAGCCCTAAGATCAATTCTTTGCTAAGGGCGGGAACTACTGCTAAAGCCGGTTCCTGATAGTTAAGAACATCGATGTTATCCAATATTATA
>CM063504.1:139180618-139239089 GCA_032207245.1 Pardosa pseudoannulata | reverse complement strand
TAGGGCCGATTTCAAATCTTTTAACTCCGCTAGTCTGAGGGCTTTCTGAATTTCGGGATCTTTCACACCATCAATAAAATATTGCAGGGCCAAGGTATCCCGTATGTCAGCTGGGTAGTCGTTAAATGCAAGATGGGAGAGCCGTTCTACATCTGTCGCCAAATCTTGGAGAGTCTCATTTTGTCTTTGTTGGCGGGATTTTAATTGCAGACGATTAAAGTCCTTTAAATATTTTTCGCCGAAACGTAGCTCTAAGGCCTCTATAAGTGTTTCAAAATTTACTTGCTGTTCTTCCGGGATTGTTCTTAAGACATCTGCAGCCTCCGCTCGTAATGATGCAGCCAATTGGCGAGCTTTGGTAACCGGATCCCAGCCATTTCCATCGGCCACAATTGCGAACTGGGTTTTATATACCTGCCAAGATGTTTTCCCATCATATGTGGAGAGCTTGATATTCGGCTTGGCGAGAATGGGTTGATCTTGGCTGATTTCTGTTCCACGAATATTTTCTACTGCAAATTTGGATTTTTCCGAAGATAACCCAACATTCATTGCTTCTTTTAATTTATCAATTTCTTGCTTCATTTTCTTTTCAATTTCGCCAAATCTACCTTCATTCTTCTCGATTATTTTTTCCATTTCGCCAAGTCTTTCCTCATTTTTTTCCACTTTTTCTGAAATAATGTCTACTTTAGGGTTTAACACGCTTACGATGTTAGCCTTCATTTCTTCTAATCTTTCTTCTTGAATTCTCTGACCTGCCTTTATTTCTTCCTGTCCATTTTTTATACTTTGCATAAGTTCAAAAAATTGTTTCATCTCCATCTCAGCCATCGCTCTTGTCTTCACCATTCAATCCCACACTCTGACACCAAATTGTTACGAACTTCCAAAACTAAAACTGCTGGGTTCGGGGATTGAATGGACTTTAAGCAAGCAAGACTGCAGCACGAAGACACAGGTATTAAAAATAGGTGCGGATGTTAAAGCCTCTTTTAAGCTGTCAAATGCTACCTGGCATTCCTCAGACCATTTAAATGGTTGTTTGTTCTCGGTCAACCTATGAAGTGGTCTTGCGATTAACGAAAAGCCTTTTACAAACCTTCTATAATAAGTGCAGAGACCTAAGAAGCTTCTCAACTCGTGCACATTCTGAGGTTGCCTCCATTCTTTAACTGCTGCCACTTTTCGGGGGTCAGTTCTTACTCCCTCAGCGGAAATTATATGACCAAGGTAGCTTACTTCGCTGCGAAACAAATAACATTTGGCTGGATTTAACTTCAAATTGGCTTCTTTCAATTTTTCTAGCACCCTTCTCAGGTTTTTAAGATGTTCTTCAAAACTTCGCCCCACGATTATTATGTCATCTAAGTAAACAAGACAGGCTTCGGGAGAAAGTCCTCTCAACACCGTCTCCATTAGGCGCTCGAAAGTAGCAGGTGCGTTGCATAGGCCAAAAGGCATAACTTTAAATTTCCAAAGTCCTTGGCCACCAGTACAAAACAGAAACAGAACAAAACAAAACAGTAACAAAAACAGAATTAAGTAAGAAACAGAAAGGCGCTGTAGAGAAAATGCTTGGTGAATTTAGTGAACTATTTTCGAAGTCATCCGACGATTTGGGAAGAACAAAGTTAACAAAACACCGAATCGACACAGGAAATCATGCTCCTATTAAACAACATCCTCGAAGATTACCATTCTCCAAAGTAGAAGAAGTGAAAGATCTTTTAAATGATATGCAGGAGAAGGGCGTCATCGAACCTTCTACCAGTCCTTGGGCCTCTCCTATCGTCTTGGTCAAGAAAAAGGACGGTTCAACGAGATTCTGCGTGGACTACCGTCGCCTAAATAACATCACCAAGAAAGACAGTTACCCTCTTCCCCGAATCGACGACACCTTGGACACATTATCGGGAAATGTGTGGTTCTCTACACTTGATTTAAAGAGTGGCTATTGGCAAGTAGAGATGGATCCCGTAGATCGTGAAAAGACAGCATTCACGACTGGTGGCCAAGGACTTTGGCAATTTAAAGTTATGCCTTTTGGCCTATGCAACGCACCTGCTACTTTCGAGCGCCTAATGGAGACGGTGTTGAGAGGACTTTCTCCCGAAGCCTGTCTTGTTTACTTAGATGACATAATAATCGTGGGGCGAAGTGAAGAACATCTTAAAAACCTGAGAAGGGTGCTAGAAAAATTGAAAGAAGCCAATTTGAAGTTAAATCCAGCCAAATGTTATTTGTTTCGCAGCGAAGTAAGCTACCTTGGTCATATAATTTCCGCTGAGGGAGTAAGAACTGACCCCCGAAAAGTGGCAGCAGTTAAAGAATGGAGGCAACCTCAGAATGTGCACGAGTTGAGAAGCTTCTTAGGTCTCTGCACTTATTATAGAAGGTTTGTAAAAGGCTTTTCGTTAATCGCAAGACCACTTCATAGGTTGACCGAGAACAAACAACCATTTAAATGGTCTGAGGAATGCCAGGTAGCATTTGACAGCTTAAAAGAGGCTTTAACATCCGCACCTATATTGTCTTATCCGGATCCTGACAAACAGTTTATCTTAGATACAGATGCCAGCCATACCAGTCTGGGAGCAGTGCTATCTCAAGAAATCGATGGTCATGAACGTGTAATCGCTTATTGGAGTAAGTGCCTGTCGAAGACCGAGCGAAATTACTGTGTCACCAGAAAAGAATTGCTCGCCATTGTTAAAGCTATAGAGAATTTTCACAGTTATGTTTACGGACGAAAATTCCTGCTGCGAACAGACCATGCATCTCTCACATGGCTTTTGAATTTCAAGAACCCAGAGGGACAGATAGCTAGGTGGATACAGAAGCTGCAAGAGTACGACTTCGATATCCAACATCGCAGAGGATCCTCACATGGAAATGCAGACGCCTTGTCCAGGAGACCTTGTACAGGTAATTGTCGCTTTTGTTCTGCAGCTGAGATAAAATATGGGACAATAGAGCCGGTTGTGCGCCACCTCACAGCGTCATCTACATCACGATTAGACTCTTGGAGTGATGAAGAAATTCGTGAAGCACAAATGAAGGACCCTGAAATAAAACCCATTATTGAATTCATGGAGTTGTCTAGTACAAGACCCAATTGGCAAGATATCTCTAGTTTAAGTCCTGGTGTCAAACGTTATTGGGCTCTCTGGGATTCTCTTCAATTTCGAAACGGCGTCCTGTATAGAAAATGGGAATCCGACGACGGCAAAACATCGAGGTCACAGCTAGTACTCCCACGATCGCGAATACCAGACGTGCTAAAGGAGTTACACAATAGTTCAACAAGTGGACATTTCGGAGTTATGAAAACCATCCAGAGAGTTCGAGAGAGGTTTTATTGGAACAACATAAGAACTGATGTCGAAAAAATGGTGCAAATCCTGCGATGCCTGTGGAGCGCGTAAAGGACCCACTAGACGCAGTCGAGGAAAGTTACATCTGTATAATGTAGGGGCACCATTCGAAAGAATAGCATTCGACATCTTGGGACCTCTTCCACGGACAGCGGACAATAACCGATACATTTTGTCTGTCATGGATTATTTCACGAAGTGGCCTGAGGCATACCCGATTCCCGATCAGGAAGCGACAACTGTTGCAGAAGTTTTAGTGGCAAATTGGATTTCTAGGTTCGGGTCTCCCCTTCAACTTCATTCAGATCAAGGGAGGAATTTCATTTCTGCTGTCTGCCAAGAACTTTGTAAAATCCTGGGAATCGATAAAACACGAACAACCCCTCTACATCCGCAATCGGATGGCATGGTGGAGAGATTCAATCGAACAATCCTAAATAGTCTTTCTCACCTCGTTTCGAAGAATCAACAAGACTGGGATCAGAAACTACCGTTATTTTTGCTGGCCTACAGGAGTGCCGTCTATGAAACCACCGGCTTTACACCCTCACAGATGCTCTTCGGTCGTGAGCTCCGTCTCCCCTGTGATCTTGTATTCGGACGTCCACCGGATGCGCCTTCTTCGCCTGAAGCTTATGTTGAAAATCTGCAGGCGCGGTTAGAAGACGTTCATCAGTTTGCCCGAGGTCGGATCAACATCGCGACGGACAAAATGAAGACCAGATACGACGCAAGAGCTACAAGACATGAATTCAACGAAGGTGACAAGGTTTGGTTTTGGAACCCACACAGACGTAAAGGACTTTCTCCAAAGCTACAAACTTCGTGGGAAGGACCTTATACAGTTTTAAAAAGACTGAATGATGTCGTGGTTCGAATCCGTAAATCAACGAATGCTAAGCCTAGGATTGTTCATTATAATCGTCTAGCACCATACTATGGTAACATTATTTAGTTTAATTAATAATTGGCACTATGGTTTCGTCACCATCAACTTTTATTTATTTTTATTTGTAAATAGTTCTGTAAATAGTTGTTTTCTTTCTGTTATTTATTCTGTTATTAATTTATTGTAATTTAAATTTATTATTCCATTTATGTTTTGTAAGTATTGTATTTGTGAGTATCGTAAGTTGCTTTCTGCTCAAGTGCACTGCCCGAGACGTGCAGTCTTTGAGGAGGGGGCAATGTTACGAATTTGCGAAAATTGCTTGAGTTTAGCATGGGACTCTATGGATATCTCGCCAAATTCGTAACATTGCCCCCTCCTCAAAGACTGCACGTCTCGGGCAGTGCACTTGAGCAGAAAGCAACTTACGATACTCACAAATACAATACTTACAAAACATAAATGGAATAATAAATTTAAATTACAATAAATTAATAACAGAATAAATAACAGAAAGAAAACAACTATTTACAGAACTATTTACAAATAAAAATAAATAAAAGTTGATGGTGACGAAACCATAGTGCCAATTATTAATTAAACTAAATAATGTTACCATAGTATGGAATGTTACGAATTTGCGAAAATTGCTTGAGTTTAGCATGGGACTCTATGGATATCTCGCCAAATTGGCGAGATATCGGCTCGTTGGCGACGGATTTGGCAACCTATTTTTGTCGCCAATTTCATCGCCAAGTTCGTCGCCAAGTATCGCCAAGTGTCGCCAAATGTCGCCAAGTGTGGCGTCACGTGGCCACTTCCGGTTCCGGCTTCTGGAGTGTTCTGGCAGTTTCTGTGAGCCTATATAAGGCAGACGGAGTCCCATGCAGGAGGGAGTAATTAAGATAATCTCTTGGCCTACGGAGTACGCACGGTGTGTTGTGCTTGATGCGGAAAGTCTTGCGTGAGCCGACGGCATTGGGCTCGAAATTGTTCCGCAGAGATTTTGACGGTGTGTATTTACTGAAGGCTAATAAAGTATTTGTCTTCGTGCTGCAGTCTTGCTTGCTTAAAGTCCATTCAATCCCCGAACCCAGCAGTTTTAGTTTTGGAAGTTCGTAACAATATATATATATATATATATATATATATATATATATATATATTAAATAATATATACATAAATGTCAAGTTTAAAAATGGGGGTTAATAATTTAGCGAGTTATAATTAAATAACGACAACGTAATAAGAAAAATACACACCCTCAAGCTGAACTATACAGAGTGAAAAAACTGACGCGGAAGTAGACATAGGAATTTTGCTTTGTTAGCAACTTCAAAAAAGACAGTTCTGAGCGGAAACTCGGGCTGATAACATCCTCCACGCTTGTCGTGGCAAATTATGAGAACTAAGGATGTCTAAATGACATAGCCATGGACAGGATTACAATAAAGTTTTTATATATGAAATTAAATGTGTCGTCCATGCCTTAACCACTCGTCCATATCATATATATATATATATATATATATATATATATATATGTGTGTGTGTGTGTGTGTGTGTGTGCGTGTGTGTGTGTGTGTGTGTGTAATGAGATGGACTTCTCGATGGGTGGTTGCAGTCATAGCTATAAAAAGGACATCATTTTAGCTAAATACCTTTATTATTAAGATAACGTTGGAGGACGGTTCCCACTTCATCATAGGGGCAGGAAAAACTGAAGGGTCAGTCAGCATGAAGTTCTATGTACAAGACCCTTAACACCTGGGTCAACATCTGTGGGAAAATATCTGCCCAACGACATCGTGCATCTCCTTTTTGTTTGGAAATTTCCTAAACTGTCCGCTAGGGCCATGTAGACTTATAATTGGTCAGGCCCCTTCTCTGAGGGCGTAAACTGTAGCCCCACTTGTCAATTTAGGTTACGGGTTTAAAAGGGGAATGTAAAATGACGCGGGAATTTAAGCCCTTGATTCAAGCTTTGAAAACCCCTAAGAATTTTCTTTACATATATATAATAGGTATTTAGTTCTAAACGATATCTTTCTCAGTTACGATACTATCTCTACTCAGTACCAGGAGAAATAAAAATTAAAAATTTTAAAAATCTTCTATGAAATAGATTTTTCTTGTTTGTTTTTTTAAATAGACTTTAACAGCATTAGTTCAACAGTTTAAAAAGAATTGTTATAACTGCATATGTCCGTCCATATTTTGTGTATAAATTTGAACTCTGGCGTTTTTCGCAATTACAATTCTTCAAAAGCAAAAAGAATATTTTAAGTGGGATTTTAAGTACTAAATCACAAAAACAATAGACAGAGAGGGCTAACTATTCCTTCAAAAAATTAACTGCATTATATTATGATTCTTCAAAGTCATTGTTTGTTATTTTCGACATAAGTCTCTCGCAATTACCTAGGGAAAAATATAAAGAATAAACTATTTGTAACCGCGGAAATTTACATTAGCTCCCAAACTTGAAAGAGACCTTGACGAACTACAAGATTAATGTTTTGAATTTCGAAATGACCTTTCCCAGAAGGAAACAGATGTTAAAATTTATTACACATTGTAGCTACAGAGATTATAAAGAGACAGTAATCTTCGATACATGCGCAGAGTATAGCCACCAACTTTCAAATTAATTGAAAGAAGCACTACAGTTGAGTATGACCAAACACCTCGCGAAGGGAAGATGCAGCTAAATTATTTGGCGGAAAAGCAATGCATTCCATGCGCACGCACTTTACAATATCAAACAAAATCTATTCTAAAATAGATTTCCAACCGAGTATTTACAATAAAATAATAGTAAATTACCAAATCGTAAAAAAATTATACTTAAGTGATGAAGTTCTAGAATAATAATATTCTATGTACTTAAACATGAGAGAAAATTTAGTTTTATTAATATTTAAAGCCAGTAAGAGAAAATACGTTTTGATATTTCATATACCTAAAATACAATATCTGACACAGTACCTTAAATATACAATATATGACTTCAGGAAAATCATATAAATTAAAGTATGTGGATTATATTTTTCACCTAAAAAGGACAAAATAAAGTGGTATAAGAGTACATTATATATTTTTCTTTTAGTACAACACATTTTGGAACTTTCCTAAGAATTTACTGAAGTTTAACAAAATCAAAGGTTAACCGTTTTATTACTTTGCATATTTATAATTTGGAGTAATAGACAGTCTTATTTAAAATACACATAATAAATAAATATATATTTATATGATATATATATATATATATATATTTATATATAATATATATATATATATATATATATATATATATATATATATATATATATATATATACGCACACACACACACACAATTTACCGAAGACGAATATTATGAGACATGGTAAACAAGGAACAAAACTAAATGCTGAATAGATCTCTTTTTCGCCAAATAACTTGGCTTTTATTCTGCTTCGCCAAGTGTGTTCTACTTTTGAGTATAAGAATTTAGCGTTCCGGTGGGCAGTGATACAATCACCGACATCTTCCCATCTCTCAATTTGGAAATCGGGTCCAAGGTTACTGATTTCATATCTAAATAAGGTTAATTTGTTGAATAGTAAACTTAAGCGAAATAAAACTGACGAATGCCATTAAGAATTGTATTTTCTGTATTGTCTATTACTGAAAGCGTTTCCACAGCCTTTGGATTAGAGTCCTTGTAGCTTTTTTTCTTATTAGACCGGGACCTACTGGTTAAAGCTTACACTAAGCGGCTACGTATGTCCACGGCAGCATTCGTATCAGATGTTCATTCTTTCTTTACAAGCCGTAAAATTGATCCGTATTCATTCTCAACTACCGCTCCTCGAGCCGAAAGGTAAAGAACAATCAAGTTTCTTTGTAGTTAATCCATCGGCACCTACGAAGACTGCATTTTTTTCCAATAGCAGTGCATAGAGAAACTTTTCAAAACCCGAAGTCTTGGACATGCATGAATCTCACTGCTGGCATGCTTGTAAACATTTGGAATTGGCTTTCTGAAGGAAGTACAGGTCTAATCAGTCATAATGCGGGGAAAAAACTGACTACAGCACTTTATCATTAAACATATTTAATCGTAAAATATTTACCTAGCCGACCTTCATATTAAGTTCCGAAATGCTTCAGGAGATCTTGCGGCAATTTTTTCGTATAAATGAATAGTCTAAAAAAGAATAAGGCCGATATCCGTCAAATCTACGTCAAAAACTTCCGCTTCCTTGATCTATTTTATAAAAAAGAGTGATATTGAAAAGTATATGATCATGATTGTTTTTAGAAAGGTACGTCAACGGTCATAAATACATCACGCTTTCAGCACCTCAGAGAATAGTGTACCAGTTCTCCATTGTAGTCCACTTTTATCTAAAATGGTTCGTAGAACAGCATTGAACATTGTTATCCAATATATGAAAAATCCTCACACGAAGGGACGTAAGTGTGTTGAATTGTTGATTACCTCATTATCAATATGAATAGTAGTCAAAAATATACAGAGTCATCTTTTCAAATGAATAAAACAATATCAGTGCATAGATGTAAGTGGGACTATACGGCAGACAAGTATAATCTACCATTTAAATTTAGACTTAGTACATTCAGTAGTTATTTCCTAGGAGTGTAGAAATGCCATTCTGGTGATCTGGAGTGGACTAAACTCTCTGGTGATCTGTGCCAGGGATCGCGCATTTGAATTTTACTGTTAGTATCAAGGTTAACATGATTTAAATCAGTTGATTTAAATCATAATTTAAATCAGTTGGATTTTTTTAAATCATTGATTTAAATCATTTTTTTACACTTCTTTTAAAACCTATATTCCAAATACAGGAGAACTGGGTATCAGTCAGCACAATAATACCAATAAGTAAATAAGTGTAAATAGATAGCATGTGTTTTCCAAGAATTTAGGGGTTGTTATCAGAAAGTATGTAGCGGGTGTAGTACAATTATTGATTATAACAGGTGGAATTCATTTAATGTAATGGGAGGTAAAGAGAGTATTACAGAACTTGAAATCTAGTTTGTCTAATAAATAACAACAGCCGTGACTTCATCTGCTAGAATGGAAAGACAGTTTTCTTCTTTTGATATTGTTAATTCTAGCCTTCATAACCAATTAGGAGTGGATAAAGCATCAAAGCTAGTGATTTTATTGAAACAATTAAATCCATAATTCGATGCTTAAAAAATATTGAAATAATTGTGATTTGTTTTTTTAAATAAATAGTTTGCATTAAAAGAATATTTAATTTGTTCTTTAAATTTACATATTATTTAGTTTGCACTATCCAATTACAAAATAATAGAATGTATTTAGATTAAAATTTATATATTTAATTTTAGGTAATCAGTGTGTAGAATATACTAGATACATAAGATGTTACTTCTTATAACAAACTATTCTATGTATGGATGTAAAAAAAAAATTAAAAACAACATTTAAAATTAGTATTTAGAAAAAAATCAAAGAAATCCGATTTAAATAAAAAAAAAAATCTGATTTAAATGAAGTAAATCTTTTTTTTTTATTTTTTTATTAAAAATCATGATTTTTTTTTTTTTTTCCAACCCTGGTTAGTATGGAAGTTCCTAGCATCTCGGATTTAGCTTTAAACTGCAGATCATGGTCTATAAGCCCTAGTGCAGCAAGTAGTTCCAAATCAAATCAAACCTGATGAACTAGACTTCAAAGTCTATGTTCCGTTCCGGATGTAAATTTAATTAGAGCTCCACCTAGTGAGCCTTTCTAAAAACAATCATTGTCTTCTTCAATGTAAAAGCGTTGAGACCAATCAATTTACGCTCCCACCCACTTCACGCGGAGGTGAGATATTTTATTACTAATTAATTAATTAATTTCATATATTTGTGTGTTTTGTGTTATGAATAAAAATTATAAAGGAAAATTACAGCCCATTAGATGATTTAAACAAAACCCAGCGACCTCATTTAACAGTCTAGTAACCATCGCATCCCAGTACTTCCACTAGCGTAATCTTAAGGTTTTATCTCACGCCAATCTATACGCGTTCACAAAGCAATGTATTTCGTTTACGTCCCTTCATTTCTGAAGGAGACGCAGATTTATCGTATGATAGCGAAAAGTTTTTAACCGATTTATCGTGATTCAATTTATTTTGGTTAAACAATGATAAGGCGTTGAATTGGAGGAACTTTTTCGCTGTCACATAATAATAAATGTAAAAGTGTCCAAGGTATTTTGTGTTAATTCATTTCTGGATGGTTTCTGTGGTTCAAAAATGAATTAAATAAAATTCATTTTTTCATATATGTATTTCATATAATTTCCCCCTGTAATCAAACATTTCACATAAAGAAAATCCCCGAATCGTATCATTTTTCATCACTGCTAATGAGATTAAAAAATGATACAATTAGATACTATTTTAAATTTAAAAAACAAGATTTTAAAACCTAACAGTGTTAGAGGGGTTTTTTAGGGGGGCGGTTACGAAATATGCAAAATTTTTTAGGGTAAATGTTGGAACGTTTTTTAAGAGCAAACTTTCTTTAAAAAATTTTTAAAGACAAACACGAGTTTTCAAAATCTAACAATGTTGACAAAAAACACCTGAGTTATGGTTTGGTTTGGTTTGGAGTGCTACGGTCTACTTTTTGCAACACGAGGGCTAATGAGACCAGGACTTGCAGCTTAAAGCCGATTCCGAACGGCTACGAGCATCCATGCCACTGTGGGATTCGAACCCACGAACTCAGGTACCGAAGGCCAGCATCCTAACCAATCGGCCATCGTTCGGCACCTGAGTTATGGAGAGATTTTCATTAATATGCAAAGGGGGTTTTTTTATAAAAAGGAGGATTTTTTTTAGCGAGAAATTTTTTATAATAAGACAAATATGAGTAGTGAAAAGGAATTAAAATCTGAAACATTTATGGTGCACCTGACAGTAAATATATACATTATTAACCCCTTCTGGTATGATTTAATAATGAAAAACTGTGCATGAAATAACCATTTAATTTTTATTTAAAAAACTTGTTTCATTTTACAATTCTTACATATTCTTAATTAAAATCCACTTTTTACATAGTGTTAAATAATATCAGAAACAGTAAAATTAAGAAAATATCAAAGCAAAACATTAATAAGGTATACAGATAATAGTCTTCAAGCTAGTGGTACTTTTCAAAACAAAGTGCAAAGGAATTCTTAATTGTTTACACCACCAAGTAGTCTCACTTTTAATTTGATTCTTGTAACACACACGGCATTTCTTAGTAGGTTTTCTTTTATTCTGACTCATTAATTTGGCAATGACTTGTACCAAGAAATTCTAAGTAAACAATATGCAATAGTGACTTGTGATTTTCACAAGTGATAAAAGTGTTGCCAAATTCAGTACACTAGAAATTTTAAACTAAATTAATTATCATATTTAAAAGTAACTTTAATCGCATGACGAGTGTAGCTCGTCATTGTGCGGTATGGAATGAAAAACTAATGACGAGCTAGACTCGTCATTTTACCGGAAGGGGTTAAAAAGTCCTTAAATTTTGTTCTAGAAAAAGAGTGGGAACCCTGTAAAAGCTTACTATTATGTGTATATGATTGACTAGGGGGTCATAAAAAGTTTTAAAAAAAGTATACACCATTTAAGTTTATTGAAATAGATATCTATTAAGAGAAAATAACAAAATGTACCCCCGAACTGATTTTTTTTATCTCCCTATTTGGCAGTTCATCAATAATATCAAATTACTCTATTTTTTTATGAAGTTTCTTTTCAGTTGCTGACAAAACTAAACTAGCAACTCATATTGTATAGCAGCTAGCGTACTGTGTCAACACCTCCTAGAGACTCTAGGAGGTCTGTCTCTAGGAGGTGTTGACTGTGTTCGGGTTTGATTCACGAGGAAAGAGTTGTATTTGTGATGTATCTTCAAGGACGTAGGCAAAGGAGGGGATTTAGGGGATCGGTCTCTCTCCGAAATTCCAATTGTTTAATTAATCAAAACGTAATTAGTTCAAAACTATGTAACAAAAAGAAAAAATACACATAACTCTTTGAAATTATAACTTATGGAATAGTTTAAAATCAAAAGTATCAGAAAGTTCACAGTTAAGTATTCATCATGTTTTCATGCGATAGAATGAATTAAATTATTAAATAGAAAATTACTTTATAATAATTTAAAATAGACTTGGAAAAAATGAACAAAAACATCAAGTTTCTTTTCTTTTGGAGCGCTACGGTCTACTGTTTGGCACACGAGGGCTAATGAGACCGGGACCTACAGCTTAAAGTCGATTCCGAACAGCTACGAACATCCATGACATAGTGGGATTCGAACCCACGAACTCTGGTACCGACGATCAACGCCCTAACCAATCGGCCAGTGTTCGGCGAAAAAAAAACATCAAAGTGAGCAAAACTGTGTTTTTTTAATCCTTTTTTAACAATAAAACCTATTTAATCTAACCTAGCTAACCATGAAATCTAACTATCTTTTTGAAATGCAAGAAAGTTATTAATATCAAGCAAATATTTCCAGCTTTTCGCATCTCTTTATTGGATATTTTATACTTTATATAATATGCTAAAAAAATAACTTCCGTGTAGTGCTGAAAGCAATGGTTGGCCTTGGTCCGAGTTTACTTTCTAACAAACAAATCTAACACCGATGTTTTACGTCATCTATTAGGAAAAATCGGCTAAAAAATTAAGAATGGGCACCCATTTAAGACATTTTTAAAGCACTGGACTGATAAGATTCACGAATAAATATTTCGATTTCTACATTTTCGTTAGTAACAGCGGCGAGTCGTAATAAACGCACAATCAACACTTGGCATGCGGGTATACTTCACCGCTAACTTACGCGTGCAGCGGGCGTTTTTTCGTGAATCGCGCGAAAGTTTAGTTTTTCAGAAAAATCGCAGTCAATCGAAAACTACTTTGTTTTTATGAACGAAACATTTTTTTTTATTTTACACTTTAATATATACTGTATGGTTATTTAACAAAAAAAAAAACAATATTTTTACGAAATCACACAAATAAACGATTTTTAAAAAAGTCCGATAATCTGTCACCGCATATTTCTTCATCACTATCTTTGTCACAACGGCTCATTTTATCAATTTTGTATTCAACAATAAAAAAACCAAGCTTCAAATTGACAAAACACGACCTGTACGTCCTGGAGCTAGGAATTCGATTGAAAACGAAATAACGCAACAAAAGACCGAGTAACTCGACAATCATAAAGTTGTGGAAAGAAAAAATGCAAAGCGTTGCATAGCAAGGAAAACAACACGCATGTAATGTCACACATACATATGCGTATTTAGTAGATTTGTGGTGGTTAGCGGGTATCCACCTCAAATCTGCTAAATACGTATTTTTACGTGAACCGCGCTCCAGTGACAGACTGCAAAAAACGTAAAAATACATTGCCCGCACGCGAAGTGTTAGCCAAGACCTTAGAGGTCCTAGAAGCCCTGGATACTTCTTAAGGACCTTTCGAGCTGAAAAGTCTTCATTACAACTGGTTATTTTTGATTCACTATAAAGTAAAAAGGAAGCCTAATGGCGTTGGGGTAGCGCTTCGTGCTCTCACGACGCAGGTCCGAGGTTCGATCCCCGGGCTGGGCAAGGTTGACTCAGCCTTTCATCCCTTCAGTGGGTAGAGAAATTGAGGACCAAGCATGCTTGGGAACTAAAACACTGGGGGTTCAGCGTAAGATTGACCACTTTACCGGAACTTCGCACCCCAGGGCCTTTGGTCACGCAAACGGAGATTGGCACCGTAAGCCTTGGCCCCCTAGAGGCTGTTGCGCATTTTTTTTTTTTTTTTTAATAATAATAAAGTAAAAAGTTCTGTTCTGTTTAGAAAAAAAATTTAGTACCGTAATTCAGAAAAGGTCGCGGCTTTTACGAGCTTAAAACAGAGTTGTAATTTTAAATAGTCAAAACCTATTTTTGACCAGAACTCTGGATAATAGCAGTTCTAACCGTCCAAAATTGATCAAAACTTTTAAAAACGTAGCAAAGAATGCAAACCTTATGTAACACATAAAATGGTTATTTGTGATTCACTATAAAGCAAAAAGTTCTGCTCTGTTTAGAATAAAATTTTCGTACGTAATTCAGAATAGCCGTTAGTTTTACGAGTTTAAAACAGGGTTGTAATTTTAAATAGTCAAAACCTATTTTGACCAGAACGCTGGATAATAGCAGTTCTAACCGTCCAAAATTGATCAAAACTGTTAAAAATGTAGCTAAAAAATGTAAATCCTACGTAACGAAACAAAGGTAAAAATGGTTTTAAAGTCTTAACTTTAATAACTAATATTTTTTGCAATTAAAAATACCTTAATTAATAAAGGATGCATTAAATAATAAAGGATATAAGAATGCATTTTAAAAATAATACACTAAAAATTTATGAGGTTCATTCGTAAATTACGCTTATACAATATCTCCTACATAATAATAGCTTAAGTTATCTGTCCTCGAATTTATGAAGCGGTTGGACCTGGAATGGATAGAGGCACTATATTGGATTTTTTATAAGTTAGGGTTAGCAAAATTCAAAACGAGTAAAGTTTATCTTCTCCTAAACTATTGATCCGATTCTGAAATAAATTGGTATACATAGGCTTCATATCACAGCAAAAAATACTGTTGCCTTCAAAACATTCGAAACCCTCCCCTCCCCCCTCCTTTGAGCTTTTAATGTCATTATTTTGAGCCCTATTTTCCTCGGTTAAGAGCAGGCGATTGAATTTATCAATTTATCACGTAATAAATAGGTAAAAATAACATTATGACGTCATTCCTTGAACCATCTCATTTAATCATTTCTTTATTTTAAATTATTTAAATATCATCTGCATTATTTTCACACGTCCCTGAAGTTAGATATTACGTAAATAATTTTCTTTTATATTTGGCTTAAATAATAGATTAGGTACATGAGTGATAATTTTAA
Organism: Pardosa pseudoannulata; assembly: GCA_032207245.1. Lineage (NCBI taxonomy): Eukaryota > Metazoa > Arthropoda > Arachnida > Araneae > Lycosidae > Pardosa > Pardosa pseudoannulata. Next base: position 139,223,813 of record CM063504.1, on the reverse strand, counting down.
ACTTAATCATCAATTACTTTTTGTTGCCATGAAAATTTTATCACCGTTATTAACAACAAATTCTATCTACCTCCAGGGTGTAGTGGAAATGATAGTTTCATTCCTTTACTTCCATTAACTACTGTGACAAAAAAAAATTGGGAAGAACTTTACGATAATTTCGACCTAGCTAAGAAAACTTTGAATTATCTTTGTAAATGAATTCTAAACTGCATTCATAGCATAAGGAGACTTTAGAGGAGTATGAAGATAAACAAATAATTGAGCGCGTACCAGATAATTCTTATCCAAAACAGAAATAATTATTTTACCTGCCTCATAGGGTACTCTACAATTTTGGAAAATTAAAAATTTCACTAATCTCGTCATATGACGGGCTATATACCAGTACAATAAGAATGTATAAATTTAAAAATGGACTGTACAATTGTAAAAAATATAAACCAGTTGCAGCTAAAAAACATAAATCATGAAGAAGTGTTACGGACATTGAGATAAAATTTGGTGAATTCATATATCTAATGAACTGTTGTGACAACACTTCATCCATACAAAGATAATTATTTAAGTCTGGAATAATACAAAACATTTTTATAATAAGCTATGCACCATCGGCAAAGAAGAAATATTAGATATTCCATTTCGTGATCCGCGCGAACACCTTTGACATTGTCACCGGGAGACTACGGTGATTCACCTGGACATACGACCCCAGTCCAACAGCTGAACCGACTTATTATTTTCAGCTCCTTTGTCTTCTCCCACCCCACTTGACCATCACAATCCAGAAAAATTTGAAAATACTGTAACTAAAGCTATTACTTAACCATAACTCAACTTACCTTGATACAAATCAAATTATCACCTGCTTCTCTTGGTGCGACTACGTGTTGTCATAGCTATGCCACGAAGCGCCCTCTGGCTCTTCGCATATTAACTATGTAATTGTTCGTAGAATCCGAGGCGGATCTATCGTGCATTCGTGTTCGCAGATTCTAATTCTGTTGAATAATAAATATATGTTTGTATCGTTGAAAAATTTCGTAACAATTTCTAAAAATAAAACCTGCAACATTTGCACAATTCGTTATTACGAAGAATAACTCAAATATAGTAAACTAGTAATTTCTGAAGGGGTTAAATCAATTTTTAAATAATTTAAAGTTACATTACCGGTCACAAAGAGCTAATAACCTTACATGCCAAAAAAAGCTTTAAGCTCAGTGGAAACCTATCAAAATCTATGCGTATCCAAAATAAATTACGAAACCGTTTAAATTGAGAGACAGCCAAAAGCTTGTTACTTTTAATCGTATTTTAAATTAACACGAATTACATAAGAGTCCAAGTAAAAGAATAATTAAAACACTTGTGCTGTAATGTGGTGTTATGATATTTATGTTATAACATTATTTTATTCCGATGCCATATTTTATGCCATTAATTTCCATTACGATTTAGACGGAAGAGCCACAGACAAACTTTTGCATGTGATATCTCCGCCACTTTGTTAAATTATAATACACTAGCATATAGCCCGTCATATGACGGGATCAGTAAAATTTTTAATTTTCCAGAATTGTAAACTACCCTATGAGGCAGGTAAAAAAAAATGGGTTTTTTTTTTTTGGCTGAGAATTATCTTGCAGCAAAAAATAATCGTTGATTGAATTTTAAATTATCACATACGTACCTAATCTATTATTTAAGAGAAATATAAAAGAAAATTAATTACGTAATATATAAGTTCAGTGATAAAACGTGTGAAAATAATGCAGACGATATTTAAATAATTTAAAATAAGAAATGATTAAATGAGATGGTTAAAGGAATGACGTCATAATGATAGAAAAATGTTTTTTCATCTATTTATTCTATAATAAATTGATAAATTTAATCGCCTGCTCTTAATCGGGGGAAAATGGGGCTTGAAATAATCGCATTAAACTCTCGAAAAGGGGGGAAGGAGTGAATTTCAATATTTTTGCTGTGATATGAAGCTTATTTATACCAATTTATTTTAGAATCAGATCGATAGTTAAGGAGAAAATAAACTTTACTCGCTTTAAATTTTGCTAACCCTAACTCATTAAGAATTCAATATGGAGCCTATTTCCATTCCAGGTCCAACCGCTTCAAAAATTCGTGGACAGACGGACAGATAACTTAGGCTATTATTATATAGGGGACTAGACTTGTGAACTGTTACTATTATGTTATTGTTATTGTTGTGTAGTTAGTTGTAAGTTAAATTTTAAGATAAAAGTTAACTTAGGTGGGAGAATGTCAAATCGTCTGTTAAAATTGATGTTCTACCCACATATTATCTTTTTTATTTTATTTTTTCTCTGTAAGTTGCGAGTGGCAACGAACGATTTTGTTTAGTGAAAACATGGCTGTTCTTTCGTATGCGAGAAAAATGGCTCTTGAGTTGCTTTTGTGCTTTAATATGTTAATATTATTTACGCCATAAATTCTTCTATGTGATATTTTCTGTGCATTTAAAGATCTCGCATACGTAAATATAATAAAAAGTGTTTTATATTAAAAGGGCGTCTGTTTTGAGCAATTAATTAACGCCATTGAGAACATTCTTCAGTATCACACTTCTGATTTCGAAACCCAAACGGGACAGTGATTATTTGGTGGTATATATGAATGGTATCGAAAATGATAAATTTAATCGTCTGCTTTTAACGGGGGAGAATAAGGCTTGAAATAATAGCATTAAACGCTAAAAAAGGGGGATGGCTTAGATTTTGAACTCGCTTTGAATTTTGCTAACCCTAACTCATAAAAAATTCAATATGGATGCCTGTATCCGTTCCAGGTACAACCGCTTCAAAAATGTGCCGACAGACACCTTAGGCTATTATTATATATAGGGGATGTGTGTGTGTTACATTATAATTTGACAAAAATATTAAACAAGAGTTAATACATAATGCAAATGTTTAGGCTGGTGCGTAATATTTAAGTTAAAAATTAATTTTTTTCAGTATATCGGTCTAATCAGGAGAACTATAGGTTTGAATTGGAGAGCTACGGTCTACTTTTTTGCAACACGAGGACAATAAGACCGGGATCTACTTCTTAAAGCCGATTCCGAACGACTACGAAACACCATGCTACAGTGGGATTCGAGGCCAAGAACTCAGGTACCGAAGATCAGCGCTCTAACCCTTCGGCCATCGTTCGACAGCACGACTATAAGAACTCCACGAATAGACCTATAGAATAGGCTTACCTATTGAGTTGAATTTTTTTTAATTTTACTGATCGTGATATAATTTTCAAATTTTCTGCATTAATTATTCTATATTCTTGTCGTAATGATAATTGGCTTGGTTTGATTTGGTTTGGAACGCTACGGTCTACTTTTTTTTTGCAACACGAGGGCTAATGAGGCTGTAACCTGCTGCTTAAAGCCAATTCCGAACGCCAACGAACATCCATGCCAGAGTAGAATTCGAACCGACGAACTCCGCTTCGGAAGATCAGCGCCATTGTTCAGCCGTAATGATAATTAAAGAGAGATAATTCCGTAATTTTTAAGAGCTAATTCTGATTTTAAATATTTCACTAAATTGTACATAATTTTACTAAATATTCAAAACATAGTTTAAGATGCATCAAGTCTCTTCAGAAGGTATAGGACCAATTAAAAGGGCAGAATTTTATAAAAATGTGAAGTTTTTTTACTCTATAGGTAATATAAATAGGACTACGCTTCATAACTAAATGAAAATATTCGAACTAAATGATTATTCACTTCATTAAAATAATGAAAATAATTTATTAATATACAGAGCAGTAAATACGTTTTTAATTAATGTTATTAATCTCTTAAGATCCCCATGTTTGTAAATAAGAATTACATTCGATAGGATAATAGGAAGAAATAATGTAAAATTTTTGCCTTATTTTAAATTAGCAGAAAGAATTTTTAATAAACAGTTTATTTGTTCGCTTTTACTTTGTGTTCTGAATTTTTCTTCTCTGAACCTGGCTGCCTCATAGATAACATAATACTTACGCCTTACATTCACAGTGGCTGCCTGTTGCGGGGTGTCCAACTAGGCATCAAACATACGTTTTCTAAATATTTTTTGAAAAAGGTCCTTTTACAGTTTAGTACGAGGCTTACAGGTGAACTAAAATTTTATTGCTCAAAAGTAGTATATTAAAGGACGAGATAAGCTAACCATTAACCAAATTCCAAAAAGAATTGCAAAATTGCATTCCAGAGAAAATAGATTCCGGAAAGATATTTCTTTTTTACCCCATTTGAATACGAATGTGAAGAACTGCTTCGATGTATGTCACTCAGCCAGGAAAAAGGGCTGATATTTTATATTCTCGACGCATATTTTTATCCCTCTAGCACAAGGTTGACAGTAGCTGCAGGAAAGAGCGTTAAACGTGACCTTCTACTTCCCAATAAACCCAGGAAAGTAGCTACAGAAAATCAATGCCAATTAGAATCTTGATAACCTCTGATTGCTAGGAAATCAGCAGTAAACAAATCTTGAACAAAAACTGAAAGTAGTAATACATAAAAGTGTTAAATAAATATATCCGAAAAATAGTAATATTTCTGACAAGCCTTTTTAAATATTGAATAAAGGCTACGACTGCTTTTATTTATTTATTTTTTTGTTGTTTACTGTTTCTTTCATTCCATTTTAATATTCCATTTCTAACTGATTTGAATATAACTCCTCGGTGCAACAGCCCCTAGGAGGCCAGGGGGGGGCTGGGGTGCGAAGCATATATTACGGTTAGGTGGTCAACATTACGCGGAACCCCTAGTGTTGAGTTCTCAAGCATGCTTGATCCTCAATTTGTCTACACACTGAAGGGATGAAAGGCTGAGTCAACCTTGCCCAATCCGGGGATCGAACATCGGACCTGTGTCGTGGGAGCGCAAAGAGCTACTCCAACGACACTGGGCTTACAAGATTTGAATATAGATTTCCTAAATTAACAAGTTTTCGTAGATATTTTTCACTTCTTTAAATCTTTAGTAACAACTGGTGTGTAACGACAGTAATTCATTCTACTAGTTTTGTTTTAATGTGGCTAAATTAGCTACAAATATAAAGTGTGGATGTTCATTTGGCAAAATAACTACAGATAGTTGAGCCACATAAGCTCATTCGGCTCGGTTACAATTATACTTATTTTATTTCTTAAAATATTCTCTAGCACTGGTTTTTTTTTCTTGCAAGTTCGTAGTCGTTCATTATAAAGGGAGAAAAAAATTTCAATAAAACATTTTCCAGTAATGATGCTCCTGTATTATATTACTACCTTAATTATTTGTCCTTGTCATTTTCCGGTTCACTTAATGTTTACTTGTGCAGCAGCATAGAATGCAGGGTAGATACGTGAATCGTACTCCTTTCAAAATTATCCTAGCTAGGGAAAAAAATAGAAAGAACCCACCCTTTCTACCCGGGTAATAGCAGAGTTTACTCTCCTTTCCCAACATCCTTTGCGCTTATAGATGATTGCCGTCCCGTATGATCACGTGACTTCTACCGACGATCCCGGCAAATGGAGGATAGAAATATTGACGGTTTAACGGGTTTCTCCGACCTCCAAGCAAAATCCCTTTAACGGTAAAAAGAAGGGTACATGACTGGCACATGTAAACAGGGCTTTAATGATACTTTGGGGGTTGCAGGCCAAGCCTGGGGGTCTTTTGGCTGGTCCCTTCTTCTAAATTACGTGGACCCACTAAGACGTTCTTTCATCCTAGTGGTGCTCATTAAACAAAAGTCAACAACCCTTTCGATTTACTGAGTCTCTGGCTCACGTGCTTAGCTCGTCCAAGTAGCAACAGTAACAACTATAAATGTTTACGGTGTCATGCCATATCCAAACACATTAACTTGACACAAACATATGTCCACAAAGAGAACTACTACACTACATAGTTCGTATACTGGCATGTTTCATTGACCGGTACTTCAGTTTGCAATTTCTTTTCCGATGCTGGGATTTTTTGTGTGATAATGAAAAATCTGCAATCTATTTGTTTCACTTCATATTGACTTATAATAAAACTTTGATCGGTTGAAAAATTTGAGTCATTACACAAGAAATCCGAGCAGTGCTCGTCGCAGAAAGTAATTGTAAACTAAATTGTTGCTTTTTCAATATGTTCAGATTGACGTGTGGTAAGGCTTTTACTGAGAAAGAACAACCTTCACAACCTTCCACTGTTAGTGAAAACCTTTTTTTTTTTGTGTGTGTGTGTGTGTGTTCTTAGAGGATTTTTTTTTCAATTTTTTTTTAAAATATATTATTGCATTGAATATCCACAGAAACAGTTCCGGTAAAATTCACCTATTGTAAGTCTCAGTATTTAAACTGTCTCGATCAATCGAAAATCCTGCGATTGTTGCTTGGTTTGGAGATCTATGGTCTACTATGGACAGGTGAAACATTCAAAAATTCACACTTTACAGTTCCATCTTTATCTAATGTTTATTTTTTGAAATGCTTCAAAATGTGCATTTTATGGAATTGCGACACAACAATCATCGTAAGTTTGTCTCACCCTGAGATAATAAGCTAAAAATATTAACTGTGAAGTACAAAAACCAAACGATCAACCAGTGCGTAGGTAGGAGAGGAATATGTATGAGGATGGAACTTAAAAAATGGCTCTACGACGTAATAAGTACTTTGGCCTAGTTATTATTAAATGGATTACGTAAGGCTTTCATTTAAAAATTGATAAAAAAAAGTATACCTGTGTGTTTTTAATTTTATAATAGTGCTTATTTTAAAAACATACGTCGAATAACATTTTAAAAAACCAAACGATAGCTGAATGGTTAGAGCGATAATCTTCGGTACCGGAGTTCGTGAATTTAAATCCCACTGCAGCATGGATGTTCGTAGCCCTTCGGAATCGGCTGTAAGCTGTAGGTCCCGGTCTCATTAGCTCCCGTATTGCAAAAAAGTAGACCTTAGCGCTCCAAACCAAACCCAAACCCTTGCTATTATGGCCATTGAATACGACATTTTGCAGAATATAAGATTTCAAAATGTTCTAAAAAGAATTCAAGAACAAAAAATTTAACTATGTATAATTCGTTTTTATTATATATAATATTTAATAGTTATCGTTTATATATATATATATATATATATATATATATATATATATATATATATATATATATATATATTGTATTAATTTGTTGATAATTTGTCATTTTTTGTTCAATAAAATTAAATTCCTAAAACTTGTGTAATAAAATCATGTTCGTAAAATTAGTAGAAAGGGACCCGAGATTTCGATTAAGGTCTTCCATCTTGTTTAATCTGGATCCCCCCCCCCCAAAGAAAAGGGGGTTACTTTTGCTATTTTGGTAAAAAACAGAAGTTTGGTAGTCGAAGGTAAAAGCCAAAAACAAACCAAACATTTTTAAAAGTGTCAAATTCAAATATTTTTTTAAATACCCTTGTTTGAAATATTTTGATCGTTTATAAAATGTTCCTTCAATATTTCTTTTCATTTCTTTTTTTCAATCGGGACTTATTACTTAAAAACATCTTTTGAATATTTTTTGGTATTATTTTCTTCAATAATATTAATCTAAAATTATGTCTATATCACTTTTCTAATCCGAGTTTTAATAATTTTTGGATCAAAAGTTTTTTTTTAATTTCTGAAAAAACTTATATTTGTATTTCAGGATGGACTCAAAACAAGATGCAATCAACCATTTAAAATGACTACAATATAAATACAGAAAATTGTTTTTATAAAAATTTATTAAATATTTCTTCCTTTCAGGTTATTGTTAATGATCTTTGAATTATTTATAATTTGAAGTTTCTTTTATTGGAAACGAAATTGTATATTCTATTTTAATAAACAGTTTTAATATTTAAAAAATCCTAAATGTTTTATTTATAATTCTGAAAAGCTAATAACTATTGAATTTTTAAATATCAGATAAATTTGTGTGAACAAAGGATACAAATTACAGAAAATTTGTGTCTTTAAATAAGATAAATTGTCACAAAATTAAATTGTTTTCATCCTTTCAGGTTATATTGTTAAATGATGCTATTAGCATTTAATCAGTCATCTACAGTCAAATGCAAGGAATGAATTCCCTTATTTCTTTATTTTCATTCAAGCAATAATAAATCACAAATACACAGTTCAACATTTAGGAGGAAAATGTGCGTATACTGTTATATAACTGCAATATTTCAAGGAAGAGATTTTAATCAATATATGTAACTGACACTTAACTGAATAACAAAGAAGAAATTCCTAACAGATTAAAAACGTTTCTTCGATTACAGTAAATCAATCATAAAGCTGATTTCTCGTTGATTGGCTCCTGAAACTCTGTGTTCAATCTCACGATTTAACAGAACTAGACACTTAGTTCTGCGCTGCCGATGTCCATGGACGGGCTGGCAACAAAAATAGTTGTTTTTATGTCCCTAAACTCTTTAGTACGTAGCTATTTGTTCGGTTATAAACTCACGGATCAATGTCTTATGGCCGAATGGATCAGGAACTTCTGCTTCAAGCCGAAGGGTTTCTGAATGGCTTCGAACATCCATGCCAAAGTGGTATTCGAACCAACGAACTCCGGTACCGAACGTCAGCACCCTAACCATTCGGTCTTCGGTACAGGAGTTCACGTGTTCGAATACCGCTGATGACATGGATATTCGCAGACATTCGGAATCGACTTTAAACGGTAGGGCCCGTTCTCATAAGCCTTCACGTAGCAAAACAGTAGACCGTAGCGTATCAAACGAAAACAAATTAACGTACTCTATCCCTTCCAGAGCGGCCGAACGATGGCCGAATGGTTAGGGTGCTGGCATTCGGAACCGGAGTTCGTGGGTTCGAATCCCACTATGGCATTTATGTTCGTAGCCGTTCGGAATCGGCTTTAAGCAGTAGGTCCCGGTCTCATTAGCCCTCGTGTTGCAAAAAGTAGACCGTAGCACTCCAAAACCAAACCAAACCCTTCCAGAGCCTTATAGCCAGCGGGCAAGGAAACGCGCTCGAGGGGTGTGAGTACCTCCCCCCCCCATGAGTTTACAGTATTGCATTTTTAGCATCGCAATAAAAGTAAATTTTGAAATCTAATCTCTCAAACTGCTGAATACTTATTTAATTCTTAAATAAAAATTTCAATTCTTAAAAAGTTTTATCTATTTTTTATTACTTTAATTCTAACATTTTGTTCGAACTGCTTTATGCATTTACTGAAACATATTACACATAATCATACATAGATTTTTAGATAGGTAGTTAAGTTTTATTTAAAATCTTAATGCAGATATTATTTAATGTTAATATTAAATTTTATATAATTTTTTACTAAATTTTATGATTTATAGTAAAAAGAAAAAAAGTGAAATATTGAGCACCTCAGTCCTGTATGAACCCTTCCGCATCGTTTTATAACTAAATCCTGGATATGGCCCTTCATATTTTTATTTTCTTGCTCGCTATTCAATACATGCTCACTGTTGGGAATTTCAGGATTAGAAGGGTTATTCTGGGCAATCCAGTTAAACCATCATTCTGATGGTCCGTGTGTGTGATGAAGGACAAGATATATTTTCTTGGTTCATTGATAGAACAGAATGCTATTTTTTCTATTAATTCCCGGCAACAAAATGAGGAATCTAGCTAGTCATCAGGTTTCCATGCCATACCGCACAATAACGAACAACACTCGTTTTTTAAAATCGCTGTTGATTATGATAATAAATATTTACTTCATATACATTTTTTCAGGGTTAAATCATGCCAAGAAAGGTAAATTTTGGTTTAATCTTTTTCGCACAACAAGCAAAACACTAGAAATATTCATTTTGTCATAAATCTCAAATGTTAAGGTTTTGAGGTTGATGATTTAACAGGAGTACCTATGCCAAGCCCTCTAATGAGTTTTCTAACAAAATCACGAAAGTGACAACAAATTGGGAACAAAGTTAATAATTTGCGGAACAGAATGGGCTACCTCTGTAGAAACCTCTGTAAAAAATACACCTGAAAAATGCATGGGTATGGCAACAGAGAAGAGAATTAGCAGGTAATAGTACTATTTAATGAATTTATAAGATAAGACAAAGTCTTATCACACACCAACCTGAATACGTTGAAAAAGAAACGACTTCAGTTTATTATTTCTTTTCCCGATGAAGAATGCGTGTTTCTATCGTGTTATAGCGAAAATTTTCAACCTTTTCCTTATCACATGTGAACCTAAACCAGAATAAATTGATTGAAAATTTTACTCGAGAAATCCACGCAATCTTTATCGAAAAAAAGGAATGGTAAACTGAATCCGTTGCTTTTTCAACGTGTACATGTTGATGGGGGGTAAGTCCTTAACACTAGTAAACAAATACTGTGGGTTTTAATATCTTATTACACGGCAACATATACAGTTAATTAATGATTCAATGGTGAAGAATGTGCAAATTTCTTGCGTTACAGCGAAAAATTTTCAACCAATTTTTTTAAGGTAACTTCTGATAAGGCCTTTAATTTTTTAATTTTTTTTTTTTTACAATCACTCGAAAAATCCATTCACTGTTCAACCGGAAAAGGAATCATAAATTAAATCTGCTTTTTCAACTTGTACAGGTTTACACGTGATAAGACTTTTCGTAATTAATCTTTTTAGAGAACATGATTAACAATCGCGTGCCATTTAGGCCTGGTTTCTATCAAAACACGAATGTTTACACAGCTATGACACATCTAACGCTAACTGAAACGAATAATAATTTGCAGTGATGTTTTATAAGATTTATTACATTATTACAAATTTAATGTTAAAAGAAAAATAAGATTAAAAAAATACAACCCTGACGAATGATTTATAATGGCTCTTTTGTAAGAATTGCAGTGGTAATTCATGAATTTTGAGCTCTGTACTTAGTTTCACATTGGAAAATTTCTAAAACTCAAGAATATTTTAAATTGGGTGCCAGTCCAAAATTTACTTTTTAATTAATTCACAAGCTTTGAATTATATAAAGAAACTTACCCATTTTACTTTTAGCCATCTTCGTTAACAGCAGTTATATCTTGAACGATATTATTTGAGAAATATGTCTGTTTTAAAAAGTTATCTTGTCCTGCTTTTGTAATATTTGGCAGCTAAGTAAAAAAAACATACTCAAAATATCTGACATGCTTCTAGAAGTATTTCTGTTTGGATGCAATCGTTTTCAAATCAGTAAGTGATTTCCTGTTTCCGTACTTATCATTCAGAATACAAACTTTTCTTCACTAAATACACACGCTTGATAGGAGACATACGGTAGGCAGTCTGACATTAAAACTAGCTTTAGACAGGTAGTAGTATATTTTGTCGCATTTGGTGCGATTTTGTGAGGCTTCCGAGCGTAAGTTCAAGGCCACGTGGTAAATAATTCTACTTAATCATGATTACTGAGTCTGCGCCATCGAATAAACACAAAAGCGGAAACATTTCCGTTACTGACAATATGTCGGAACACAGAATCTCTGTCACATCTGAAGAGGGTAGAGAGACAAGTCAAAACAAGACGCTTCCTGCTCTATTTTCTACATGTGAGTGACCAATCGTACAATTCGGAAGCGCATTTGAGCGGTCCCTAAGGAATATTCACTTCATTTACATACAATAGAATTTCATGAAAGATATAACTTAAATCAGAGAATTTATAATCAGTAATAACTAAAAAAAATTTAGTTGGAGCAAGACCGGCTCTAGCAGTTTTACCGTGCAGACAAAAATGTAAAATGCAGCTGTCCTTTCCACGAAAAAAGTTACTATAATTACGTAAAAGAGCTAAACTGTTGATAAATAAAAACTTTCGAAACGTGAATAATTCTTGCAAACTAAAAATAGTATGACAAAATAAATTTATTTATTAAAACCCATAATACAAATTGAAAACCAATATGAAAGGCGAACAAAATTATCCTCATCTTCCTCAAATCTTTAATTTTGTAAAACACAATCAATTTTATGATATCATACAAAATTGATGCTAATATTTTCCGTTTCCCGTGAAAAGTGTGTGAAACTAGCAAAGTATGAAATGCAGGCATTCTATAAATTGCTAATCCTGGGGTTGGCAGACCGCAATTCACGAGCTGCATGCGGTTCTTTGCATAGGTGTTTGCGGCTTTTCAGACGTGTCTCTATTGTGTGAAAAACAATTATGTATATAAATGGCACATTAATACCTATAAATGGTTATCTGATAGATTTTTTTATCTTGCTTCTTTGGGAATTTAGCTAATTTCTCTCGAAAGTCTGCCGGCCTGCTGGCTTAGGAATTATAAAAAATGTCTGCCTGCTTTTAGAAAAAGTATGAAATTTCCAAAGTATTATTTATTTAGCTTAATATAACAGTAAACGATCTAATAAGTGAAGTCTAGTTTATATCTTCTACGTCTAATTTTTAGAGAGTTCTCCCATAGTTTAGTTTGGAGCGCTACGGTCTAATTTTCTGCAACATGAGGGCTAATGAGACTGGGACCTACTGTTTAAAACAGATTCCGAATGGCTACGAACATCCATGCCACAATGGGATTCGAAACCACGAACTCCGGTACCGAAGATCAGCGCTCTAACTATTCGTCCAGCGAGTTCTCCCAGAAAACTACTATACTGTCCCCCTCCAGAGGAAAATTTAGGTTGCGCTAATGTAATATATAGACTTAATTTCTCGAATTTTCTCTCTAGAATAAAAATTGTATTTTTTATTTGTTTTAAATATACAAGAGTGTCAGAAACAAAAATCATTATACTTATACTTCCGCAATATCTATGTCTTATAAAGGTCTGTACCACCCGAAGCTGCAAAGTTATATAAATAGTTCGAAATCAAGGCCGTAGGCAAGGGAGGGCATTTAAAGGACCGGTCCCTCCCCGAAATTCCAAAATTCTAAAAGATAGTTTCGTGGAAAGAAAATGGACCACGTGTGTGGGTGTGTCAGCTGCCTAGCTGTGCATGGACAACAACAGTGTTCTCAGAATAAATGTCTTGTCGGACTGAATGCTTTTATTTACCCCCATCCCCTAGGATCATTCTCCGTAATCTATTGTATATCGCCTTCCTGTTTGAGATGCTCCATGGTGAATATTTTGACACAGATTCTATCTTCTAAAATAGCTTCAACTTATTAAGTATTATTACATTACACTAGATTTTGGTATATAGCTAAATGAAAGACAAATTTAAACAAACAAATATAAAAACAGGTTTTAACGTTAATTTTACTTTAAATTCATTGTGCAGATGCTTCATCGCTTAATCTAAGCTTTAAATTTTTTCATTATATCATTTATTTACCCATTAACGCCCGGATATTTCTGATGACTATATATTAGTAAATACCTAACATAGAAGCTGTTATAGACACCTGGAAGTAAAACAAAATATGAAGTTTAAACACCTTTAAATAAGACATCAAGTCATCATTAGTGAGGAGGTGTCATTTTAAAACATAATAAGATGTCTTTAAAAAAAAGGAAAACTTCGTGATAAGAGATTTATTTGCTATCGTATATGATAAAAGCACTGAAAAGAGATGACTTATTACAGATATGGCTATTAGCCGTGATTTTGACCGATATACGTTCAGAATACCGGTCATAATACGTTCCTATTCTAAGCTTGAAAATCGTAAAATGTCGATCGAAATGACAAAATTATAGATAAGATCATATTTGAAAACTTGGGAGATTATTCATAAGATTAATATCTATTTCCCTTAAAAAGGAAGAATCGTTTCAAGAAAACTAAAACTCTACAAACCATTTTTTGACTGTCCTCAAATAAGGACGCTGGGCGTTAATGGGTTAATCATTTTGTTATTTTAAAACCACATTGTGTTATTGTACTCATTAGAGGAATACATACATATAAGAAAACCTGTCGTTTTACTCAAGAATCATTCACAAAAAAACGAAGTCTTTCCCCTTGGTTCCCCATCGAAAATAATTTCTAGGTACGGCCTTGTTCGAAATTATAATTGTAATCTTTCATTTATTTTAACCTCAGGCCGTACTGGTTAATTGTTTATGAAATTAGCGTATAGTACAACTATAAAGAGGATGATGATATTATATTATCTTCCATAAATAATGTTTAATTATACTTATTTGATTATGATAAACTACAAACAAAGATTGATATGTTTTCATTTGAAACATCATCCGCAAACAAACACCGTAAGTAATGATACTAAAACACCGTTTAAGTAATGATGATTCAAAATACCTCATAACTTTCCTGTTGAAAATTCTGCATGATTACACCATTCAGTGTTACGGTAATTTGCTTAATGCTACAATTACAACTGTTATTTAGTTTTTCCCGGTTAGTGTTATTACAGAAGATTGAAAAAACGTTTAATGTTTACGTTAGTACTATGATATTATCGAATTATTATAGTATTACCGAAACGTACAGAGGAAGAGCGTGGCATGAAACGGAAACAGGTAAGTTATCGACTGGAAAATCAATCTCTGAGCCCCAATCACTGGAAAGATTGCTAAGCTCCATAAAATTCACAAAATAAATTCCCAAAACACTCCCCTATACCTCTGCCAAGGGAGTGTTTATTGCAAATATAAAAATCTTGCGTATTATGGCATTATTTACGCTACTAGTACGTTATTTAATTTCATGAAGTTTTATATTTTTTACTTTAAGTGTTAACATACATTTCGTAATGCCATACTCGATTTTTTCGTTCTATTCCTGAAGTGAAAATGTGATAATTTTTATTTTATTTACTTACTGATCTTAGTAAAACAATCAGCAATAAAATAATTTCATATTTTAAAATACCATCTAGATATACAGTAGCCAAAATACAATCTGTTTCATTTATAAAATAAAAAATAATATTTTGATTTTGCAATAGTCACATTACTATTTATTATAATATACTGCAATATAATAAAATATAAAATCTGGTTTAGAGAATCAATAGAAGTAACAGTTTATATAAATATATTTATAAGCAGCATAAAATGAACGAATTAATGTCAATATTTTACAAAGCACTTGGTCATTAACAGAGACTCAATATTCTTTATTTTTTTTTAACCACGTGGTAAACGGAGGACGTGTATTTACTATATTTCAAACTGTTTGCCAGTTTGTGTAACATTTAATATAAGAAGAATGGATATATATCAACGTGTCTTATGCTTAATGCAATTTGTTATGCTCGCGAAACACTTTATAAATACATCACATTTCGTGTACTCACCAAAACATGCGAGATCTTTTCGGAACTTTTCATTGAGAATTTCGTCCGTCGACTGTCATGTTCTTTTTCCCCGCCAATTCTTACCTTTCAGCTGTATTATTTTTTTTTACAAATCTCCTAAAACCGGTTTGACCCCTTCTGACTTGCAAATCTCTGGGATATCAACAAACATTTCCCCGAGTTCGAAACGAGTTCTTCTGACCTTTCCCGGCAGAATAAAACCAGTGACGTTTCATTTCGCCAAACTCTCATCGAATGTGTCCTCTGGCGTAATATCCTCTGTGATTAGAATTCGTTTTTTTGCTTGCCTGACATTGATTACTTTCCCCCCGTGGTTGATAAGACGGGAAGAATCGTGACCGCATTTTGATTATGTTCTATGAAGAAATGTTTCACGCTAAAAAAAGTGCTCTGGAAATTAGAATTTCTAGAAATTAAAAAGAAGATATTTGTGAAAGGAAGCTACTTTACCTGGGAACAAAAACTGGGATTTTTCCTAGTGGATATGACAGTCATAATATAACTTATTCACTTTATAATAGTCACGTATTCATAATGTAAAATTAACAGAAAATCCTCAAAAATAGTGCAGAAAGAAGGTTTATTTTTATTTGTTATTATTATTATTTTATTTTATTTTTCTTTTGTGTGTGTATGTGTGTGTGTGATTATGTAAACAGTAATTTTCATGTATAAATATATTTAGGAAGTAATATTTTTCACCTCCCAATATTCTGTATGTTACAGATTTCATAAACTATTTACACTAACATTTAGAATATTTTTTTTTTCAAAACTTTTTTTAATTAAAAAAATATTTCACGATTTTCTAAATTTTGAAAAAAAAATTAAACAATAAAACGGTGAAATAGTTTTTCCCCTAGTTTATTGAAACTGTTTGTTCTCTCAGAAGTTCAGTAAAATTAAAATTACATATATACATAAAAAATATATAGAAATATATATAGGAAGTCTTACTATATTTATTCATTCTTTCAAAACCACAACAAAACTACGACATGGGTAACAGTAGGTAAAATATCATGCAAGTAGAAAACAAATAGTGCTCGCCACAACCTATTCGTATATTCCTAATCTGACTTGCGTTAGCCTCCTGTTCCTGCAAAGCCGAACGATGGCCGATTGGTTAGGGTACTGGCCTTCGGTACCGGAGTTCGTGGGTTCAAATCCCTCAGTAGCATGGATGTTCGTAGCCGTTCGAAATCGGTGGTTAAGCTGTAGGTTCTGGTCTCGTTAGCCATCGTACTGCAAAAAGTAGACCGTAGCACTCCAAGCCAAACCAATCCTGTTCCTGGAAAGGGGGTAGATATTTTGAAAGGGTCTGCTGACGGAGTGACTGCCATTTCCTTCCGACTGCCCCTCACCGCCAAAGATCCCTCCAGGAAGGCCCAAGCAACCAACTTCAGTCTTGATGCATTACTGGTTTACCATAGGCACAACCTGTCACTGGAATTTTTTTTTAATCCCTATTTACTCATTTGCACTATGCCAGGGGTGGACAAGCGGTGGACTGCGTGTTACATTGACCCGTTATGAGTACTTTTGCAGCCGCCAGTAGAATTCACGAAATTAATAGTTGAAACTAATGTTGCAGTGACTTTAACGTTTTGGTTTTTGGTTTTGGAGCGCTACGGTCTACTTTTTGCAACACGAGGGCTAATGAGACCGGGACCTACAGATTAAAACCGATTCCGAACGGCTACAAACATCCATGCCATAGTGGAATTCGAACTCACGAACTCCGATTCCGAAGGCCAGCACCCCAACCATTCGGCCATTGCAATGACTTTAAAAAATATATTATTCAAATACGTTATTTATTTCTGTTTTTTTTTTAATTATTTATTTAGCTATTTATGCTTAATTGTTCTATTGTTAGTTTATGTATAAATAAGAATAAATTATAATATAATGTTTTAAAATTTCTCGTGCTATCTATCCATCTATATATATATATATATATATATATATATATATATATATATATATATATATATATATATATATATATATATATATATATATATATATATATATATATATATATATATATATATATATATATATATATATATATATATATATATATATATACCATATATATATATATATATATATATATATATATATATATTTAGGTTAATAATTTAGGAGTTACTTGAGAACAGAAAACGCATCGCACCCTTTTAATGCAGGTGCATGAATCTTTAACAACTCATTATAAAAGCACTTAAAGTGTAAGGATTAAGAGAGAGCGTCTTGAGAAAGGGTTGCTGCATGAACCCTCGCTAAATGTGGCTTCTTTGTTATAGTGTGAACGCTAGCCACGCGCCGCCATGTTTAATATTTGGCTGTTAAACTGTGGAATATACATGAATAAAGACATTTTCAAGACATCATTGGCTCTATGACTTGTCATATGCTTGACATTTATACAGACACACACACACACACACACGTGTGTGTATATGCATCACATTAACCGTAAAATACAGTTCGCAAGTTTGAAGGTTTGGTTTGGCTTGGAGCACTACGGTCCACTTTTTTGCAACACGAGGACTAATGAGCAAGTTTGAAAGAAAAAAAAAGTGATTACCATATTTATTCTTTAAAGAAATGGGAAAAAATCCGGAATATAAATAAATGGGGATTAAATAATTCTTTTTCATATTGTTAACATGTGAATAGAGTAACACTGGATTTCATTTACATTTATCCGCAAGCTTGTTTTTGAGTTAAAATTGCTTTTTACATTTAAATAATTATATGCTTATTTTAGAAACCGTTGTACTTAAAATTCGAGCACGATCAAGTACTCACTTTTAAGTAGGTTTTAACAATGCACACACAATATGACTCGCCGGAATAATATATATACCTAATGCGGCCCACAGAACCTTTTAGATTAGCCAGGCCTGCATTATGCAACTATGAATCCACCTTTTTTTCAGATCGTCTACTTTGGAAGAAGTTATCAACGATAAAAGCTTCAATGATTTTAACTCTGGGAGTCAAACACTTCTCCCAAATCTTCCAATAAAATATAATAAAATAAATAAATAAATAATATTTTCCAAAGATTTCTTTTTCTACTTGAAAAATAGTCTCTACAATATAACTGATATCTTATCTCAGTTGTTTTGTAGATTGTTTAACTTGAAAGAAGTTATCAGTGTTAAACAAGTTTTAGACGACTGTAATCAGTTACATCAAAACTGTATTTCCTCAAGAGCAATTATTGTATATAGTCTGTTATTTTTCCTTACTTTGCTGTTAGCCATGATATGATAATCTCTATAATCTATAGAAATTATGCAAAGAACTTCCTTATTTGTTTAGTATAAAAACTCTTTTTATCATTATAATCATAGAATCTCTTTCAATGCTTTTAAAATTAACGCTAAGGCCATAAAAAGAATTTTTTTTTCATTGAGAGACCAGCAAAGAATATGCAGTTATTTATTTGTAAAACATAGACAAATATAACTACAAACACTGATACTTCTGTACGCTAATACCGACGATTATATATGAATTTTAAGGTATTTAATTCTTCTGTATTTTAATTAAGCTAAGATTTAATTATCAGGAATTCATATATTCATGTTTATTGAAAATCAATGCTACACATTCGAGGGTCACTTTGAAATTTTTGAGATACGGCTAAATAGTGCGAGTTAATTTATCAAATTTTAAGAGCGTTCAAAATAATCCCCTGTAACATGAACGCACATTTGTAAGTGAATCATTCAAAGTTTAAAAACTTCACGCTTTAAAATTCATGTAAACAATACAAAATATGCTTGCATATCCTCATTAATCTGATCTTCAAAATGCCGAACGCTGTCCGATTGGTTAGGGCGCTGATCGTCGGTACCGGAGTTCCTGGGTTCGAATCCCACTATGGCATTGATGTTCGTAGCCGTTCGGAATCGGCTTTAAACAGTAGGTCCCGGTCTCATTAGCCCTCGTGTGCAAAACAGTAGACCGTAGCGCTCCAAACCAAACAAAACCAAACCTGATCTTCGAAATGAAAAAAAATCGACCTCGTACATAATGACAGTGTGACAGTTTCAGATGTTAAAACCGATTTCCGAACGGCTGTGAACATACATATCAGCAGTAGATTCAACACTCGAACTACGATTGCGAAGGACACCGTCCTACCCATTCATGTATCATTCTGGGACTACAGTTTTGTAGCTATACATTTGGGTTCATTATGTCTATTCAGATTTCGAAAGGCAGGACAACCCTAGCACTTCTGCAAAACAAATTTAAAAGAAAAAAAAACTTTTATACGACTTATAGTACTTTTTATATCGAAATATATTTTTATGTTCATTTAATTATTTTTGCGTGGTAGTTCAACCAGTTTTACAGACTTTGTTCGAGCTCTATAGTCTACTGTTTTGCTAATTAAATCGGATCCTTATGCTTAAAGATGATTTCGAACAGCTACGCATATCTATGCCAGCAGCGGAATTCGAATAGTAGTGCTCTACCATTCGGTCATTGTTCGGCACTGCACCGTAGACAGTCATCCACCTTGCCCACCACCTAAAGCTGGTACTATCGAGAGATGTGCGGCTAAAGACCCTGCGGACAGGAACCGGATCCTAAGTTTCCCCCTTTCGAACGGTTCTGATTAAAATAAGTCAGTATTTTAAAAAGCATAAATGCCATGAACAAGTGCAGTAATAAAAAAAATTCGATATACCTCAGAATCAGTGTTTCCCTACAATTAAAAAAAAAAGAAAAAAAAAAAAAAGAAAAGAAAAGAAAAAAGACTTAGAATTCAAGTGCGTAGAATGTGTACTAAATTTAGCCCGACAGTTCGTGGGAAAACTTGGGATACTTCCTTTTGCCGAAGAAGCATCGAATAAGGAAAATAGTCGATTAACGAAAGCATTTTCACCTCCACTGATTCTTCGCTACTAAGTTCTTCTATAATCTTGTATATGCCTGTTATTCAGTTTTAACTCTTAAGGCCCCTCCACACTATGGTCCACTGCAAGCCATTACCACCGTCTGGAGGGGGCATGGTTCATTGTGGTCGATGGTTGCAGACGATAAAATATGCTTGGCGGTCGATGGCTTCGGAGGCTGTTTTTCTTCAAAGATCAAAGGCAGCCAGATGCGCAACTAAAGTACGCAATAGACCCTATGGACGAATCCTTGAGCTCGGCTCATTTAGTGGCCCAGCGTGTGGATGCAACCCATGAATCATCGTTCAAGGTCGCCATCAGGAAGTGGGGAACAATTGGCCATAGTGTGAAGGCTACATTAGGATTGCTTCTCACCATAGGTATGGTTTTGGTTGAATCTTCAGTCAACATCAGTCAAGATGTTTGTAACTGCTCAAAGAGCCATAGAGGCTGAGGAAAAATCCCAACTCAAACCAAAAAAATCCCAACTCAGCCAAACCTCGATCCTCTGGCAAACCACGACCAAAGGATCGAGCCATGCTACACATTAAGTTTTGACAGAAAATGCTACACTGCTCAAAGACCATTACAAATTAGTGTGCACAGCACATGAAAGTTGACAAAGTTTTTAAAAAATTAAAGTAAAATAACAAAATCAAATTTAAAAACAGTAGGAGATATAGCCAGATTTTAAAAACTAAATATTACACATATAATGAAACACTTAACAAAATTACAATCGTACAAAGTAGACTAAAAAAGTTGAGTTTTTTAATTACAAAAATACCTTTACTACTCTTAAAAATAACATTAACACCACTGTTAAAAACTTGTCAACACTGGTCAAAGACCATTACAAACTAGTAAGCACAGCACGTGAAAGTGACAAGAAAGTTTTAAAAAAATTAAAGCAAAATAACAAAATCAAATTTAAAAACAGTAAAAGATATAGCCAGATTTTAGAAACTAAGTATTACATATATAATGAAACACTTAACAAAATTACAATCGTACAAAGTACACTAAAAAAAGTTAAGTTTATTAAATTGCGAAAATACCTTTTCTAGTCTTTAAAAAAAAAACCTTAATACCAAACTGTTAAAAAGATAAAATACTTAATTCAAAATTTTAAGCAATAAAAACCATGCAAAATATTACGGCAAAAACATTAACTTCAGTAAGACAGTCCTAAAATTACATGTCTAAAGTACTTTAATATTGGCAAACAATTATAGAATAAGTTTCTTTTAATTTATTGTAAATTGCATTAAGTTTAGTCAGGCAATAATCACTGTAACAATTCTTTGATAGTAATTTAGAAGACATCCCAAAATACTTCGTTTTACATTCATATGACAATGTATGAATGGATAAAAGAGGTCTTAGTAGTTCGGTAAGCTACAATTTACTTTTTTATATATATACACAAGGGTAATTGAAGCCGGATTATACTGCTTTAAGCCGATTCCAAGCGGCTACGAACATACAGGCAAATAGGTAATTCGAACCCACATATTCCAGTTTTGAACAGCGACGCCCTATTCACTCGCCACTATTCCTTCCAGAATAAGAGAGAGAGATGAGCTTATGAAGAAGAAAGTGAAGTCAGAGAAAATACTCAAACAGAAATATTTACATTGGATATCTTACAATGAATAATTTAGAATTATCCATTGCTTTTGGAAGACTCGTATAGCAAAACAGTAGACCATAGCGCTCCCAAACCAAGCCAAGCCTTTGGAAGAATTTGTGAATCGATTGTTTAAAAATATATAAAACGATCTGAATAAGAAAGGACACTTGAAACAAGAGAAAAATTAAAACAAATACCCTGTATCATGATAAACGAAAAAAAAGTGTACAAAAAATTGTGATCAACTTTCTTTTAGAAAATGTTTTTTTTTTTTTTTTTTTCTGATTTTGTAAACATTAAGCAATAAGAATGTTCTATTACATTTACTTCACTAATTTTAAGTAAATATAGAGACATTTTTATTTTAACTAAATGTGATAAGAACAAGTTACTATTTTCCTATAAAAATGTTTCACTCATAAACTTAATGCAGTACTTTGATATATTTCAGTAGGCTTCAAGGTGTTAGTGATACAGTTCTAGAAATTATCTATCATTCATGGGGAAGACAGATGGGCTTTGAATAGGGATTCCATACCTCTCTCCCACTTTTAACCTGCATGTTCTCTAGATAAACATAGAGGTGCTTAGTGCGCCAGTCAGCTTTGAACCCAATACCCCGGGATTCTAACTCCTGTCGTTGACCATTATGTCTAGCAGTAAGTTCTTGTACAGCTTTCGTGTAATGAAGGGTTGATCACATCTAGCTGACTATGTATTCATTAAATATATAGTTTGTTAGAAGAGCGGACTTATATATAAACTCATGTTTGTAAAAAATGCAACACTGTGAAGGAATGGTCCGATTAAGCTGAAATTTTGGGCAAATGCTAAATATAGTGCGTTTTGCAAATGACTAACATATTAGGCTAAGTATAGTGCGAGGGCTGAGCCCACTACACTGCTGCTGAAACCTTATAAATACAAGGCTGTAGCTGAACGTTGAAAATAATCTATAGTTTTCTGATAATGGCAAAATTAGGTGAGCGTAACAATGCACCGTCGAAGAAAGAGGGCGACATTTCAACTGACGGAGTTTGAAAAGGAGATAATCATCGGCCTTCGTGATAGAAGATTTTCTTATCGTGCAGTAGCAGTTCGTGTGCACTGTAACAGCAGCACTATGATACGAGCGCGGAAGTAATGGACAAACAAAAACCGGAGCACTCGGAAATCCGGGAGTGGATGCCAAAAGATGTCACCAACGCGCAATACGACACCTGTCAGCGTAGCACTGATGGACCGTACAGCTTCATCGTAAGATTTGACAGCATATTGGTCCACTGCTGCAGGTGTATCACTCTTTGCTTCGTCAATTCATCCACTTACTGCACGTAGACTGCATGCAAAAACTCCTTTATACAAGATTCCTCCTCACTTTCAACAATCCACATCTGCGGCTATAATGGATTTGTGCACCTAAAGATAGGCGAGCATATTAGCAAAGGGTGTTTTTTTTCTCTTCTGACGAATTTCTCACTTTTCTGATCTGAATGCTCGTGGGTTATAATCCCACTGTGGCATAGGCTTTAAACAGTAGGTCCCAGTCTCATTAGTCCTCGTGTTGCAAAAAAGAATACTGTACTGCTTCAAACCAAACTACAGTGCTTAAGAGATATCGAGAGCCAATCACCGAATCAACCACATGTAGAGATCAAATCCAGCCACAACACCGCAGACCACAAAGAACCTCAGAGTTGTCTTTTTAATTACATTCCGTGACTCCAAAAGAAAGCGATTGAACTCTTGAAATAACAGTTACAACTAATTTTTATAATTATTTGTTACACCTAAATTACTATATTACAAATTAATTTATATGTTTCACTATTATATACTAACTTCTGTTTTAATTCTTACCATGTCAAAATTAAATGTGTGAGATTGTTATGTATAATATAGATGACTAGCATATAGCCCGTCATATGACGGGATGAGTAAAAGTTTTAATTTTCCAGAATTGTAAAGTACCCTATAAGGCAGATAGAAAAAATGGTTTGTTTTTTGGCTGAGAATTATCTGGTACACCCTCACTAATTTGTCTTTACTGAAAGTATGTTAAGTGACAAATTTAATTTATCTTGTCATATTACATGATGGGCTGGACAGCAGAGGTTTTAATATTGACAGTGATTATTTGGTGGTATATATGAATGATGCCCTAAATTTATCGAATCGATTGCAAACCGTGTGATTACATATAAAAGACAAACACACAAGCAAACTTCTTAATTTTCAAAGATATATAACTTAAACGCTAGATATTTATTAGTCCTTGAAATAGACTCTTAGACTTTTATGAAAAGAATTTGTTGTTAATACCGGTGATAAAATTTTCATTGCAACAAAAAATTATCGATGATTAAATTTAAAATAATTACATATGGTCGTAATTCATTATTCAAGCCAAATATAAAAGAAAAGTGTTTACGTAATATCTAAGTTCAGTGATAAAACGTATGAAAGTAATGCAGGCGATATTTAAATAATTTAAAATAAGAAATGATTGAATGGGATGGTTAAAGGATTAAAAGATTAAACTCTTAAAATGATTAAACTTTTTTTTTTCCAAATTTACAACAAAACATTTTTGTTCAGTTTGAATCTTTAAATTTGCTTTGATACCCAAAAAATGCATCCTAATTTTTAAATAAAGCTCCATTACTGTTACTTTGCAAGAAGTTACAATTTACTTTCTTTATCATTTTGAAGGAAACTTGAAGAGCCCACGGTTTCTTTTCAGATAACTTTTTCTACTCATAAACAATATATATTATTGATTTTACATTATATGTTTCAGTTTTGAATCTCAGAGTTTCTTGAACAATATTACCCTGTTTTTATCAAAAGCTGGAGCTAATTTTTTCTGTATCTCATAACCCTTTTAGTTCTTCAATCTGTTGGACTAATCACAACTAGCATTACTTTTTACAATCCGGTGTAATAAAGGTTAATTTTCTTTTTTTATGTTTACTAAATTTTATCATTGGACACCTGAAAGTCCATTAGCGATTTGCTGGTCTGTTTACGCCATATTATTCAATAAGGCAATTTGTTGCAACGTCATGAACTACTATAATGCCCTTCCCATTCATTTTCATGTTTACAACAGCCAATAGACAAAGAATAAACTGCCCTTCCGTTTGAAACTAAAGCCAGAATTGCATTAATTTGAGAATTTGCCCTACTGTGTGAAATCGCCTTATTATGGCATATTTCTACAGCTGAATACAATAATTCATCCTGCGATGACTTTCTTGATCCTGCTTCCATAATATCGATTATGAACTGATATCGTCTATAACAAAATGGAGTTGTCGTCTGTAGGTGAACGGGTATTTGCAGCTGAATGGATTCAGAAAAAACGCATCCGAAAAGTTAGTAACATTCATATTACTCTTAAAATGTAACCTTTTTTGTTTTTTATTAACATGTACTATCGTCATTTTAGGGACGCGTGGAATACTTAGTGAAATGGCGAGGTTGGAGCACCAGGTGAGGCTTAGTTGTTTACATTTAAGTGTCCCTTTAACTCTGTATTGTCTTTCTAATCTTATTTTACAATTTTTTATTTTTTGGAGTATAAGTTACAAATTCTTTGGTATTTATAGGTACAATACATGGGAACCTGAAGAAAACATACTAGATGTTCGTCTTCTTGAAGCATTCGAAGCCAGGTAAACATTCTCATTACTCTTGTATTTGAGTTGCATACTCGCGAACCATGAGTTAGCAACATCAGTACCGCCTTTAACTCTTTTTCATAATTATATCTGAAAAATAACTACTATGGGAAATAATTTTTATATGAGATTAAAATCTCGGCAGTTTGTTTACGTAGTTTTGAGCAAAAGTATGAATTTTTGAGAAGCTGTATCCAATAAAATAACTTATATGCATTTTTAGTCTTGTTGTCATTGTGTGAAAATATAAAAGAATGTGAGTTTGAACAGGAACTTTGAAGATAATTTAAATTTTGTGAATTTAACTAATGGTGGCTTCAACATTTAACATAACTTAATGGTCAAAAGTCCTGATTTTAATAAATGCTTTTATAGTTGCAAACAAATTGCATTATTAGATATATTTTTTCACAAACATCAAGTAGTTTACCAACAATAATTTTTCTAACATAGTTGTATTAAAATATTTAAAGCCTTTTAAAACAATTTAAATTAGAGAAAATGGTTATTTGCTTTCTTGGAATATATTTAAGTGTATTCTCTCTGTTACCCACTTATTTTAACTAATTCAGTTATGGAATATAAAGTTTTAATTTGATTTTTAAAAATATTTAAATTTAATTATTGGTATTTTCATTTCAATATAGTCTTGGATAATGTTAGTAAAGTAATATATTATTCATAAATTTGAGTAATAGAATTAAATTATATTGGAAAAATTTTATATTTTCTTCAAATAGAATTATATGCTGATTTTCATAACATTTGTAACCTAAGTTTAAATTTTACATCAGTAATATAGCAAAATATATACTTGTTTAAAAAATGTTTGTCTTAATTTCTAATTTCAAGTTTTTTTTCCATCATACTGAAGAGCACTTATTATGAAGTGTAACATAAATCTACAGGCATATTATCAATCATATAAGAATTTTAAATTATTCATTGCTTATCAAATTATTGATCTTCTTCTTCTTTTTTTTTTTCAAATATTTGTGTTCACTCATTGTGTTTTGCATTTAATTTTTCTTTACGTTGCTCTTTTGAAAAGTTTATTTAAGTCTCTTTATCCATTATGTATCAAATAAATCAATGGTTTTAGGTTCTGTTGAGCCCTTAGGATACTGCAGTATATCAGTACTGTTGCTGTACATAGTTTAAAAATATGAAGAAACAAACATAGTCTGTAGTTATGTTAAATCGATATGCTACGTGTAATTATATTAATCTTTGTTAAATAATTTTTCGTGTTTGATGCTAGAACTCTTGTGTTGGTTGTGTTGTATAACATTCTGCTTATATTTGTGTTGGTAACAGAAGTTGTCTGCATAGCCATCGGTCAAGGTAATTGGGTTTAACGGAGTACCTAGCGAAGTGTAAGGTCTTCACTTTAACCTCCAAACGTAAGCAGATCAAAACATAAATTTAGGCCTCCAGGCAAAAAGTAATCCAAACAAAAATTTAATACACACCAGCTCACAAGAGAGCGAAGAGGTGCAAACGTTCTCATAAAAAATTATGCGTAACCATCGTTATTTTGATGTCATTTATAACATTTATATGAAAATTGTTTTCAATGTATGTAGCAACAGAAATGAAAGATCAGAACAAGATTAATGCAGAATATGAAATCTGACACGTATACTAGCACCCAGTAGCGTACGCAGAATTTTTTCAAGGAGGGGGGGTTTCATAATTCTAAAAAATTATAGCCCGCATAATTTTTACTAAAATTTTTACCATTTTGTCTGATCTCAAAGGGGGGGGGGTTAAACCCCTACCCCCCCTTGCATATGACCCTGCTAGCACCTATATAAAATATAACTACCATCAAACTTATATTTACCTTTTGAGAAATCTGTAGGGTTCTGCCAGAAGGTTTAGTTCCAAAGGTGTTGCAAGTCTTGAAATTTGAAAGACAATTGAAGTAAAATTATTTTTGAAAAATGGAATCAAATTAGTAATATTAAAAAATATTTTGTGTGTCTGTGCTATCGATATGTCTACGTTATGTTTCTAAACAAGATTTTAATGAGTTAATGTAAAATATTTACCAAGCTTTTATTTTCTTTTCAATATATTTTATTCTAGATTACTTCTCAGTTAATTACTTTTGTTATGGTATTTAAATAATGGTTTATTTAATTTTTTAATGCTTATAATTTTGTTCATGTATTTTGAACTTTGTTAAATTTTTGAAAAAATAACATAGTTAAAATATTTTGGTCTTCTGTTGTACTAAATATATAACTAAATTATAGAAGTTATAAAAAACTCAAACATTTTGTGTATTTATAGTTTTAAATTAAAAAATGAATACTTTACATGAAATTTTACATAAATATATATATTGAATTTTAGTATCGATATTTTCTCTTCATTTGAATCTTTTACCTTCTTAACTTTAAAAGACTAATTTTATATATTTTGTTTAATTTCAAATTTTCATATTTTGATACTTTTTTTTAAAAATAGTCAGCGCAAAGAGCATTCATCAAGAAAGGGGCAGCGTGGAAAAAGAGATCGACAGGTATATAATGTTACAATTCAGAAATTCATTATTTGAATCAATTTGTGTTAATTCTATGCTTTTAACTTGCACTGTATGATTGTTTAAGTCTAAATCTTATCAGTTTTTAATTATATTTATCTTTAATGTGCTTTTATACAGGCCTTCTTGAACATTATTTTTTAGTCATTATATGCCAATTAAGTTTCAGGTGATTTATATACAATAGTCATAATTTTAAGCTGAATTCTGAACTAGTTTGCTAGTAAAGAAGTATGTTAATTTTTATTAAAGCAATTTAAACTATGTTAAGTATATCTTTTAATGAAAATTAATGTGTTTCTAATAAAGTAAAATTTTTGTTTCATAAATTTTTAAACTACAAATTTCTTAAAATTTGTGTGAGATGAAAGTTGTATATAAGAAATGTTAACTTATAATTTCTGTAATTAGGTAAATTGTTTAAAGTAATTTCATTAGCATATAAGGTATTTAATACAATTTTCTTTTAATTTGTGCTGGTATAAATTTTTACTTATATTGAAATTGCAGTGACCTCTCTTTCACGTGACTTTCAAATGACCAGAGGAAAAGTTGTATAACATAGTCATACAAATGAAAGGTCACAGACTTGGTTTTTTCAATCTTGTCGAAACTAAACGAAGTCTATCTGCTATATCAATAACATAGGTTAAACTGGCACAGAAATTTTAAAAATTAATTTAAAACTATAAAATGTGTAATACATAAAAAATTGTGAAGGATTTTTTGCTTACACACTTAAGAATGTAGAGCTGCAATAACTCATTTTTCATTGACCACATAGTGAGTTGATTGTAAGTTCAGGTCTTGACATGGCCAAAGACTATTAGTGCGTTAATGGTAGCTTGGAGAAATAAAATAGGTTATGGTTACAGTGTCCTCAAAGTTCAAATGTTATCCTTTGAAGTGGATGGAAAAATGTAGGGGTCTCCAGCTTGGTTCCTGCTTCAAAATTATGAGGGCTTTTAGAAATCCAGTCTCTTGAGGCTATGGCAACTATATTCCTATGAGAAATCATGACCCCACAAATGAATATGACACCAATCAGCAAATCATATTTAAGCATGTGTGTGTGTATATATATATATATATATATATATATATATATATATATATATATATATATATATATATATATAGCATTGATGAACATAAAAAAAACTGCAAAAGAAAACAAAAAAAATCCATTATCTGATTTTATTTTTGAAATATTAAATTGGATTTACTTTCACTTTATGAAAAAAAAAAAGGAAATAATTGTTTGCTTTTGATTGACATAATTCTTGTCTTTTTCTAAACCTCATAGATACCTTTGATACTTAAAAAAAAAAAAAAAAAGAAAAATTACCTTGTTGTTGGTAATTTCTTAGTGTGTTGAATGCTACATTTTCTTCATTAAAGCTTGCAGTTTAGAATTTTATCATTGTTATCACTTTCTCAATCACAACTGTCTTTCTGGCATTTGAAATTTCAAAGACAAGAAGATATTTATCACAATATATTTTTAAATCTAGCTACATAAGGGAACATATGTTTCTTTTGTTCTCCACTGTATATATCTGTATCTTCAAAGTCTTTCTTGCTGTTGTCCACCTCTTCTAATATGGTTTTTGATAGTTTTGAATTTTACATTAGTCTATACAGTTTTGATATTCCTTTTTTTTATTTATTTATTTTAATTTAATTTTTTTTTCTTTGCATGTCAAATATTATTAAACAATGAACAAGACTTATTTTTGGTTGTTTACAGTTTTATTATTCCTAAATCTAAATGTTTTAAATGTGTATGTAAAATTTGACGATTTCTGAAAATAGGATCCTGTTTTTGTGAAAATATACAAATTTAAATTATAAAATAAGTTCTTAAAGTTTTATTTTAGAATCTTATTTAAAATCTTATCTAAAAAATTGTATTTAAAAATCTATATATACATTTATAAACATATAGAGGTGTAAAAGTAAACATTACACTTATTCAAGTGATTAACTTTTAAGATGGTATGGATGGTTCATTCTTAAATTTCACCCAAACAGACACAACACGTTAAAGTCATATTGTACAAAAATTCTAACAAAGTTAATTATAAACAATAGACAGCTATGTAATTTCAGTGACTTTCTTAAAAATAATCAACTATAGCATTGTTTTGTTTTAATTTTAAAAATGAGTTGTCAAGTTTAATATTCTTGTACAAATTTTAGCATTCTATCTATATACCAATTTTTTTTCCATAGGTGTTTTTTGTTGCTTGTATTTCTGTTCAGTAAATATTTTTTGATGAATTCACAGTATAGAAATATTAGTAAATATTTATGAGAAATGCAATTTTGTGTTTATTAAGGTGTTTAAAAGAAATTAAAATACAGTCTTGGTTGGAAGGCAATGTTGCTTCACAGTTTTAAATATTTTCTACAACATTATAATTTTGTTACTGCAGGCTTGTTTGATCATAAGCTAAATAAGTCAGTATACTCTTTTGTCTTGGGTTAAGATGTCAGTTCCTCTCAGCAAAATTTCATGTTATATTGTTCGCCCCAAAATTATTGAAAAAGTAAATGTCCAGAAATACTTTAAAATATGGTAATTTTTCCTGGAAATAGGTGCAATTTGAGTTTAAAAAAAATTACTATTTTGACATTTCAAGACATATTTTTTAAAATAATTTCAGAACAAGTGTGATCTTTGCATTATTCTTGATATGACTCTAATTCTACTGTAACTCTACTGTATGCAATGTTTTCAGAGAGTATATCCAGTGTACAGCTTTATTTGGCTAAATCCTAATTATCTAGAACCCCATCTAGGTATCATCTGACTATTCAATGATATATTCAGTTTTGGTAACTAGCGGTGGGAATTCATAGTTAAAAGCTAAATAAGCTTGTGACTGATGGAAAAATAAAATTTATAGGGTAGTGTGGCAGTTAACCACAAAGATCTGTCATCTTTAAGAATGTACACATACATTATATTTGAAAAACAAAGAAAAAGAAGATGTTTTTGATAAGTTCCCAAATTTACTGTGTGATAGTTTAAAAGTGGGCTTATTTATGGCCATTTGTATGGTCAGATCATGTTTGACTCCTGCTAACCTCCTAATAATTAAAATTACAAGTGATAGTTGACTAAAAATTCAGAGTAAAAGTGCAAGCCTTGAAGCAAAAATAAAACTTTTATAAATTTCTTCTTTAAAATAATTTATTAAAAGTACTCATTTATAAAAATTTACTATATTTTTTGAACTATTCAAAGGAGATTTAAAAGAAACTTCAGTGTGATTACTGCATATTTTTGACTAATTTTATATAATATTTGACAATAGTGAAATTTGTTGTTTATAAAAGGTTATACTTTAAATTAATTTATGTTTAGGTATGAGTATTAGTTTCAACTAATTTAAAAAGTATTATTTACAGCATTTTGGTAGAGTTAATGGTTTAATACTTGTAAAGTTACATTAATATTGTCCTTAATTATCTTTCCTGTACTTTGTTTTACAGTCAATTGATGCACCTCAGTATAATGTTGAATCTGGGTCTAATGAAAATCAAGCTGTCATTGAAGAATCATCTACAAATTCTTTAGATCCTGATCCAATCGATTCTAATGACAGACAGCCATCATCAAATAATGACACTTGGCAATCAAGTGCCAGCAATGATGAAAAAAGCAGCCTCAGTATTCCCACTGCTTCTGACAATTCTACTGCTAACTCTGAGCCTCCGCTAAAAGTGCCAAAACTCACTAATTCAAATTCTGCTGAAAATACTTGGGAAAACAGTCCATCATCACAGAGCAGTGCTGAGTGGCATATTCCAACGTCTAATTCATCTTCTGCATCAGAAGGTGCAGGAGAAAGTGAGGCTCCAGAAACAACTTCTGCAGCTGTGCAAAATAATGTCCTGTCCAATTCTGAATCTTCCAATTGCAGCCTTTCAAGAACTAGTTTTAATGAAGGCAAAGAAATTCAACTTCCCAAAACATTGAAAAATGATGTAAATGATAAACCTATTGTAGAAACAACTGATGCTAATGACATAGACAGCAGTATTGGCAAAGAGGATTCCTCTGTTGATAAAGTTGAGAATAATAATTCAATTGACTCAAAGCCAAAAGTTGAAAATTTGAATGAAGATAATAAGAACGTAATTTCTCCAGCATCAGAGGCAGCTAAAGTGTTAGAAAATTCTGACAAACCTTCTG
Organism: Pardosa pseudoannulata; assembly: GCA_032207245.1. Classification (NCBI taxonomy): domain Eukaryota; kingdom Metazoa; phylum Arthropoda; class Arachnida; order Araneae; family Lycosidae; genus Pardosa; species Pardosa pseudoannulata. The sequence goes on along the minus strand of CM063504.1, from coordinate 139,191,501 downwards.
AAGAAGCTGATATACCTGATAATTCTCCACTGTCAGATGAATTTTGGAAGAAACAGAATCCATTAGTAGATCATGTGTTAATAACAGATGTTACTACAAACCTCCTGACAGTTACTGTTAGAGAATGCGATACAAGTTCTGGATTTTTTAAGGATAGGCCAAATGCAGAAAAAGAGAGCACACCTAAAGAAAAAGAAGAAAATTCATTATAGAGGTCCTATTTTTTCTGATTTTATATAGGTGTCCTATATTTCATACGTATATATATTGACATATATCTCTAATATTTATCTACATATTGACAATCATTTTAGACTTTTGTTACAAAATTGTTTTTTTTTTTCCATTGTATGGAATGTATGATAATTTTGTACATTTATTATAAATTTTAATAATTAAACTCGTACAAATTCATAAAAAAATTGTTTCATATTTAAAAAAAAAGGCATTTTTTTTAATAGAATCATTTTTATGATTTTATTATGCTGTTAAGTTTGTTGTGTAATATGCTTTTTTTTTCTTGACAGAATTATAATATGAGTAGCATTTGCTTATTAAATTATTTATAATCTTGTGCACTCTTTATTTAAATGTGTGAAGTAACAAAGATGTTAAAATAACATGAGTTGTTTTTCAGCATTTTATATTCAAATTAAGTATGTCAAGGTATATTCATTGCATTCAGCGTTAAGGTGTTCTTAATCGGACTTTTTGTATGAAATGAAAATTGAAATTAACCTTTTGCACACACACAAAATAAAAGATTAAAATCAACTGAGCTTACAATATACTAAGCTTTACAATTAGCTTTTAGTTTTTAGTTTGTATTGTTTAAAAATTTAAGAATTTATTTGTAAGTTTTAAAGGTGTAAAAGTTTTTTATTAAACTGTCTAATATTAAATAATCTAACTGAAAACTGGAATTACCTTTATGTACAAAGTCTCCTACAAAGTGTAATTAATATATATATATATATATATATATATATTACACTTTGTGTATATATATATGTATATAAAGAAATGTTTAAAGCTTTGGCAGCCAAAAGTTTGATCATTCTTTTAATATCTTCAAATTAAGGAAAACATATATAATATGAACCTCTAAATATTTTATATATATATATATATATATATATATATATATATATATAATGAATGAATTAAATTTTTATTAGTTTTGATTTAGAATGCGTACTGCTATCTTAAATTATTGTTTAAAATGATTTTCTTCCTTGTGAACTGTATTTACTTGTAGATAAAAGCTGATTTAATTTAAAAAACTATTAATAATCCAAAAATTGTTAACTGAAAACTTATTGGGTTTACTATTTATGCAGCAGTGGATGTTATAATTATAAAATTAAGTAATATATGTAATAGTCAATCATTTCTGGTTTAAATTATTGGAAATTAATCAGTTTGAAAGCTATGATTAAAGAAGGTTGAATCTAAAATGATCCAATGTACTTGAGCCTTTCCAAATTGTTCTGATGGCTAACTCTCTGTACCTGCAAGAAAAATGTGCCTTATGGCTGATGGATATAAAATTCTAAATGATACCGTTATTTGATAAACAGTAATGAAATGTAGTTTAAAAGAATAAAACTAAACCACTGGATTAAAACAATATAGACTGTCTATTGAGGATGTTTAAAAGATTAATTTTGAAATTGTTTGAATTGATATGTGGAATTTTCAGACAGAAAGCAATTGTCTTTTCTATGAATAATATGACAATTTTTTTTTTACATCAACAACTTAAAAAAATATTTTATAATCATTTAAAAAAAATAGAAATAAATATAATTAAGCATTTTCATTTCATCATTTGAATATGGCAACTTCAAATATGTAGAAAGGCTTAAATAATTTCATAATAAATATTGTAAATCAATATTTTTAATTCAAGTAAAAAAAGTTTTGAATTGCTTTTATTTTTAAATTATTTTATACAGTTTGTCTTCTATTAACTTGAGAATGCAAAAAGTCCAGAAAGTATGGTTTTCCTTAGTGTGAGATCTGTTATTGCTGTTGTATCAACAGTAAATGTTATTAGATGGTAGATTAGTTTTATCTTTTGAGTGCTTTATTTTTACTATGCAAATAAATTGCAACTATATTTTACATGTTTCTTGTACTGAACTGTGCAATAAATAGATGTATAGCATAACACAATTTCAAGAGCAAACCAGTTTATTTGTTAGATTATTACTTCCAAAATAGTTGCATAAAAAATGTCTAATTTGTAAGTGTTAAATGAAATTGTGTGTTTAATGCCTTTTGACCTTTCTTAACAATTGTTTCCCTTTGTATACCATAATTTTCATAATCTCTGAGTAAAGTTCTAAAATTCTTCTAGCATATGAGTTAATTGTTTGGTAGTTGCATTAATATAATTTAAAGACTCGTTGAAACTTCTAGGTTTTTCTGTAAAAAATTACTTATAAAGACAGTAATACTTTGTTTAAAATAAAAATAACTGCATATGACAGTTTTAATTTATTATTAATAGTACTGGACTTTAAATAGGTACAAATTTTTATACTATCATATGTTACCTATTTTCTGGTATAAAGTACTCGACTTTTAAAATTTGAAAGTTATTAGTACAGTTTATTTTTTTAACCTTTCATAAATATTGCTTTATTAAAGCAATTGAAAACTGCAATGAAATAGTTGTTAGTTAGGACATATTTTGATATTAAGTTATGCTTAAAAATATAAATTGTTATGATTAAAATTTTGAAGTTTACTTGTTAAATTCAGTGAAAGTTTACCTGAACTGAAGAAATAGTGTGTCAGCATTTAAACTATGCACTCGTATGTTCTATAGGTATATTATCTTTGAAGTTTGTATGTTGTATGGAAGTATTTTTCATTGTAAGATGTATTCCTCTCTCATATGTTCATTACTCTGTAAATATGCATTTGCTGCATTTATAAATTTGCTACATTCAATGTATTGTCTCATAACTGTTTGTATAATCAGAATGCAAATGTAATCTAAATATGAATATTTTACAAAAAAAAAAAGAAAAAACTGCATTTATAATATGTTAACATTCATTCCATACCATCATTTTTTTGTTATAAGATAAACTAAATAATTTTTTTCTGGTGATAACTTTGTGCAAATTATCAAATTTGTTTTCTTCTGGAGTAGTTTTTATTCACTATGTATTGTTGATTACTTTTTGGTTATTTTTTTGGCAGCAATATATTAAAATACATAAATTAGAAATTATTTCATGGGTTAATTAATCTTTAATTCTTGGGCAGCTAATAAGCTATACAGTTGGATTTCTATTTAATGAAGTTGCTAATCCCCTACCAATCCCCCAAAAATTTCATAATAAGAAAATTTTATAAATAGACCTTAATTTTTTAAAGTGCATAAAATAAATTTTAAATTCCTGAGTATTAATATTCTTAAAGTAATTAGTTACACTTTTTGTGTAAATTAATTTCTATTTTAATTTGCTCATTAAAAAGAAATATGCAAGGAAAATAAGAATAAAGCAAAGCAATGTCTGAAAATGCATTGTACTTTTACTTTTAACCCCTTGTCTTATGAATCGAGCGATGATTGCGTGTGCCACTTTTGATGAAAGCTTTTCTCATGCATCGTGACCAGAAACAGTTTCATCACGGGCTAAATTGCGAGCAAACCAGTGGACATTAATAGTACTGCATTTCCTCGCTTATACATTGCTCTGCATAGCAGTTTGTTCAGTTACAACAATTTCCCAAAACTTTTTGTCAAATATTGCATAAAAAAAGTAACTTTCTACTGTTTTCATTTAACTCATCTGTAGATGTTACTTTTTTGCCAGGTATCTGTTTCAGTTTCTAAGGTGTAATCAGGATACTTTCCAGCACTGTTATTCATATCAATTTTCCTTTTTGCCATTAGGTTAAATTTTTAGAATTTTTTAAGTACCAACAGTTAATTTTTTATTGCATATAAATAATACTCTATTGCAATTATGCCTAAGAATAAACGACTAACTCTTATATTGCAACTGTAAAAAACAATAACATGTCTGATATGAGCTTTTCACTTTGGGTCAGAAAGTATCATCCTGACACGAGCTTTTCACTGTGTCTGACACGAGCTTTTTGTTTTTTGCCAGACAGAATCATCACGTGTGTAATACGAAGTTCTCATTTTAGGCACAGCAGTACGATCACGTCTCTCATACGTTGTTTTAAGGCAGCGGGTTAAAATTTTTTATTTTAAAACCAGTTTAAGAATATTGATAATCGTAAAATGTGTTAATGAAAAAACCTGAAATGTCCTGAAATATTTTGATAAATGAGTATGAAATAAGTTAAATTACAGGATGATGTTTTTTAAATAAAGAATACATTTCTGTCTGAAGATTATTTTTTGGACCAATTTGCAAAATGTTCATAGTTGCAAGGAGCAATTCATAAAATAGAGATTTGACTGTATATTTTAAATGCTTTCTTTACATTTATCTAAAAAGTTTAAAAATAGTACCTTATAAATATGAACAATTAATGTTTTTGTATGTAATCATTTTTTCTCTGCTTTTAAATTGGTTATATTTTTGTTGTTTTGGCTCTATGTACTTTAATGAAGGTTAACATTGATTATATAAACTTTTATAAATTTCTTGTCTTCAAGAGTTAGGCTTTTGACCTAGTATCTAGGTCAGGCTAATTCAGCTCAATAGAGTTAAGATCTGCAAAATATCACAAATGCAAGCATAGTATTATACTTTGTCTCTACTAAATTATCTTGAATGCTTCATTTTATGTGTACTTTGTATATACATATTTTATTACAAAGGGTTATGGAAGCTTGACTATTATATATCAACCTTTAAAACATAAAGGGGTTTATGAAGGGTTTTTATTTTAATTTTCTTAATTTATATTTATTGGAAGGTTTAGATATCTTATATACAGTTAAAATGAGGTAGTATATGGGAGATTGTAACTTATATTGTGGTGTTTGTCTTAATATTTTGATATCTCCCTAATCTATGCAGCAGACATGTGTGTTAATATCTATGCAAGTATTTTCTTATATATATTATACATATATATATATATATATATATCTAAATATGATTTCTTATCATATAAAATATGTGTCTGAATATAAAATTGAACGAATAAAATTTTTATCTCCTTTTTTATGGTGATTTATTTTTTTTAATAAAGTATTTTACAAAGATGAATATTTTTATTTGAAAGATGGGTAGTGATATGCTTTTTATTTGGCTCCAGCAGATTTTCTATATTTGTTGTGGTATATTAGTACCTGCTTATATACATGGTTTCCGCACACCTGGAAAGTCATGGAAAATCATGGATTTAGACAATGGATTAATTTTGTCGTGGAAAATCTTGATTTTTCAAGTAAAATGAGTAAAAGTCATGGATACGCTAAACTACCGATTAAAAAAAATGCATTGAATGGTTTAATTCTATTTTTACTTGCCATTTGGCTGAAGTTACTGAGTTTGGTATTTATGTATTATCCTATTGACCCTATTGCCAAGTAAAATTTGTTCCCAAGGAAACTCAAAGCAAGAAAGCTTAATAGGTGGGTAAATGTATATTATTCTGGTTTTTTCTTAAATTGTAGATTAAAATTTTATTAATATAATAATTATTTTTTAATAAAAATTAGTTAAGATTTTTGCACAAAATATAAGTTTATCTCTAGGGATATTGTATATAAATGTTATAGGGTTATATTTGTCTATTATTCATGGTCACCTAGATAATACCAAAGTACCCTAAATTCAAATGGGAAACATTTTGATTGAAAAATTGCTATATGATTAAACTTAGGTATGTAGATACAACAATTTATTTTTATGTATGTGAGTTTATTAACACTTATAAAGAAAGTTTATAGTTTTTTTTATGATAAAACTCCTGTAATTTCTCTTAAAGCATATATTTTATTTGTATTGTAACGTACTAGGGATATGGTCGGCGAAGCCGTCAATGAAACAGGCTAGAAAACTATGTAATCTAGATTAAATATTTTATTCAGGCGAATAAATTATGTACAGATTCAGTAGGATGTTAAATATTCACGGATCTCATGCAGAGATGAGATTCACACAATAAGGATGCGTGGGATACCGAATACAGTATGGCTAGGGCTTCTAATCACAGGAATTGTTCGCTACTGAGTGCCGGTAATAAACGCTGACACTATCACCTCCAGTTGACGATTAGCTTTGAAAAATTTTATTTTGGCAGATACCCTGTATATATTATTGGGATAAAGTTGTACCTCAATAATCTCGTATGTAAAAATTCTATACATTTTAATATTTCCATATTTTGTTAGTATTTCAGATCATTTAAATTTTTTTTAACTTCACAGTAATCATAACTGTAATATTTAGACATTTTATACCAAGATTTCTGTTCAAATCAAAAAACTAAAAGCTTATTTGTCCCAAAGAACAAATAACTGTCAGTAACCAAGTAGAAACAATGAAATAAAGCATCAAATAAATTTCAATTATCAACAAGTTTCCTGCTTCCTATATGATCACAACAAAATTTTTGTCTAAGTTGGTGTTTACTATGAGCATAAACGAGTATCATTTTGATTCTTTTATATATGTCGAAGATTTTTTTATTGCATATTTAAAAATCTTTGCAGTACTTTGTTTTACCCAGTATAGCCAGGAGGTGGGACATTTTTTACCATTAGTGGCCACACTTAAATTAGGCTGTCACAAAGGATGCCACATAAGTTGATTTACTATAAAATGGATTTTAATAGAATTATAATTTTGGTAAAGCTTTATCAATTTATTGTATTATACAAAAACGTTGTCATTTATTATTTAGCTTAAAAAGTTGCAACATAAAATATTTTTATATTCACAGTACTTATTCTATCAATATTCATTTTGTTCTGGAATTACATATTTAAATATCACTTCAAATAAAGTATCTTTAAATAAATTTATTACATAACTGAGAAATACAACAGAAAAGTATCCAGTTATAAAAAAAATGCAGTTTCAACAATATAATTCTATTAATTTGATAATTGTTTGTAATCTATGTAATTAAATTGGACGGAGTAAGCAATTTCCCACGGAGCCCACAACATTAGATTAAATTGTATATTATGTCAGGTTTAAAAAATGGGGGTTAAGAATTAAGCGAGTTTTAATTAAAAATAGTTAGAACTCAGTAACGATAACGTTATAGGAGAAAGACGCACCTTCTATTGGATCTATTCAGAGTGAAGAAGCCGACAAGGAAGTAGACATAGGAATTTTGTTTAGGTAGCAACGCCAAAAAAGATAGTTCTGAGCGGAAACTCGGGCTGATAACATCCTTCACGCTGGTCGTGACAAAATATGAGAACAAAGGATTTCTAAATGGTATCGCTATGGACAGAAGGATTACAATAAAGTTCTTATATATGAAATCAAATGTGTCTTCCATGCCTTAACCACTCGTCCATGTCATATATATATATATATATATATATATATATATATATATGTGTGTGTGTGTGTATGTGTGTAATGAGACGGACTTCTCGATCGGGGGTTGCAGCCATGGCCATAAAAATGATACCGTTTCAGATAAAGATCTTTATTAAGATAATTTTGAAGGACGGGTTCCCACTTCATCATAGGGACAGGACAAACTGAAGGGTCAGCTTGCATGAAGTTCTATGTACAAGACACGTAACACCTGGGTCAACATCTGTGGGAAAATATCTAGAAAAATTTGTCTCCGCTAGCGTGTATCTCCTTTTTATATGGAAATTTGATAAATTGTCCGCTAAGGCCATGTAGGTTTATAATTGGCCAAGCCCCTTCTCTGAGTGCGTAACCTGTAGCCCCAGTGGTCAATTTAGGCTAGGGGTTAAAAAGTGGAATGGAAAATGACGCGGGAATTTTTACCCTTGATTTAAGTTTTGAAACCCCTGAGAATTTTCCTTACACAAACACACACACACACATCTCTCTCTCTCTCTCTCTCTCTCTCTATATATATATATATATATATATATATATATATATATATATATATATATATATATATATATATATATACACACAAAGAAATCCTTAAATGAAATTTTGGTTACATCACAGAAATGTCTGATTGCAGTATTAACGAATCTTACTGAATACAGGAATCTATTCCTACAAACAACCAAACAATATCGGGTAATATTTACATTGAACATGAAATATTTATTCATGTACTCATGTATTACATTTGTTGTAATATAAACTAGTTTTTGTACATTAACACTTTTATTATAATAATGGTTCATATTAAGTACTGCATATTAAAAATAGATTTTTTTAAATGAAGAAACTACCAGCCTCGTGATCATAAGAACTTATTTTAGAAAATTTGGTGCAGTCAACGTTTTCCAGTGCTATGACAAAAAAATATATAGGTGTCACAAACACTATTAGTGAACCGAACTATTCCAACTTAAAAGTGCTGAAAACTCATCGATCTTTAATGACACAAGAAATATTGTAGTCCCTTGCTGTTATGGCCGAATGGTTAGGGTGCTGGCCTTCGGAACCGGAGTTCGTGGGTTGGAATAACACAGTGGCATGGATGTTCGTAGCCGTTCGGAATCGGCTTTAAGCAGTAGGTCCCGGTCTCATTAGTGTAGTGTAGACCCTCGTTTAGACCGTAGCGCTCCAAACCATACCAAACCCAAACCCTTGCTATTGTGGCCATTGAATACGACATTTTGCAGAACATAGGATTTCAAAATGTTCTAAAAAGAAATCAACAAAAAATTTATGTATAATTCGTTTTTATTGTATATAATATTTAATAATTATCCTTTATTTATATATTGTATCAATTTGTTGATAATTTGTCGTTTTTTCTTCAGTAAAATTACATTCTTAAAACTTCTGTAATAAAATCATATTCGTAAAATTAGTAGAAAGAGAGATTTCGACTAAGGTCTTCCATATTGTTTAATCTGGCACTGCCCTCCCCCCCCCAAAAAAAAAAGAAAAGGGGGATACTTTTACTAATTTGGTGAAAAACAGAAGTTCGGTAGTCTAAGGTCAGAATATGAACTACGTAATACGTAAATTGTATGTTCAATTGTTGAACCTTGAAAAAAAATTTGTAAAACATCTTTTCCTTCTTTTTTATTCCGTTTTATGCCAAAAATGGGTCCTTATTGCCAGCCCTTTCTTTTCATTGGTATTTTCCGTGTAATAATTACATTATTATTTATTTACACAGCATTGCATCCATACTTTTCTGTGCTTACTAACTCTTTTATAATCTATTCGGTTTTTTCCAGATCAGATGTGACGTCATTGAGTTTTCCACAGGTTTGGGAAATTTTCATCTAAGGTAATGCGTTGCTCAAGTATCAGAATTTTCCCACTGGAAAAACATTTTATTACTTCGTAGAGTCATGTTTGATTTATTTTCGTTCTAAAATATCGTTAAAGGGAATTCCACCGTTGAAGTGTAGATTGAGGTATCCACATTCCGATCGGTTACATTTATCATCATAACATTAAAAAAAATGTATTAAAAAGGAGCGGGAGAGGATTTATATGGTATTTGAACGATGAGTAACATGCATGACCGAATTTCAGTATTGATCATGGCAGCCAATATTCGCTGATCATTTTAACTATAGAGGTAAGCATGATTTCAGCCATGGATGGCCACTTCGTATGATAACACCTACACCGAGGGCCGCATTTATTTCAGCGGACTTTTTCTGGAAAAAGAGGACGAAAATTGCATTTTGGCTTCCATGTAAAAACAATGCTGAACGGGCAGAGCGCTGCTCTTCGGTACCGGAGTTTGTGGGTTCGAATCCCAGTACTGGGATAGATGTTGTAACGGCGTGATTTAGCGGTGTGTCGACATCAGAGAACTTTGCTTTGAGAGATGGACTTCGCTTGTGTGGATACAAAAGGATTGTTTTCCCCGGCACCACGATGTCTACACTGTTGTGCCCTATAGTAGAGGAACAATATACCAGACAACCCTGCAGCTTCACTGACAGCCAGAAATATGATCATTGGAACGACAAAGGATTTGCCGCGACTTGGATGTAGCCGCTAAGAATTCCAGGGACCCCTAGGTTTGCGGCAGAAGATTGTTTAACCCAGACCAATCTAGTTGTTCGACGGAGGTCATCGCTAGGTGATCCCATAATGAAATTATTGTGGGTGAGTCCCCTCTCTTAGAGGCCCCTCTTTTAGAAAGAGACGAGAGAAGATTTGTTTTTTAGAGAAGTTAGTTAGCTAACAACCAGCTAATTCAGAGATCGCCTTGACCAGTCTCTCTACCGAAAAGTTTTTTTTTTTTTTCTTTTTGCTATAATTCCACCTTGGGATCTTTTCTTTAAGGAGTAGCCCGCATCGGCTAACTCGGAGGTCGCCTCGACCAGTCTCTCCATCGGAGAGCTTTATTTAGCGAAATCCCGTCTTGGGATATATCTCTTGCTGAGATTGAAACGATACCCTGTGGATTGGGTTTCCTTTTCTAATATAATTCTCTTCAGGATTGTTTGCATATTTTCCTTCGGAACTCTTAACTGTGCTTTGATATTCTACCAGTACTTCAGTGAACATTCGCGAGAGCTACCGAATTGTTTCTTCCGTCAGATCACCAATATTTCGGCAGGAACTGATCGTAGTTACGTCTCTACTCAGGCCTACGTGTACTAATCACTTACCTGTGATCGGAAATTGTTTTTTATTTGTATGTGTAGTTGTGAAATGATGTATATAGCAGAAGTGTAAATAAATTCATTAATCAAGATACATCTGATTCTCCCTTTTGTCACCTAAAACAGGGACCGGATACGTTACAATGTCCGTAGTCGTTTGAAATCGGCT
>CM063504.1:139168118-139175618 GCA_032207245.1 Pardosa pseudoannulata | reverse complement strand
GTAATATAATGAACGCAATGGTAAATATACCATTGTACTATTCTACCTCCAGATATTTCTGATGTGAGCCCCAAAATTACATTATTATTAATATGTATAGTGGAAGTTGAAAATGAGAAACGAAAACAAAGCAAAACGTATATCTAAAATTCAAAGGTTCATTGATGTTGTTTCTCATTATCAATACCCGCAAATATTAAACAAAATGATTGTTTCTGAAAGATGTACAATAAACAATACTTGTGTTTATTAATATGAGCGCACACACACAAATATACACATATACTACACGACCCGACAGACGTCGTCCTGTTTTAACGCTGTAAGTCCAAAAATTGTAAAATATCTTTAAATAAATTATAAATTGGACCATTTTGATGAAAAAGTTGAGAAAAAAATTATTTTAAAAGTAATTGACGCCACCACGCGTACAGTCATCACAATCGTAATTAGATTAAATTAAAATTCCCACATCACCTGTACCTGTATTCTATCCTGGAACTTCTCTTACTGAAGCCCATTGCGCTGACCACTGCGCCACAGATACGTTTTCAGTGAAGCGTTTCAAGCAGCATTATAATAATCTCAATAAGAGCACAATTCAGGAAACACATTTTCTATCGGATCAAATTGGTGTAACAATAAGTTACATTCGGTTCAGCTTTTTTTTTTTTTACCTCTTCCCGTGAGTCATCGTCAAAGACATACCAGAACAGGACCAGATTGAACTAGAAAAAATCTTCGGACATCTCCCAATAGAAGAGCCAGTTGGTTTGACTTTTTCTAACCCCTCAGTTCGGGAGTGACAAGATTGTGACCAGAGGAGAGCGAAGGTGAACGCTGCTGGCATCCTTGGCTTGCTGCTTAGAACTTTTGAGAAAAATCATCGCCATATTGTTTTTTACTGCCGGCGCCGACTCGAGAGCAGTCTTCGATATCTACAAATGATAAGTTGATTACAGTTGTATTCCTTAGGCATTTATTTAATTGTATAAATTCATTTAATCAAGACTTATTTGTCCATGTGTTTATTAATGAATATTAATTTCTTCTTTCTCAAACACTAGGCCTACTTAACATTATTTTTTACAATTAGGAATCTCAACCATTCTCGAATCAACTTAATTACATACACAAAATTTCATCAAAATCAGTCCAACCGTTTAGGAGGAGTTCTATTACAAGCAGCGGACGGAAGAATTTTATATATTTCCCCTCAAGTTTGAGAACAGGGATTTCGGCTCCTGATTCCGTACCTCTCGACCACCTCCTGACGCAAGTTCATGGCATTGACGGATACCACTGCTTCTAATATCTTGTCCTCCAGGTTTGTAGATTACCGTGGCATAAAAACATGATTTTCATGTTTTACCGTAAAAAATCAGTTGAATCAGGAATTCAGTGATATCTATTTGCAAGTTATCTTCTACTTTTTCGTAGTAAAAACTGAAAGTTACGCTTTTGATCTTTATTACCCATGAATGTGAATAAAGCCGATTCCCATGTCTGCATCTGAAACACACGCAGGCATCAATGCCCTACTAAAATGGCCTCAAAATTGGCTCCGCTGAACGCTTGCCGATTGGTAGGGCGCTGATCGTCGGTACCGGAGGTCGTGGGTTCGAATCCCACTATGGCATGGATGTTCGTAGCCGTTCAAATTCGGCTTTAAGCAGTAGGTCCCAGTCTCATTAGCCCTCGTGTGCAAAACAGTAGACCGTAGCGCTCTAAACAAAACAAAACAAAACCAAAATTGGCCTACGAGCCGTCAGTAAATATCATTAAAATTCAGACTGGCCAAACTACATTCTCAGACTGAGGCTTAAAAAATAAGAACTCTCTTGCAAGATATCGCTCTTGGTGATTAAAATCCATCTCAAATACTTACGCACATACGGATTTCTCTCGGTGATTCTCTTGGAGACCTGATATGGATGGTGTACTGGGATAGAATCGGGATTCTGGTTAGAGCCTAGCAGGTGCATTAAATATCTCCCTGTATGCCCAGAGAATATGCAGGTTCTGTGGGTCTGAAGGTCCTCTGGCTGGGAGATTAGCAGAACGGGGGGAGAGGTATGGAATCAAAAGCCAAAATTCCCTCTTCTGAGGCTGATACAAACTGAGGAAATTCTCCATTAGGGCATCACAAATGCTTCAGGATAGGCAGCCTGCTACAAGGTATGAATGTGGTTTCGTTGACAAACCTTTACTCAAATTTCTGTGGATGAGCAGATTGCCTATTAGTGCGTAGTGAAGATTTCACGGGTCTTGCGATTATCACCGACAAAATCAATGAGCTACCTACTACCATAAACACAATCAGTAAGACTAAATCACAGAACGAATAAAAAGACTGATAAACTCGAGCAACAAACCGCCCAATTAATGTATCTTGTAATTTATCTAACTTCTCAATGGCATTCACGTAGGAGCTTTAGATGAACCATTTACAAAAGTCGTATACTCAGAAATCATTTTTGAGCATATATAGTACGAGTCTCGTGACGTTTGGCCAGCTGCAATGAGTCTGTCATTTTAGAACTAACTAAACAATTTATTGAGATCCTAAATCCCCGAGAATTTGATAGAGGCTGTTTCAAGAAGTCTATGCTATTCCATGAACCTGAAGATGGCATGTGCTTGTACCTTAAAAATTTGGAAAAGACGTGCGTAAATGTACCAAACCTTCTAATTTCTCTGTTCAGAAAACTAGAACCACGATCGTCCTAGGGACGCGAATGTGATTGTCTCATTCAATGAATATATTAATAATATTGGTAACCGTATAACGAAATTAAAATTCTTTATCAACACCGTACTGCCTAAAATATTCGTTTCAGAAGCCCAATCGTCGAACAGCTTGCTTCTTTTCGCTGAAAATAGTTAAAAAATTACGATCGAGGTTTGGGTACTTACAAATTATTTAAAAAATAAAATCCACTCTTGTTACGATTCTACCAAAAAGGTCAATAACAATTTCTTTGATATCAGTGTTAGTGTTGATTAGTATATCTACAGTTGAAATTATTGCAAGTATAGTTAGCTTATCCTGATTTATATTGCGTCTCAGTCATGTTTTAATTTGCTTTAACACTGAAAAACAGCTTTCAGGCTCAGTTATAAATATAGTAAAAGCTATAAATTTTTTTACATCTGAATAGTCGTAATCTCCAAATATTTAAAAAGACAACAAACATGACAAGTAATAAGAAAATACTACAAACAGAGCAAAGGAACTGCTTGATGTACAGTGCATCTTTGTGTCTTCGCATTGTGTTTGTAAATGCTTGCACATGTGTCAAGATACATAAGGTATGTTAGTGATAAACACAGTTTCAAGTCTAAATTAGTCTGCAATGAGCTGCTGTCGTCTAGGGCTAGTGTGCAAATCGCAAAATGTATTTTTGATTGCTGATCTACGGTACTAAATTCCTAACCCATGACTTAATCGTTATCAATCTTTTATCGGTTCCTCTTTTATTTCCGGCCTAAGACAGCCGATCATAAGCATAGACTTCTTGAAACATTCCCTCCAGGGCCGTAACTAAGTCCTTTAGCGCCCGTGGCAAAAAAACTGATCTGCGCCCCTACCACCCAATATAGTGAGAAAATATATAAACGTTTTTTATATTATATATTTTGAATGAACTCAAAATATTTTTAATTCTTAAAATGTCCCTAGTATATTGATTTTTAACTTTTTCTTGTATATTTATTTTATTAATGCTTAAAAATATTTTTGAACACTCTAGAGGTATTATTTTGCTGATAAACTTTATAGTTTATTTAAGGGGAATATTTTTTTTTTATTTGTACGTTGCATTTTATAAAAAAAATGATGATTTTCTAAATTTAAATTTAGTTTTGATAACTAATAAATTTAAAATTTAAAACGAAATCCGATTTTATATAAAGGCATATTAGGAATGTTTGGTAAATATTTAAAAAAAACTATAATAAGTTTAGTCTCTAGGAGAATTTTAAAAAATAAGAAAATTAATAAAACAATAATTTTTAAACACGTTGGATTTTTAAAAATAAAATCTGATTGTATAATGAAAAAAAATTTTTTTTCCAACTTTTCCCTATTCCTACTTGAGGGAATCGTTTTCTATCAGACCCCATTTCCTCATGGTACGGTGCCCCTATGACTGATGCGCCCGTGGAAAATGCCACCTTTGCCACGCCCTAGTAACTAGGGAGTGGCAAAGGGGACCTGATTCCGGACTGTCGAATTCTCGGGAATTTAGAATTTCAATAAATTTTTTAGTTAGTTCTGAAATGATAGACTGACCAAACGTCATGAGATTCGTACTATAATTTAACCATTTCAAAACGTCAATTCCACTATTTTTTTTTTTTTTCCAAACTGTGGAGTCTGTTACGGTTTTTTACAATCCGTTTAAATCTCGAGTCGGGAGTTTGAGTTCCTAACGTCTGAAAGTATTATTCATCCGTCTGAAAGTCCATGGACTAGTCCGTCAGAAAAGAGTAAGTACCGTTCCTGTAGGCATTACAGACGGTTAAACTTAAACATTTATTTTTGATATCCATCAGTACTACACGCAAATGTTCCACGCATTCAAACACACACATAAAATAGCTTTTATTTCGTATCTGGCTTGAGCTTATCACCAGATCCAAGTCAATCCATATGACCAACGGGCTACAAAGACTTCTTTTATGAAGAATGAAGGGGGAGGGGTAGAAGAATTCAGGAGAGAAATAAATTTTTGCAAGTGTCACTCTCACCCTTTTGTCATATTATAATAGAATAAAAAACGTATTGCATTATAATTTGAAAAAATATATAATACTATAGTTATTTATGGCGCCCGGAGTCACCGTTATTTTTTTAAAACCTTTTCCAGTATTCATCACAGTTTTATCTTGATGCAAAGAAATGACTAACATTCTGACTCACAAATATTGTATATAAGTTACGTGTGGTTTGGAGTTCATTGATTTATTATTTTGCATAACTTTGAGAAAAATGCAAAGTTGTAAAATTATATCTGCATTATGTATGCTTACATTTTAGTCAGCGGTTTTTAATCTCTTGTTCGAAGTAAAGGATATATTGAAATCACGAAAAGTTTCGGTCTTCAGGTTGCAACTGAAACACCAATTTTGATCATGCATGAATCCATTTTGAGTAGTTTAAACTTGATATATGTACGCACTTTGACCGAATGGGTAGGGCGTTGCTCTTCGGGGTTCTAATACCTTTCATGGATAATCTTAGTCATTCGATTCGGCTTTAAGCAGTAGGTCCTGGTCTCAATAATCCTTGGGTAGCAAAACATTAAATCGTAGTGCTGTAAACCAACCAATTTTCTAACTTTAAATACCATTGTGATCATCACTGAATGTATTTTGAACATTAGAGGCTCATGACTGGAAACAGCGAGAGGGAGGGGGTTGCAACGAATATTTTTGTGATCTATCCAATGTCGTAGAATGTAGAAAAAAACTAATATAAGATTAAATAACTGAATTTCAAAATTTCTTGCTAAGCTCTTTCCAAAGCTAAGCTACGTCTCCCATGCAATGTTATTAAATGTATGGAAATTAATACACGTACTGTAATGGAAAGTTGCTGCCTTCTGACAGGATTTTTCCTGAACAGAGAATAATGATGGCAGAGATTCCAAATTTCTGGAAGAATAAACATTAGTCCTATTTTGTTTTTGTATTATTTATTTTTATATTTTTTTTCTTTTGAATACGATTCTGCCCAAAACAAAAACCCTGGCACTTATAGAAAAATTGGCTGACCTTCGGAACCGGAGTTCGTGGGTTCGAGTCCCACTGAGGCATGTATGCTCGTAGCCGTTCGGAATCAGCTTTAAACAATAGGTCCCGGTCTCATTATACTTCGTGTTTCAAAAAGTAGACCGTAGTCAACCAACCAACCAACCTATAGAAAAATTAGAGTTTTTTTTTTTTTTTTTTTTTTTTTTTTTTTTTTTTTTTTTTTTTCCTGACCACGTTAGCTTAGACCTTCTTTATTTAGCTCGGTTAGTCTTCGAGTTTTACATGCTTGATCTATAAATAAATCAAATGTGTGTGTATGATAAAATTAAAAAGATAAATAAACATGAAAGTTATTTTTTATTATCTTTAAATTTAGGATTGGGTACCTCTTATTTAAAAAGTACTTAAAAATAAAAACCGTTCTTGTTTCATTTCTAGCGAAGAGGTCAATAACATTTTCTTTGATGCCTGTAAAGTAGGTTTTCCACAGATGAAATCATTGCATGTATTTAAACTATCCTAATTTATTTTGCTTCACAGAAAGGTTTTAATTCGCGTCTTCATTGAAAAACAGCTTTCAGGCTCCGGTATAAATATAACAAAATCTATGAAAGATTTTACATCTGTTTGTCATGTAATATCTGTAATGTCCAAATTTTTGAGAGAGTCTAATCATGATAAACAATAGGAACATGCTACAGAGCAAAGGAACTGCTTGATGCACAGCGCTTTGTGCATCTAACTGTGGCTGTAAATGCTTGCATGCGTGCCAAGATACATAAGGTATGACACTATATAAACGCAGTTTCGAGCCTCTATAGCTCAGCCCGCAAAGATTTGGTTTGGTTTGGTTTGGAGTGCTACGGCCTACTTTTTGCAACACGAGGGTTAATGGGAACGGGACCTACAGCTTAAAGCTGATTCTGAACGGCTACGAACATTCATGCCACTGTGGGATTCGAACCCACTAACTCCGGTACCGAAGGCGAGCACTCTAATCATTCGGTCTCGTTCGGCCAGCCCGCAAAGGAGTTGATCTCATAACCGTCGGGTTGTGGGATCGAGGCTAGGCCTGACTAAAGATCTGAAGTGTTCATTAATGGCAGTTAGGGCTCGCAAAATATGATCAATGTCCTACAAGTTCAAACGACACCTCTGGTATGGCAGACCAAGATTTGGGGTCTTCTGCTTGGTCCCTGCTTCTAAATTATCAGGACCCTCTTTGTTTGTTTGCGTTGTCTTAGGGAGCAATGTTGGTCGCATATATGGTACTCTCCTAATAAAGTGGTCAACAAAATCCGTGATGTTGTACGGGAGAATGCTTAACAGGGTGATACTCCCGCGTGTTATATAGATACTTTAAAGAAAAATAAAAAATAAAAAACACAGTTTCTATCTAAATTAGCCTGCAGTTAGCTGGTGTCGGCTCGTGTTAAAATTGCAAAATGTATTTTAGATTGCTGATTATAAAATAAACTATTTCACCCAAATATAAGTATATTAATAAATACAATTTTATATCTACAAAAATAGGAATGGCACAGTACCGTAATGATACTACACCATTCCTTTGATTGTGACTAGTTTAGTCGTGAATTGTTGTTGCTAATACCACTTAGGCGAGCCGAGCATGTGAGCCCACAAGAATTAAAGCAGGGGGTACGTTATTCGTTTTGCCCAGCACCGCTAGGGTGGAAGAACAACTAACTCAACTCAAGTGAGTCCTTGTAATTTAGAAGCAGA
>CM063504.1:139073118-139155618 GCA_032207245.1 Pardosa pseudoannulata | reverse complement strand
AATATTGATAGTGAGACAGTAAACTTCTCAGTTCACTGTCTCACCTGCCTGATGTTTACATTTAATTTAAGTTTGTCACCAATATTTACATTGTCATAATCTGCGCATGCGTCTGAAGAAAACTTGTTTACTACTGTGAGGCATTCCTTTTAGCTTGGAAATAGCGTCCAATGAGATAACAGTATTTTCTCGCTACGGACTATCAGCACAGAATTACGGTGTGTTCATTGATTGTGTTTGTTCACGGTAGTTACGGGTCGAGCGCTTTACGCTGCCGAGGCAGCCATTTTGATCTCCGGATTATTATGGCGAATTCTCACAAGGATTCAGATAGTGATGCTTGGGCCCTTTTAGCATTAAAATCAGCTCCCGCTAGCCCTTCAAAAGTGCAATGGAGTCCAGAACCCAAAGGTGCAGCTATTGCAAGATTAGAAGGTCGAGAATTCGAGTATATGATCAGACAATACCGCATCACGATAGGACGCAATAGCCGTGTTGGTGAAGTAGATGTAAACATGGGTCATTCCAGTTTCATCTCTAGAAGACATTTAGAAATTACTTTCGAAAGCCCACACTTCTTTATGACATGCAATGGAAAAAATGGAGTTTTTGTTGACGGAGTCTTTCAAAGGAAAGGTGCAGTTCCTCTACAGCTTCCAAAAACGTGAGTATTCTCTAAGCCTAAAACGTGTTTATGTTCACCCACGTTTTTAGTATTATTCTACTTTGTTTGTTTACATTTTTGTTTACAAATTTATAATGCTTCTGTGTAACGTTTATTGTTTTTCTTGTTAAGATTATCTAGATTTAATGAATAATTTATTTTGTGTATTGTTTTTTGTGCTTCATTATTTTGTTTTGAATGTGTAAACAAAACTGCGCTTTTCAATGCCGACATGTAGGCTTACGAAAGCACGCCTTCTTAAGTTTATTCGCATGATTTATTAATATTTTCTGAGTTATTGATAAGATATTAGGGTTTTATGCTAGTGATTTGATTGAAATTAATGTATTATTTGTTACAATGCTTAAATTATAGGTACCGGCTAATGTTGTTCTGGCGTGTGCCGATTGCATAAGTTGTTATTTGACAGTATAGACTTTTCTTACACCATTTTTAATCAGATTTACTAATCTTCTTAAGATTTACTCCACTTAAAAGTGCTCAGGGTATTGCATATAAGATATTAAGTCGCATGTAACACAACACAAATGATTTCTCAATATAACCGAATTTCTTTGTTTTTATAAAATTTTGTGATATCAGTTTTACATTATAATAAACGGAAAATCTAAAATGCAGATTTATTTGTTATAATATTCACGGAGGTGTACTTGGTGTTAACACGTAGAAAGTTACGGAACCGGTAGTATCTCCAAGTCTTACAAAATGGTAGTGTATTTACATTGTTCTATTTGTGGTTTTTCTGCTTGCAAGTAGCTAGAAATATATTTTGCCCCCGTTTTTTGTCAACTATAGTTTTTATAACATACTTTTATAGTATTTATCTGCAAAAAATGTATATAAATATTGAACTGAACTGTTTAGGGTATAATATATACTTTAGTTTTAAAAGAGTAAATCTGGGGATTTTTAGTTATTTAAATTGGAAGCATTTTTTGTTTCTCATAGTTGGTATTTGAAAATAAATGAAAAATCTGACAATAGTATTTTTTTATAATTATGATTTCTGAGTATTTATAATGAAAATGTTAGATCCATGTTTGATCACTTAGGATCAAGTTTTGACAAAAACAGACTGCAGATTATCAATATATCAAGTATTAAAAGATTTGTGATAAGGGTTTAACATATAAAATATTTCTTGTAGTACCTGATTTTAAATACTTTAAATCTTAATTCATAATAGTATAATTTGCATAACAATTTTTCTTTTCTCCAATTGAAGTAAACTTCCAATTGAACAGAGTTACAGGTGAATAGCTATATAGCAATGCACTTGTGTTTACTTTACATTTTTAATGGAATAATTAGTTTAAGCAGCTTATATCATGCTTTACCCTTCTCCCTTTAGTTTTAGAAAAAAGATAATTGTGTTTAATAATTTTAAGTTTACATTAATATAAATTGGAAATATATATATTTCTATTTTTGTGATGTCTGATTACTTTTACAAAACAGAAGTTTCATTATGTGTGTGTATATATATATATATATATATATATATATATATTATATATATATATATATATATATATATATATATATATATATATATATATATATATGAACGACATTTTTCCCCTAAAATTATTTGTGTGAATCAAGTTTGTAGTGGGATTCAAAATTTTAGACTGAAAAGTTTCTAGAATATCACCATTATAGATAATTTAATACAGTATATATTTTGTAATATAAGCCACTGGTTTTGTGCTATATTTTAGTAATTAAATTGTTATGCTACTCAATAATTTTTACATTTTAATACCTTTTAAATTCTTAGAAAATTTTTTTATATATGTATGTTTTTATGATTTTCTTGGTTTTAAACAATGCTGTTAACATTTAGTAATTATTAATTTTCCTCGTTTTCTGCATGTATGTTATTTTTATGTACCTTTTGGAATGTGAGGGACATGGTTAAGATGGTTGCTACCATAATGTGGCTGACATATGTCACAGGCACCGTCTGCATCATGTCAGAAGTTGCCAAAGATAAGAATTTTGTTCTATGAATTCCCCATCTGGTCATTTCTGATGTCATTATGACTTAGTCACCTATGATATATCTTGACCACAATAGCTGGTTGGTGACTGAATCCATATATATAAAGGAATTTGTGTCTGTCTGTCTACTCAATAGACTCAAAAACCATTCATCCATTCGCCATGAAAATTTGGGAAATTATTAGGTACATCCCTAGGAAGGTTTTTGAAAATTTTTAACATTCAAAATCCATTCCTTCCCCCTTTTTCGAGTTTTTCATTTCATAATTCCAAGCATTATTTTCCCCGATTAAGTGCAAACGATAACTTTTCAATTTATCACATCATAACTAAGTGAAAGAAGTAATATTTCTAGCAATGTGACATCATCCCGTTAATCCCATGCAATTGTTTTAAGTGCAGTTTTCCTCGGTTAAAAGCAGGAGTTTAAAATTTTTAATTTATCACATAATAAATAGGTGAAAACGATATTTTTTATCCTTATGATGCCATTTCTTTAAAAATCCCATTTATTAATTTCTTATTTTTATATTATTTAAACATTGTCTGTGTAGTATCAATTCGATTTCACCTAGAAATTGAGATATAAAGTAATTAACTTTCATTTCTATGTGGTGCAAATTATAGCATTTTTATATAAGAACTAATTTTAAATTGAATTCTTGGTTAATTTTTACGTTACAATGAAATGTTTATCAATAATATTCTAACAAAGTACAAATTTCAGTGACTCTCATAGGCAAATAAAAACCTATCATTTTATACAGTTATCTTCATATTCATATGGTTGTCAATATGAATGTATGTTTCTGTTTCATACAAAACCATGTGGTTTGTGATAAATTTCCTTAATTTTGGAAAATATTTATTAATACCAAAAAAATTAGCACTGTTGCTATCAAAATGTCTGCTTCCTATTCTACCACGTAATATGGCAAGATCTATTAACGTTGCTATTCAATATACAGTAGTAATACCATAATGTAATTTAGGGTTAAAGTTATATTTTACCATAAAAACAGTGAGCAAATTTAATATGACACAAATTTGATTATATAAACTGAATATTGTTATAATATACTTATAATAGAAATATATAAATATGCTAATGACTCGAGTTGAACTGTGACGAATTTAAAGAGTTATGCACAAAAGGAAATCTTTCTATAAAAGTAATATATTAAGTTCACCTTAGCAAACCACAGGTACACTTGCTAGTTGAAAATAAATGCTGATAATTACTTCACACTGATGTGAAGTAAATTGACAGAGCTTACACTCAATTAGTATAATTTATTTAACCTACGTTATTTTGTGCTTTTTATGTAATATATTTTTTAAGATTAGCATCAAGGTAATTTGTAACGTTTTTCCAATGACATATTGCCGAACGATGGCCGATTGGTTAGGGTGCTGGCCTTCGGATCCGGAGTTCGTGGGTTCGAATCCCACTGTGGCATGGATGTTTGTAGCCGTTCGGAATCGGCTTTAAGCAGTAGGTCCCGGTCTCATTAGCCCTCGTGTTGCAAAAAGTAGACCGTAGCGCTCCAAACCAAACCAAACCAATGACATATTAGAATTAAAATTTATTGAGATTGATTTTATAGAAATTTAGTATTGAGCATCACAATATTTATTTGTATTTTGGATGTGTGTAATTCAGCGTGAAATATCATATCTAAATTTGGGTCTTTGTTTAAACTTATTAAACTTTGTTTCCTGATCCTATTTTAATTTAAATTGTGTATATATGAATATGTAACCATATCCATAAGCATTTGTCCATATTATTTATATGTTTTTAAAAAATATTTCTATTATTGTGTTATACTGTGTCAATATCATTAATAGACTGTGTTCTGTACAAAAAACTGTACTTGAGTGTTATTATATTAAAAGAATTTTTGCTTATATTTTACTTGTAATGCAAGATACTCATTTTTTTTTCTGATTTTAATTTAGGTGTGTATTCAGGTTTCCAAGTACGAATATCAAGATTATGTTTCAATCTCTAATAGATGAGAACAACCCACCCTTCCATTCTCGTGTGCCAGATTCACCTTGTAAACCAATGGCTCCATTACGTATTAGTATACCAGAAAATGAAGGAAATTTTTCAAGTCCTGTTCCATCGCCTACAGGAACAATTAGGTGCATATATTTTTTAAAAAAATGTCCTAATGCTTTTGTATACTGTATTTATTCTATGTCATTGTTAAATATATTAAAGAACTCAAAGTTTAAAATGTTTAGTTTTAAAGAAACAAGATTTTAAAATAACTTTTACACATGTACAGTTTATCATTCACATAAAAAAATATTTATTAAATAGAGCTATTATGATAATTTTTCTTCAATATTTCCATAAAAGACACTCATCTATGTAGATGATTTAAAAATTTTTGGAACTTGTATTTTATTTGTATTAAGATTTTATCACTAAAATAAATCATGAGTATTTTTGCTGTGAAATTTTGATATTTAAACAATGAACTTGTCAATAGTAGTTTAGCACCTTTTTTAGATATTGTACTTGGTATATTTCATACGTATTTATGCTAAATATTGGATTTTTTTTTAATAGATTCTTTTTGCTTAAGATTTTGATAGCTAATTAGTAGATTATTTGCATTGAATTTGAATTTTGTATTGCATATAATAAAATAGTGTGTGAATTTGGTTTTAATTTTAATGGCTTTAAAGTAGCACATATATAGTCTGTATAATCTACCTGTACATTTTTATGATTCCTTTTCAAGTAAAGTAAGATAAGATAACCAGCATGTTTTTAAACCAAAATTTTATATATTATTTCAATCAAAACCAGAGATTAAGCTCAATCTTTCAATAGATATTTAGATTTATAGGTTGTAATATTTTATGTATGATCTGCTGATAATATATTTAGACAGAGCCCTAACAAAATATTTTGAAATATTACATGATCTATTTTCTTCCTGTAACTTTTTTTATAATGTAATTGACTTGCATTTGTTTTCTAGTGCTGCAAACTCTTGTCCCACAAGTCCAAGGGGAGGCTCTCATCGTCGAAACTTTGGAAATGATTTACAGATTGCTGCTGTATATGCTGTTGCAGCATCATCTTCAGAAGAGAAAAAAGTAAAAGTAGAAGCTACCCCAACCTCAAATTCAGTCTGTCAAGCTCCACAGGTATCATTGGTTACTGAAACTGTTGTGACAACAGAACCAGCTGGAACTAGGGACGACCAAAAGCCTCCTTTTTCATATGCACAGCTAATAGTTCAAGCCATATCTTCTGCACCTGATAAACAGCTTACTCTTAATGAGATTTATTCATATATCACCAAACATTATCCATTTTACAGAACCGCAGATCGGGGGTGGCAGGTGAGGAATTTCTTTTTGCTTTTTTATTACTTCATATAATATTTTGGCATTTTTTCAGTTCTTTTGGCTCATCAAAATTTGTTTTGAGTGAAAAATGCTTATTTTTAATTGCTTTTATTTAGTTTAACTTTTTAGCAGAAATTTTCTAAATAATTTTTAAATATCTTCCTGACTTACTAGAGATCTGAAACTTTTCACATAATTTCATTTCCAGTAACAATGCAATATTTCATTAAAAAAATTGATATAGAAGAGATAAAAAAAAATCAGTGTGGTAAATGCAAAATACTGTTCAAAGTACTTGGAATCTCATTTGCAGAGAATTTAAACTAGTTTTGCCATCAATTTACAAGTGGCATGACTAAAAAGTTTGTTATATTTAATTTTTGATATATTTGTGATTTTCCATATGATTTTAAGTAGTACTAAATTGGTCATTTTTCTTGTTTTACTGTGTAAGAATAATTTTGTATAGTAAAACTTTACCAATTTGTTATTTGCAAAATTTCAAATTATTGGTAGTTGATTTAATAACATAAGTTGAAAAAATTATGGATAAAAATTGATTACAAATTTGAGATTAAAAATATCAAATATAAAAGATTTTTAAAAAATTTTATTTAAAAATTAGCTTTTATATAACAAATGTGGTAAAAAAGAAGTAAAAATAATTTTAAAACAGTGCATGATAGAGAAATTGTTTAAAGCTCCTAGTTGCATAACCAAGTCAAATGATGGCCTAATGGTAGATCACTGCTCTTTAGTACTGGAGTCTGGCCAAACCTAGTCACACAACCCATCATAACAGCTAACCCATCCTATAGGAGCTTCTATTATGATGTCTCTATTATCAGTACATTACTATTTTCATATAGGAGCTTTTTTTCACAATTTCTCTTTAATATGCTGTTTTAAATTGATTTTTTACTTAATGTATTTTTTACTTAATAAAAGGTACTATTACATATTGAAGAAATATAACTTTATAAATCTATTACATTATGAAATTTCATTGAGACACTATAGTAATGAAAAAAAATTTCTACTAAGATCATTACAGCTTATTTCTTTTATGTAGGATTTATTTTTAATTTTTTAAACATTACACAATGTATATTATCTTATTTTCTCTGCTACGTTGCCTTACACTTTATGATTTTTTTTAGAATTCCATTCGGCACAATCTGTCTCTTAATCGTCATTTTGTCAAAGTTCCAAGACCTCAAGAAGAACCTGGTAAAGGAAGTTTTTGGAAAATTGATTCTCAGTCTGAATCAAAACTTATTGAACAAGCTTTTCGCCGGAGGAGGCAAAGAGGTGTTCCATGCTTTAGAGCACCTTATGGTGGGTTATCATCCAGGTAAGTCTTAATTTTTAAGTATTAATAAAACACATTGAATACTTATATTCTATTGTATTTAGTTCAGAATATCATTTACAGTAGAATGTAAATGTGTTATTCAAAAGTTAGTGTTAAATTTAAAAATCATAGGTAAATATATCATGGATGATTGTTCTTTGGGGAGTCTGGAAATAATCATTCCTTCTAGGTTAAAATTTTCTACCATGGTAGTTTTAAATCGAAGAAGCAAAAAACACTTTTAAATAAGCTAAAATAAAAAGGCTTCTTGTCAAACTTTGGTTATTGCTTGCGTTTAATGTTTCATCTGCAAATTATTACATGATTCTGTCATTTATCAGTATTTTTACCTTGTTTTTAAGAATTGGACAAATTTTATGCTTTTTTTTTCAGTTTTTTTTTTTTTAAATCCTGCTTTTTATTATTTTGTTCTTTAAAATAATTTAGGTGCTAATACCCTATTCAGATAATGAAATAGATTCCTTTAAAAGTGTGTGAAAATGTTTTAGGTAATATCTCTGATTTTAAATTAAATGCTAGCCTTTCATTTAGTTTATGAACTCATACGCTAATTCTACACTTCAGTAAAACTTAATTGTCTTTTTTATGGTAATAAATTAAGATTATAAATCTGCTAGACCTTCATTTTAAGGTTCTACTTCCATTTTTAAAAGCAATTACTTTAAAGAATAACTTTTGTTTAGAATCTAAATTAGTAGTTTGATAATACTGAATGATCCTGTAATTTGAGTTATAACATTAGAATCTTTTTTCTCTCTGTTTATATGTGGATTTTGCAGATGTTTTGATTCAGTTATTTTTTACAGATCGGCTCCAGCATCTCCAAATCATAGTGGAGTTAGTGGATTAGTCACACCAGATTCATTGTCTCGGGAACCTAGTCCTGTACCATCTGATAATGCTGCTGATTCTGCAACTGATGCTGTTACTCAAGCTACACCAGCTGTCATCACTCAGCCAGCTTACATAGCACTTACTCATGATATTCAAGTTAGCCATACTGCACCAGGATCACCAGGTATTTTAGATGTTACCTTATGTTCTGTGCAGCACCAGTTTATTTATAAAACAAAATGCAAATGATATTGTAAAAGATTACAGGGTTCCACGGTCCTTAAAAGTCCTTAAGTGCTCCTTAATTTTAGCTTTCATTTTTAGGGGCCTTTAAAACTACTTAATTTTTGGCAAAGTTCCTTAAAAATTCCTTAATTTTTAAATTGGAATGTGATAAATTTCTCCATTAATGCGATCCACCGTCGTCACATGATTTCCTATCAGTTTTCTTATGGAACAGTGTTTTCTTAGTTACTTATTATTTGACCCATAAATAATCTTTTGCATACTGAAAAGGTTTAAAGTCAGCTTCCCTTTCCTAATACCTAACAGTCCTGCAGATTTAAATTAAATGAAGAATGGAGGATGGGGAGTTTGTAGATATTTCAGCTACTTATGGAAGTTTAATCTTCCTTGCATTGAATGTAATAGAAAAGTCTAAAACTTTCTTCTTTGCCAGGTAACGTCAAGTATAATCAGCTAGTATATATATATATATATATATATATATATAAGGAAAATTCTCAGGGGTTTTCAAAACTTAAATCAAGGGTAAAAATTCCCACGTCATTTTCCTTTCCCCTTTTTAACCCCTAACTAAATTGACCACTGGGGCTACAGTTTACGCCCTCGGAGAAGGGGCCTGACCAATTATTATCCTATATGGCCCTAGCGGACAATTTAGGAAATTTCCAAATAAAAAGGAGATACATACTGCCGGAGACATTTTCTAGAGATTTTTCCACAGATGTTGACCAAGGTGTTACGTGTCTTGTTAATATAACTACATGCTAGCTGACCCTTCAGTTTGTCCTGTCCCTATGATGAAGTAGGAACACGTCCTTCAACTTTATCTTAATAAAGATCTTTAGCTGAAATGGTATCATTTTTATGGCCATGACTGCAACCACCCAATGAGAAGTCAGTCTCATTACATATATATATATATATATATATATATATATATATATAATATATATATATATATATATACATATGTACATATATATATATAATTTTATATATATATATAAAATATATATATATATATATATATATATATATATATATATATATATATATATATATATATGTCAGTCATTTTTAAACCCTCAGAAAGTACTGTTTATAATATTGTATTTTATTCACAGTTTGTAGTTTGATCAATCAAAAAGATTTAGATGTACATTTTTCAAAATTGGTTTTTGTCAAATAGATATATCTTATTACTAATTTTTAGGCATTTTTAAAAACATAATTCTGAAATATTGTAGGGCATTTATTGAACATGCCTTGTCTGATTCATAATCATTAAAATATGTTCCCCAGGAAATAGGGTTTATGTCGTTATGCGGTGTATTTCAAGTAGGTTTTTATAAAAAGTTGCTGTGGACCTTAAAAAGTCCTTAATTTTTTATCTAGAAAAACAGCGGGACCCCTTGATTATTACTTAAATTTTTTAAAAATTTTCTTTAACTAGTGCATGATATATATTTCTCTTTCTGTAGTAAATACTACAAATTTCTAGGTATGCTGATGTTCTTTTTAATTGTCTATGTGCACATTGTAGATGTTTTTAAAAATAATTTAATTCAGCATTATAAAATAATTTAATGAATAAAGTAGTCCTTATTCAATACACACCCAAAGTTGAGCCACTTTTTTAATAATCAATTATTCTTCACAATTTTCATAATTTTTATATTCCTTGGGATTATAAATTGTAATAAAGTTAAATTAATTTGTGTTTATAACAATGTCACATTTATTGGAATGAAAAATAATATATATATCAGTTTATTTTAATTAAGTATAGTGCTGTACAGGTTACTTCTCCTCAGTAAATGTGGTAAGTTTGTTATGCCATAAATATTTTTCACGACTGCAGAACTTTCCGCCCAAAAAAACCTGTGTAGGTTTATTTATTTATTTAAAAAAACCACTAAAAGCTTGTTTAAAAGTGGGTTTATTGGGATTTTTTTTTAGAAATGTAAAAAGAAAATTGATAAATTTACATACTTTTATTCTTTTAATGTTATTCTATTTTAGCATATTTTGGAAACATCTAAATTAAAACTATGCATTGTTTAACATTATTAATGCATTGCTAATATAAACACTGACAATGTTATTTTATGTTTTAATCATTGAAGTTTTAGCAGATATTAAGTTCATATTAAACAAAAGTCTGGTGTTATGCTCCCCACTTTATACATAATAAATATTAAGAATCATAAATTTCATGGCCTTTTACATTTAAAAATAATTTTTAATTTATGTATATATACACACATGCATATGTATAGCTATAAATTAAGCAAGCTATTAAATAATAAAAATTATCATAATCTCTGAAACACAGAGACTTTTATTCCCCCACCTAGGCTGCTGTTTTTTAAGTCATGGTATTAAATTGCTTAAAATTAGAATGCTGTGTTAAGCATTCTAACTAAGAGATATTAAGTTGATATTTGAGGTCAGATGTTATATTCCCCATTTAGATCTGCCTCTTATTTACTAAATGAAAAAATAAAAATCATGAATGTGTGTGTGTGTGTATATATATATATATACATATATACATACATACATACATACATACATACATGGTTTCCGCGCACCTGGAAAGTCAGGGAAAATCATGGATTTAGACAAAGGATTAATTTTGTCATGGAAAGTCTTGATTTTTCAAGTAAAATGAGTGAAAGTCATGGAAAGTCATGGATCCGCTAAACTATCGATTAAAAAAATGCATTGAATTGTTTAATTCTATTTTTACTTGTCATTTGGCTGAAATTGCCGAGTTTGGTATTTATGTATTATCTTATTGACCATATTGCCAAGTAAAATTTGTTCACCAAGGAAACTCAAAGCAAGAAAGCTTAATGGGTGGGTAAATGTATATTATTCTGGTTTTTTCTTAAATTGTAGATTAAAATTTTATTAATATAATAATTATTTTTTAATAAAAATTAGTTAAGATTTTTGCACAAAATATAAGTTTACCTCTAGGGATATTGTATATAAACAAACATTATAGGGTTATATTTGGCTATTATTCATGGTCACCTGGATAATACCAAAGTACTCTGAATTCAAATTGGAAACATTTTGATTGAAAAACTGCTATATGATTAAACTTAGGTATGTAGATACAACAATTTATTTTTATGTATGTTAGTTTATTAACACTTATAAAGTAAGCTTATAGTTTTTTTATGATAAAATTCCTGTAATTTCTCTAAAAGCATATATTTTATTTGTATGTACATCAGAAGTTTTATTCATATATACTTTAATGAAAGCTTTTTAAAGTCATGGAAAATGATTTGCTAAATCAGGGAAAGTCATGGATTTGAAAAATTTTATTTTGGCAGATACCCTGTATATATATATATATATATATATATATATATATATATATATATATATATATATATATATATATATATATATACATATACAAACTATGGTTATGCTTTTGATTATATAATGGATTTAGTAATTTTGAAAATCCCAATAAACCTGAAATCCTCCCCCGCTGATGCTTAAGCTCCTTATTTATTTTATGTATTTAAATAAAACTGATTGATTTTAGGGATCATATCAAAGAGATTTATGTAGATCAATATGTAGATTAATGAAAAAAGTAAATGTTTTGGTAAGAATCTTTTCCTTTATTTTCTTTCCGTTTATTCTTTCTTTCCTTTAAGTCTAGCGCAACTAGAAACTTTTTGCTGGTTGGGGGGGTTAATTGTCATTAAATTAAGAAAAGTATTAAATTAAATTAGTTAATGTAATTAAAGTATTAAATTTTAAGTAAACCCAATTATTTTACCTCCCAAGCCCACCCCCCCTTCTGGTTGCACGCCTGCCTTAAGGACCCATTTATTACGAGCACTCAGATTTAACGAGTAACTGTTACGGTCCTTTTGTGCTCATTATAAATGAGTTCGACTGTATTTTCAAATTCCTGGGAAGGAAGACTGAAAAGAGAGAAACACTATTTGATATAATACATTTAAGCACTCATTCATGTTTGTAATTTTGTTTCAATTACTTAAAAGGTTTAATTTTTTTCTGTTAATATTTGGTTCTCAAATATTGATTTAAATAATGATTCTTCAAGATACAAAGTATGTAGAAAGGAGCAGCAACAATAGAGGATGTGAAGTAAATGCTCTTTTGTAAAATTTATTATTACTGGTAATAGTTAGGAAATTTCTAAAATTGGGTATCAGATTGAACGCTGAATTTTTATTTTTTGGTTATAGTTTGTAATACTTCCAAGATCAAAAAAATATTGTAATTTGTGTTTATACTTGGCTAAAAATATGAAGTATTCTGTTTGTGGACATTTGATTACATTGTTTAAATAGTTAATTTTTATCTTTTAGGAAGTATTCATACAGTTGAAGTAGTGAGTACACCACCATCACAACCTGCAGCTGAGCAAACTATTATAACAAATGGAATTTTGATCAATGGTTCCCATACAAATGGCGTGAAAACGGAAAATAATGGTATGTGTCAAATCTGTATATCAGGAAATGGCATTTGCTAGTTATATGAGGAGGATATAAAATATTCCTGGGGGGGCCATTGACTTATATTCATGAGAATAATTTAATTTCTGAGTGCGTTTTCATTACTAAAGTAAAATTTACTGATACATGAAAAAAGAAGAATGAAGGCTAACTTATGCAATTGAGCTTTAAATAATATGTATATAGATTATTGGTAGAAAGTGAGAACAATTGATAATATCTTAAAACAGTTTACATATTAGTTGGTTGTCATATCAGTCCCAAAGTGCAATGAGAAAAATTCATCTGACTGCAGGAGTAGACCTCTTTTCAGCCCTAATTTTGGCATTTACAAGAGGTCTACTAAAGCATCCAGTAATCTTCCAAATTCCTCCATTAACTGCTATCCTGCTGTGTTCGCTTGTCAGTGGTGCCTGAGTGTGTAAATATTTGATGAGGGTTAACCAAGTAGGGCATCCAGAACTTGTGTGTTCTGCCCACTACTGATGGGACCGTTCCTGGAGGCCCATATGGGCCCAGATTGGTTCTTGATTTTATTATCCTAAAATTTAAATAATTTTGGTTACACTTATTGTTGATATACATCAGTAGTAAAATACTTACTAAAATATTTTGATTTGACATTAAATTTTAAGCTAAATTCTTATTTTACCTTAAAATTTAATGTCAATAAGTAGAGTTGTTTACATATTTAGATATTTTTCCAAATTGGGTTCATATTTTTTAAATACATTGAATTTGTAACTGTATATGACTTCAGTACACAAAATATATTTTATTTTATGATTTATGTTAAATTTCATGAAGAATATAGCCTGTATAATGATAGCCTCAAAGAAATTCAACATATGTAATATGGCATATGTTAAATTTCTTGGAAGCTACCATTATATATATATATATATATATATATACATATGTGTGTTCATTATATTTTTTTTCTTTGACTATCATGAAAAAATGATTTTGTACACTATTTCAAGCCCTTAGATTACTTGTTAGGTTGTAATATATCAGTGTATTATGAGGGAGAGAGCATGATTATATCATGATTATAACAGGTACAAAGCATGCGGATTCACAATATGAAGGCTAATATCCCTCAAGCATACTTCAAATTTGTTTCAAGTAAGCTTGTTTCATAATTTATTTCAAATGCATTTTCATTTTTCGTGTATATTAGGCTTAATTGCTTTCAGATGTAAATGACAAATTACCCCTGAAAGATTACCCTTTCAAAAAGCTTTCACTGGTTCTCAGGGAAGTTATTTTTCTCTTATTTACAGATGATTTATTGATACATACTTAGGATGAAACAGATATTTGGTGACCATCCAGCCTTTTTAAATATTTTGGACCCCATTCAGATAACTTTAAGAGAAATTTAAAAAACAAACTTTCTTCAGTAGTAAACATCTATAGTAGCACAAAAATTTAATGTAAAACTAACTGTACTGAAATGGAAGATTCATTTCCATTACTTTCTCAAGAATTCCTAATTCAAAAGTCTTGGGAGGACAAAGACACTCTACTTTTTCAAGATGTACATATTCACGTTGACATACGTTCACATCACTATAAAGTGTTTATAATGACAAATCCTGATGTTGAATCCTTTGAAAACATCAAGGATTTTGTCAGTCAGTTCTTAATCATATCAATTCTTTTTATAGGATTTTCTAAAGAAAATAGAATTTTCTCTATTAAAATTAAATCATTCAGAACGTAGATTTAACAAATAATTAGTGTATTGTAGGTTATTTTACAAGAAAAAAAAACAGTAAGAGAGTATTTCTCAAAAAAATTATTTATTTTTTATTAATTTATTTCTTTTTAAGTAATTGGATGTTTACATTAGTTTTTTTAATATAATTAAGGTCTTGGATATGGATGATTCTAATTTAAAGACTTCAGACAATTCATAATTGTAATGTTGTCATTGATACGAACAAAAGACGGTTAAAAGGATGCAAGATATAAATTGTATTTTAAATGGGGATTTATTTTAGTGTTTTTCTGTTATTAATTCTGCCAAGGTGTATGCTCTTAGATAATAGGAATTCAAATAGTTTTTATTATGTGTAGAATGTTTTAAATGCAATACTGTCTTATTAATGAATATTATAGAAGGGAAATATTCTTGCAGGTTTTGTAAAACGAGTATATTAGAATATTTAGCATGTTAAGAGTTTTCATAAAGTAAGGAAATTAGTGATAATGTGATGATAATTAGTGATGTAATTAGTGATGATAGTGATAGTAATTAGTGATAGGATTCCTGATTAAAACTTATTTGTGCAATTACATTTTTATTCATAATTATTCATACTAAAATTTAAGTCCCCTCTAGCCATTTCATAGAGGCATTGCTTGTGAACATTTGTAAGTGAAACTGCTATTGATAATCTAGCCGAACGATGGCCGATTGGTTAGGGTGCTGGCCTTCGGTACCGGAGTTCGTGGGTTCGAATCCCATGGTGGCATGGACGTTCGTAGCCGTTCGGAATCGGCTTTAAGCTGTAGGTCCCAGTCTCATTAGCCCTCGTGTTGCAAAAAGTAGACCGTAGCACTCCAAACCAAACCAAGCTATTGATAATCTAGTTTTTCAAAGAGGAGATTAAACAAAGGAGATACATAAATTTTGTAACTAGGAATAAAGGGATCTCATTCTTTCTCAAAATTTGGTATTTTAGAATTATTTGCAGAATGGGGCAAAGTTTTGTGTACCTGAGCAAACACATTAATAGCACTCAATTTTGTTTGGATATTGTTTAGCATTTAATATTATCTTCTTGTTTATTACAGAATTTCTTTCTGTAAAAGTTTTTATCTCTTGATCCCGTGAAAAAAATCTGGCAGGTTTCACTGCATTTATTAAAATTTTAATAGATGCTTACTTGCTTATGGAATTTTAAGGAAAATGTTATAATCTTTGTTGAATGAAACAATTTGAAGTTAATTGTGATATTTCTTTTTAGAAAAGACTGTCAGTCAGAGTATGATTCCAACTTCAAAACCTCGAATCTTGCTGTGTGGCCAAAAATTGCAAACCTGTGACTCACAGCCTGCATCTCAGGCCACTGTGATTGTTCAGGCACCTCCATCAGCAATGACTGGTTTCTCGTCAAATGTTTTGACAGTTGTTACTCCATCTGTGGTATCAGAAGAAAAGAATTCAAGTCTGTATAGCAATGCTTCATTCATCGCTCCTCAACCACTTTCAGAAGATGGCTCACAAAATGTGGCTAAACCATTTAAGCGAGTATATACTGCCAGTAATGAGCTTGAGAATTCTTCAGTTTCTGATAATAGCACTGAAAATAATGTTGATGTTAAGAGGCCAAAGAGTGAGTCAAGTACATAATTATTTGAATTGTATATTAAATGAAGAAGGAGGAACCTTCAATTGTAATTAAATTATGTAAGGCAGATGTATTAGTTGATTACTTTCGTTGTGACATTTAACATGACTTGGTTTTTCCTCAAGATTGTGACTTGTTTTCATATTGTGAGAAGAAAGTGTACATAGGATTGAAAAACTGAGCTTATGTTACTTGAGAGCAAAGCTGCTTTTTGCAGTTTATTCAAAAATGCTTAAAATGAATAATCTTTCACCTTGATTTTGGTGCACATAATGAATTAGTCATTATATTCCTTATGATGTATAGATATTGTAAATGGATATGTAGTTTGCATTTCTTAATTTTCTCATGTTCAGTCCTCATGCATTTATAATAGTGTATCAAAATCATTATTTTATTCTCTTTCATTCCTATGTGTGATATTTTCCCTGTCTCCTCTTTTTGTTCAGTCATTAAATATGCATTTGTTGTGTTTTGTTATTTTTAGTTCCTGCTTTATGAAGGCATATGAACGAAAAAGCTCGATTCCTCCTAAATTTCCCAATTGTTTACCATTCCAGTGGTGAATCAAGATCTAGCTTATTATGATGATTCTCTCCTCTCTTGTTATCCTATTAAGGGAAGAAAATCAATGAATTGTTGAGTGTAATGGAGGAAGTTAAAAATTTTTATTTTGAAATCTTGACAAAAGAAGCTGGGTGAATCCTGAAATAGCTTTCTAAAAAATGGGGATGTATAGTTCTGAAGGTTTAAAAAACTAAAAGAAAATTTACCCTATTACCATTCATGATATGTTTGTATATAATTGTAAATATTTTTATGTGTGTGTGTGGAAGAGCATGTGTATATACATCTATAATTTACAGTAAAACCTCTTTTTGGGCACAACTGCTAATTTTTCGTTTTGACATTTTATAATGGTGCAGTTAAAAAATAAACATATAACTTACCAAAAGTAATGAGTTTTTATTTTAATATTTAGGTAGTGGGAGATATTTGCATTTTGTTGAATCTCAGTTGATCTCTTTAAAGGCAGTACCATGAAACTAATAATGAAATTCCATAGGTGGAGAAATGTTATTGTTAAGTTTTAAATCTTAATTTATTAAAAACAACAACAACAAAATAGTACGGTTTATTTATAGCTGTCCACTTAGAGAGGTTTAACTGTATACACATACTAAATATTTATGAAGCTATAGTTAGGTATTGAGCCTGGTTATTTTGAAGTTTTGGTATGTTGGTAAAATAAAAGAAAAACAGCATACAGCTGTAATATCAACAAATGTTTTGAATTCCTTCATTTAACCCAATATTTAAAAATTTTACTTTAAAGTACAAGAAATATCACACTTTAACTATGGTACATTAAAACATTAGTAATTTGGAAATCAAACTTTATTAGATATAGCTCATTAGATTTGTAGCTTAAAGTGTTCAAAAGCTTTTATAATATTTAACTTGAATTCTTTTTTCCTCCTGATTTCTTTTTTTAAATACACATTAAATAATAAATTTCAAAACATATGAAGTAATATAAAATTTCTGATGTCTTACAACCTAAGTATATTGACTTTATTTAATTTACAATTTAGATTGTGTAGGTATATAATAATATATCTAATCTTTTGTATTATATATCCCTCACATTTATTTTCATTGTTTACCAGTTAACTTATCTTTTGATTTTTGTCATTGTATGTTAAATATCTCATTTATATTAATTCATTTCATAGCAGTTATGTTTGCATTGTTTTATATAACATTGTTTCTAACTGCATTTATGAAAACTTCAAATTTTTGGCATATAAAGTTTACACAATGTGTTTGATAAGTTTAGTTTTGCTTTTCTAATGACATGATTAGAAATTTTAGATGAACCACTTTTTGCTGCCTTGTTATAAATTAGTATTGCTTGAATAATTTAACATATCATAGCTTATGTTTTAAAACTAAGTAGCTTAACTTGATACCTCAAACTCCGATTTTTGTTCAAATATATTCTCTGCTCTCTAGGATTATACATTGTTGCTTATTGTTAAGGTGTATATATAGTGTATTTTTTTCAACTTTTGAATTATGAGTGCTTTGAAGCGTTATCAATTTAAATTTTTATACTGTAATATAGATTAAGTGTGAGATTCTGTATTTTTTACTGCATTAATTCCTGCCTTTTTTTCCCCTATAAAATTAATCTTAATGCATTTACTTAAAAAAGTAAAGCTTTCAATTGTCTTTTTTGAGTTCTAGTCAAAATTGCTTTGTACATGCAAGATTTTTAGATAAGAATTAAATGGGTGATCAGTAAAAGTATTCCAATCAGGCTTTTTTCTGGGAAATTAAAAAAAAATTTTTTTAACTGAAATTGTTAAGATTGTATTTTAATTTGCCAATAGAAGTTTAATAGAACTATAAAAGTCCTCTAATATATATTATTTAAAAGCAGAGGTATTCATTCACAATATTTTGGAATCTTATCTTTCCTCCTGATCCCCATTCAGTTAGCATTTTTTTTTTTTTACAATTTTTGTTATGTAACATAACTTAATTTTTCCCTTCTCATTAGCCCTCACGAGCAAATCAATAGACTGTAATGTTCAAAACCAAACCAACTTAATTTTTCAAAAATAAATTTGCTTTTTTGCTAAATTCTTATCAAGAACTATTACAATGCACATGTTTATTAAATATGCTGACATATTTGTCATTTACTTTTGTTTTGGATCACATTGTTTAATTTTCTTGTTTTGTATTCAAGCCCGTCTCAATAAAAGACTATTCTTCATAAATATTTCTTGCATAAAAAACCACACACAGTATTGAAACAATTTTATGTTACTTCATCTTTTGTCTGATACTGCCAGTTTTACAGTGTTTTAACATTTTTTAGTGTAAAAATGCAGAATTTGATCTTTAACTATCTTATTGAATAATAAATGTAATTCTGTATGTTTACATCTCTTAAAAACTTGTTTTCCATTTCTTACTCTGCTTGCGTCCTTTTCAAAATTGGCATTATAAATTCTATGCTGTAGGACAGTATTTATCGTTCATTCTATAAATCAAAGTAAAATGTTGCCCCTGTCTTTCGTCCTTCCCCTTGTGTGTGTGAATGATGTGAAAGAAATACTTATTACCTTAAACTTACGTTACTTGAGTGTTTCCACTTATGGTAGTATTAAAGTTTTTTTTTAATAGTATTTTAGAAAAATTCTTTCAAAATAGGAGTGATATAATTGTAAAATTACCTTAAGAAAAACCTTTTATTGGTCCCTTTAAATGTTTTGTAGTTTCCAAAATAGTGGATGTGTAAATTTTACCTATATTCAGAATGAATTCTAAACCACATGCAGAAAATTCTTTGTCTATCCTACTTTGTAAAGCTATCTTCTCCATTCTTAATTATTCAAATTATTTCAATGTGTTATTAAATTCTGTGTATTAATGAAGGAGATCCATATAACCTTCTACTAGATTTTATGATTTGCTTAAATCTGAAGTTTTTCTTAGTTTTATCTTAATTATAAACCAATGTAACTATCAAAGCCTTTTTTGTTGTTAGATTCCATATTTATCAATGACTCATTAGTTTATTTCTGCCATTTTATTTAGTGTTGATTACTATTGCCATTATTAATTAATACCAGATCAAAGGTTTTAATGCTTACCATCTCTGTGGGAACACATATTTTTTTTGAAGTTTTTAACATGTTATAATTCTTGTTATAGACTTCCTGACTAAACAAATTTGTAATTTCAATTAAAAAAAATTTCTATTTCAAGTCATTTTTGAAAATGTTACATTTATTCTGCATTAATGACATTGTATTCATATTGAGAAAAACTAAACTATAAAACAAAATTTATTAAGTTTCAACTTGTTATTTATTTGATGTGAGTGAATGAGTCAACATTATGTGAGAGATTGTCTAAGTGTGAAAGGTAATCATGTTTTTGTAGAAGAAAAGATAGAACATATATGGCATACTTGAAATTGGTCTTACTCAATCTTTAATTATCTGTGGTTTTTGAGTGCTGAATATGTTTTCAAAAAATTCACTTATAGATGCCACAAGTATGGAAATCAAATTTACTTATTTTATGATATTTGGTGGATAGTAATACTTAATACATATTCATACATGTCTCTACATCAGGTGCCTTAATGAGCAAATATGGTGGGGAGGGCTGAAAAATAGTCTGTAGAAGGAATTATTACAAATATTAACTGTAGAAGCACACTTGAAATATAGTTGTCAGAACTGATGTTTATTTGAAATGAAGGGAATAGATTTTTCTACATAATTACTAGAAATATTGCACTTGTATTTTTTCAAGCTCTTTGTGTTATACTCACTAGTTTATTTAATATGCCATGAATGCATAAAATTAAAAAAAAAATGATATATTTTAAAATTTGATCAAATATACCTAGTGGATAAATGTTTTTTTCCAATCTTGTTTTCATCAGATGTGTCTGTAATATTCAATCGTCTTTTCAATAGTTTGTCTAGTTAAAAGGTTTTATTGACTGTCAGTTAGTATTTCTTAAAATAAGCTGAAAATCAGTTTCTGTCATAAACATTTTTGTTCATTTTATAAGGTAGGCTTTGTAATATGTTCACTAAAAGAAGTTTTTATTGCATATAATAGAATATATTCTAATTCAAATAAAGCTTATAATAATTGCTAGCAAAAGAAACTGGTTCATATATATATTATTAAATAAAAATTAATTGTAATAGCATATTATTTTATAGTACAAACTTTTTTCTTTGAAACAATATGCATCTTGGTAAAAGATGGAATTTGAATTATCTTTCTTTATAGAATTCCTGAAATCATTCAAAGCATATCACACTTTATAAAAATTAAAATGTAACCCTCCCCCCCCCAAAAAAAAATGATATATTGATTAGTAAATTAGATTTTGAATTTTAAAAATAATCATAATTTTGATTTATTGAGGGTTTTTTTTTCTCTCTGTAACAGTACATTTCAAATTAGCTATGAAATTTATATCGACTTTATTTAAAGAGTGTGTTGATTTGAAATTTAAGTTTTTAAAATCGTATCTTTATATGTGATTATAAAAAGCAGTTTGTAAAAGATTTTATTAAGAAAATTTGTTAACAGCACCTTAATTATGGAGAGTAATTGATTTTTTAAAAATTCTTTTGTCAAGGTGAAATAAGTGCTCAAGATGATATATGTATATATAATATATATATGTATATGTCATTAATATAAGGCTTTTGAAATGGTGAATCTGGTTCAAGATTATGTTAAGTGATACAAAATTATAATTTATTTTTCTTCGTCAAAAGTGTTTTTATCTAGTTTTTTTTTTAGATATTTGAACTTGATTTTTGGCATAATTGCATTTTTGAGTATATACTATGTATGGTTATACAACTTCTAAATATGCTGCAGTACTATATGAAATATGGAAGATGAACTTTTAAATGTACTGGAAAATAAATTGACTTATATTAGAAGTAGCACTTGTAATATTTGTTGCACATGATATTTAATGGATATGTATTTTGATAGTTTTTAGCTATACTAATTTATATAAATTATTAGCAGTGTATTAAGACTTGTGGATGCTAAAATTCAGAGTATAAGAAAGGAAACAAGTGGGTGCAATTGATATTTCAAAATTTCTGCCTGTTTATCTTGCAAATAATGCTACTTTTTATAATGTTCTTGTGCAAATATACAGAAAATATTGGCAATGCATCTCTCAAAATTTGATGTGAAATATAAATTTCTAAAGGTGAACTTGTGGTATAGCAAAGCTTATTGGTAAGAGTGAATGTAATATATTATTAATAAAGGAAATGACTTTCTTTTACATCAATATTTTAAATCAACTTTTAGATCAGTCTAAATTGAT
Organism: Pardosa pseudoannulata; assembly: GCA_032207245.1. Lineage (NCBI taxonomy): Eukaryota > Metazoa > Arthropoda > Arachnida > Araneae > Lycosidae > Pardosa > Pardosa pseudoannulata. The sequence goes on along the minus strand of CM063504.1, from coordinate 139,133,318 downwards.
TTAAATATATTCATGATTCTTTATTGTTAAAATGACATTTATTTATGACTGTATTCTGATAATACTGTAATTTAAAAAAGACTAATTAGTAAATGGATTATGACTTACATATTAATATGTCAACAGTGGGAATGCTGTAAAGGAAAATTAGTTTGTATTGTATTAAGGAACCTCCTTAATTCCTTTATTGCATTCAAGAACTTTGAGACTTTCATGATATATATATATGAACATGTATATGTGGCGAGAATAATGAATTTGAATTTCCTATTAAAAAAAAAAAAATCTCAATACAATTTACAATGCAAAATTTTTAATTTTAGTTAAGATTGATTTTGAATTGCCTGCTTTTGAGGACTTTGATTGCATTTGAAGTTGTAATAAAACTGATTTTTACTATACATCAGTGTATGAGTAAAACTTTAAAATCTTTTTTACCGAGTTAAGTGCTTTAAATGCAATATTTAGTTTGTTCAGAATTTGTGTAAATAAAACCACAAAAAATTAAATTTTTAAAAATTTGTTGTAAGAAACCTGGGTTGAGAGATTTTATCAGTTGGAGATGGATTTGCCGCTGTAAAAGTAAATTCAATTCTCATTACTTGGCCTCTAATTTGTACTTGTAAAAAATGTGAAGTGATGAATTGTGCAGCAAAGATATTGTTCCATTAATATAAATTTATTTCTTTAGAGATATTTTGTATAGTTGTGAAAAATATTAATGGTACTGAAAATATTTATTGTAGTTTTTCTGCGAGTGGGGAAACTACTGATAAGCATTTTTTAATACTCAAAGGAACTAATTCAGCTTCGTGCACTTTCTGCTCTTTAGAAATATTCTTCTGTCATTTTTGTAAGAAATGTCTATCTTCATTCTTTCAAGTTATCATAGGTTAAATGTAGTTAATGACTGTTTTGTTTCTTCAATATAATTTTATTGTATTATTTAACTATTAAATAATTTGTGTTTTAATTTTTCTAGATAAATGTTTGATGTGATAGTACCTCCTCTACTCATGAAATCTTACAGTGCTTTTGAACTAATCATTGTAAGAACCCATGTGAAATATATTTGATTTATGCTTTTACAAAGAATTTGAATCCATTATCTGTTTTCATATCACCCTACTAATGTCTGTTGTAAATTGTATAATCATTATTAGCTAAGTAAGATTCATGCAAAAAAAAAAGGAAAAAAAACTAAACACTTTAGCAGCATTTGAAAGGAGTCATTCATTTAATTTCTAATACTAAATAAGCAGTCATTTTTTTAAAACCTTTGTTTATTGATTAGTACTTTGTGTAAAGTCAAAACAGTAAATAACATGACTTTTTTTTTTAAACAATGGTACTTAGCAATAATGTATATGTAGTTGATTTGTGAAGCCTTTAAAACTTATTTTTAAATGAATAATAATCTAATTTCATCATAACTGTTTAATAAAATTATATATGTAAGGAAATAGCTTGGATCATTTTACATAAATATCTAATTGGTGCTTGAATTTTTTTTAATTGGATTTCTTTCATCTCATGCTGTTCTTAAATTTTGTGGAATTTTATTATTATGAAAAGTATTGCTGATTTTTTTCTTTCAGTTTAGTGGACCATTTCATTATCATTAGAGTTTCATTGAGCTTTGTATTATGAGCCCTTACAATGCCATGTAAGCACAACAGAAAATTTCCTAGCCAATAGTATTTTCCTGAATTAAATTTATTTGAAAACTTACCAATTTTATGTACGGACAGTAAAGAATTATAGCAATAAACTATTTGAATTTAAATTCAGACAAGGCATAATGTTATATGCTGAGCATATTAAAGTTGGAAATCAATTTTTTTTTATTGAAGTTTCTTGTCCAATAAATAACTTATATGTGAAGTATTTTCCAACAAAGTTAATATAATTTTAAATTTCTAAATTCATTTTGATTCTAATATATCCCTTTAATAAATCTTTAAAGCGATTAATATTTTTAAAACTTAAGGAGAGATTATGGATGAATTTATGTTTATGTATCTATTATATTTTTCAGTATGCTATCATTTTATTTCAACCTATGCTAATTATAGATAAACATACAACTGCATAATTTGTAGTAAGCTTGATGGAATTAAAAAAAAAAAAAAACTAGTCAAGGTAAGCCACATGTTAATATAAGTATAATAAAGCAAAGCAAAAAAAGTTATTTTATTTATTTTACTTTGATGTTATTGAAAGTTAAAATGCTTCATTTTTTTTCCATGTCTTGTTTATAAGTTGTTTATTAAATACTTATTTGTTGTTATTTCAACAAAATGTGAATATTTTCTGTATTTTTTTTTTTTTTACTTCGAAGTACAAGGTTTGTGTTGGCTCATTCAAGAAAGTCAAAGAAAAAAATCAGTTATGGTTTTTACTTTTCAAAATTCCACTTTTTTTTTTAGCTTCATTTCTTCTTTCTACATTATCAAAAAATTGTATATATATATCATATTTTTGCTTAGTTATTACATTTTTGTTCTTTAAGCAAACCATGAAATGTTTATTCGCCACAGTTGTCATTATGTACATTTTTAATGATATAGCTTTTTTTTGGTGTATACAGACATGTAATAAAATATATTAACATAATATTTATTGTATTTTAGAAGTTTTTAAACAAGTCAAAATAAGCACACAAAAACCTTAAATCACTTAAAAATCTAATATTAAACTCTGAGTAAAGAATGAGGTTAAGCGTTAAACATTTTATTCAGTTTAGCATTTAGTTTTGTACTTTTTTAAGCATATAAAATGCTTGAAGCTCTTAGATAATAAATAAGACAGTATTTACACAGTTTTGTTACAACAGATTCAGTATAGAATCTAAAATTATGTATAAATAACACAAAGAATGTGGATTCAGCTAGGTTCATATAATTTCAATGTTGAATTGTCCACTATTCACTGGTGATTGTCCAACACTGTCTAGAAATTTCTTGTATGATTCTAGCATGAATTTAATTTGATAGGGTTGATGATCTTTTACCATAGATGGAGAAATTATTATATTTTGCAAATGGAGACCTGAAATCCATGAATAGTCACACCTGTAAAATAAATAATTAAACCATAAATTTAACTTGGTAGTTTTAAAATATATATGAATATTAAGGGTTTTTGCTTTAATAAAAGATTTCATTTATTGAAATGCCTAACTTCAGTTGTTACACTGATAAATTAAAAATTTTTGATTGGCTTTTATAGAAGTCAATATATTTTTTGAAAGAATCTTTTATCAAACTGTTACTAATTTAATCTAATTTTTTTTCTATGGTTTATAATGAAAAAAAAAAAAAAAGTTACCTGTCAGATCTTCTTAAATGAAGTATGCGCCCTGGTGCATAGAGGTGGTTTTCATTTGATGAAATATTCAGTTGAACCTCCTTAAAATAATAAATAATTTGTAAAGAGTAATTAAAGAAATTAATTTTGAAAGATTAAAAAATATTTTTCATACATTTATAGCCACATTTTACAGTATGTTAATGGGGGGAGAATAGTAATTTCATGTAAATAAACATTGTTGAAATTGCAGCTTTTAGCAAGATGAAACTAGATCAGTGAATAATTAAGCATATGTATTTATTAATAGTAGAATTATGCTTCTCTTTTAAAGGTAGGAGAAATTGACTACTTGTAACTATTTTCTTTAGACATTAATGCACTGTATGTACATACTCAAGAGCAGTGACTTGCCTATTCAGAAACCCAATTTAAAGACCTACAGCTTTTCGATTTTTTTCAAAGGTAAAACTGTTCAATAAATAATGCCTCTAATTTCAGTCCATCTCTTGTAATTAGATAATCGATTTACTATCCTATCAATTATTTTTTTATATATATACAGCATAAGTAGATAGGCAAAAATATTAGTAAAATAAATAATTAGTACTTGGTAAATGTTATATTTTGTAGTCTTGCTGAAGTTTAACTTATATTACCGTTCGAAATTATTCATTTTGTTATTAATTGGTAAATGACTTTGTTTATATATATATTACATATAAAAATGCTGCTGGTTAACCAGTACTGTTTTAACTTTAATCAAAATCCCTAATTTTGGTATATTTTTACATAGTTTAGGTACTTTATAATGAGTTTATGAAGAAGGATATAAATTGCAATAATTATTTAATACATAACTCCCAATAAAAAGGTTTTACGTATTCTCAAGGTATTTAAACATTTTTATGAGATATACCCATTTTCTTGAATATAACGGTTCACACTGTGACATTTTTTAATTAAATTGGAAGCAAAATTGAAAAATTATGATATTATCTTTAAAATACTCTACTGATATTACTTAAAAAATGTAAATTTAATTTTAGAAACATTATACATTTTTTATTTAACACTTATTTATATTAAGCAATAAAAAGTAGTAATATTTAATATATAAATCAATAGTAATACAATAAGTATAGAAAAGTTTGATGGTGAGTTTGAACAATGCATTACATTTCAAAAAGTCATTTGTGATTTTTTTTTTAATAAATAGAGTGAATATAAATTTATAATTAAAACACAAACGCACAGTATTGAAGTAATACATTTTCTGAAATATATACAACATTTTTCCATCTGCTTTTAAGAACAGTTTCTATATATATAAAACTAGCCAATATATATTTACTCTTTTCCTATTATGCATCTTATTTGTATATGAACCAAAATTATTCGTCAAGTTCATGCTAATTTCTAAAATTAACCTAAATTGAAAGTGCACAGGCCATGCTGTTATATGCATACATAATTTATACTAATATAATTTTAAAAAATTTCTTCATAAAAATTAACATAAGATAGCCATGATTTGTTTGGATTAAAATAATCCATGAGATGAATCTCTTTTGAATGTGAATCTGAAATGATAGATGTTTTACATAAAAAAAGGTAAACATTTAAGAAAGATAAAAAGGGTTCTTTACAATGATCTTTATAACCATACATGATAGTAGTTTTAATACATAATCTAAGTACTTTGTTTCAAGAATGCTTTTTAATATATTTCCAACTATAATAGTAAAATACTTTTCAGATATTTTTTATTTTACCAAATATAAGATTCAAACATAACTTTCGAATAAAAGAAGTATAAATACCTTCTCTAATTTTTTATTTAAACACTAGCAAGTGTGCCCGTGCTTCGCTACGATGAACTTAATGTATTACTTTTAAACAAAGATTTTTTTTCGTGCATAACTCTAAATTCGTCACAGTACAGTTTGAGTCATTGAAATGTTTATATATTTCTATTATAAGCGTATTATAACAATATTCAGTTTTTATACTACTGTACATTGATTAGCACCGTTAATAGATCTTGACATATTAGGTGGTCGAATAGGAAGCAGAGGTTTGACAACAACAGTTCTAATTTTGTTGGTATTAGTAAATGTTGTCCAAAATTAAGGAAATTTATGACAAACCACATAGTTTTGTATGAAACAGAAACACACATTCATATCGACAACCATATGAATATGAAGATACCTATATAAAATGAAAGGTTTTTATTTACCCTGTGAGAGTCACTGAAATTTGTACTTTTTGTTGTTAGAATATTAATGATAAACTTTTCATTGTAACATAAAAAATTAACCAAAAATTAAATTTAAAATTAGTTCTTATATAAAAATGCTATAATTTGCATCACATAGAAATGAAAGTTAATCACTTTATATCTAAATTTCCAGGTCAAACCAAATTGATACTACACAGACGATGTTTAAATAATATAAAATGAGATATTTAAAGGAATGACATCATAATGATAAAAAAAAAATATTTTCACCATTTATGTGATAAATTGAAAATTTTAATCTCTTGCTTTTAAAACAATTACATGGGATTAACGGAATAACGTCATATTGCTAGAAATATTGCTTCTTTCACTTAGGTATGATGCGATAAATTAAAAAGTTAATCATTTGTGTTTAACCAGGGAAAATAATGCTTGGAAAAGGGGGAAGGAATGGATTTCGAACTTTAAAAATTTACAAAATCATTCCTAGAGATATACCTAATAATTTCCCAAATTTTCACGCCGATTGGATGTATGGTTTTTGAGTCTATCGAGTACAGACAGACACATATTCATTTTTATATATATAGATTACTTCTATTTCTCTATATAAAATGTATTACTACAATAGTAAATGTGTATGTGTGCATAAATAGATATGTTTGACAATTGTTGGTGTCTACAAACTGAATAGCTGTGGTAAGCATTTATACATTTGAAGTACATTTTGAAAAATATGAAGAATTATTTTACATATCTTTTGGTTTTGATTTTTCGTATTTCTGCTCCCATGAAATCCAAATTATTTTCCAAAATGAAAACATTGATATGCTGTGAATTTTCGCAAGATTATAGGACTGTTCTTTGGTAAGAGAGGTATAGAATTATCGAGATTGATAAAATTATCCTAAAGGTTGAGGTAGAAATAAATATTAAAGACTAGAAAATTTTAAAATACCAGCAAAACACAATCCGGAAATAGAAATTGTTTGCTAACAAAACATGAACTGTGATACATGAACAAACACTGAAACATGAACTGTGACATCACTACCAGTCATGGAGCGTTTTGAAGTCACATGGTTTTCCCTTAACTTTAAAATCAATTTAAAAAATAAATGAACCCAATTTTTTACATTTTTGAGTATATTTTGGGAATTAACATAAAAAGATTAAGTTCTTCCTTTACCTCACATGTGCAAATTCTACATTATATTTTATATTCTAGTAGTAAATGCTTATTTCATATAAGTGTTAAAATACACACCTTTACAGAAGATTCGTCTGTTCTTTCAACTTCTTTATTCTCATAAGCTTCTGATGTAGATGCAACTTTTCTCTGGGACATTTGCAAACTCTTTTTAATATAGTTCCAAAAAGCTGCTGTTAATATTTTGTACTAAAAGTTGAGAAAATGCAAATATAAATATCAGACCTAAGCTTTAATATATAATTATGTAAAAGACAGTTTTAAACTTAATTAGCACATTTTAGATAGGAAAAGGGTTCCTCTGATTAAAAGAAGTATTTCAGGGATATATGCTGCTCTGCCAACCGAAAAAAAGTCCTAACTCCTGCAGTAACTTATGTTTATCAATCAATGTAATGATCTTGGATACCATACTATTCAAAATATGTATAAAAGAGTCAAATTATTTAATATTCAATTTCTATAAGTGGTTTATTATGTATTATATAAGAGAAATCAGGATACTCAAGTAATGAAAAAAAAATCAAAGAAAAGTTATTTCATAACAAAATTACCTATTTAAATGAGTTTCTTTTTTTTACTACATTTACTATTAGATTTTGCGTTCTTTAAAAAATTAGAATCAAATGTTTGTTGAAAACATGACCCCTATTGCCTTGATTTGCTAATCAACAACTTTTTAATTGTTTCATTGCAGTTGGGATTTCTTGTTGCAGACTGCACAATTCTGATCGCATTAGCACTATTAGTTTCAGTTGGCAGAAATGGAGTAAAATTTTATTTTATTGTCATAAAAATGGGCTCAAATGGAAAGTCTAGTATTTTTTTTTTTCAAAAAACTTGCAATTTGTACATTTGCCCTGAAAAATGGTTTACAAAAAAAATTTGGTATTGCTCGGTTAAATCCATAGAGTTGTATATATAAATATATAAATATAAATATATATATATATACACACACACAGTGGACTCTGCTTAATGTGATTGCAGTTAATGTTTATTGTTATCGAAAACACTTGGTCCAGGTTTTCTCTATTCATGTATGTTAAAATTATCACTTTATGTGATCGTTACATCGGTTAATGTTATCAGTTTTCGAATCTCGTTTTAACTGGCAAAGGAATATTTCCAATGTATTCAGAAGGAACCTATTGCTTTCTTTCCTTTCGATGTTGTTTGAATTTTCGAGAATTCTCCCTCTTCCACCAAGGGAAATGAGGGATGAACAAAGGAGGGGGGGGGATTAATTACCCACCCCTGGAATTTTTCAGAACTATGCACATCCTGCTGATGGTTAGTGGTTGTCAGATAAGCAGAAGGCAACACATTCTTATTGGAACTGAGAAGGAGTTATTCACATTTTATGCTTTGCTCACCTCCATGCAGCTTGTCATATGGAAGCCAGAAAGCGAAATGATTTAACATTAAAACAAAAGATCAAAATTCTAAATTGTTATGACAGGTTGCTTATGATTATGAACAATTTATCAAGGAGCTTCTTAGAAAAAATTATTGACAGTCAACAATGGACAGTCAATTTTTTTAATTATGTATACAATTCTTACGTTTTAAAGAATAATATACAGTACATAAATAGTTCGTGTAAATTAAGGGGGGGTTAAATTTATCCAATTATGTATATCACTTATTGTTATCATATGGTTATTGTTATCAAAATCGTGGTATCCCAAACTGATCACATTAAGCGGAGTCCACTGTGTGTATATATATATATCTCATCAGAAATGCAGTTATATTTATTTCCTCTAATTTTTAATTTATACTTTCTCAATGAAGCCTAGAATTTAAAATCAATTGGTTGATATTTAAAGAACTAATGAAAGTAAAGTCTTAATATAATTTAAATATCAATATTTACCTTAGGGAATTGTGTTTCTTCTAGAGATGTATAAATTTGCTTGATAAGTTCTTTGCATGAGTGTACAGTAAAACATGGTATTATATCATGCTCCACAACTACACTAAAAACAAAGTCTAAAGTTCTTGCTATTCCTTCCTTTGAAAGCACAGCTAATGGTGCAAAGGAATAACATTGTAGTGATGGGTATTCTGAATAGAGAAGTAAACTTAAAATAGCAGCTATACTAGCTCCCAAACTATGTCCAGTTATAACAAGATGATATGATGGATGTAGGGTAAAAGCTGCTTTCAATATCTGAAGCTCATATACCTTTTTCTGAATAAATAATGCACTTTGTAGAGCTCCCCTGTGACATATTACGTTTCCAGGAGAAACTTCACCAGGGAAAATCATTTTTTCCATATCAATAACTGTAATCACATCAGAAAATGACCATGTTCCCCGAATAGCAATGATAACAGCTCTTTTACTATGGTCAACAGCAATAAAGAATACTGGTTCATGTATTAGGCTGGAAAAGGAGGCATAAATGATGTCTGAATCTTTCACTTCATTAATTTTTTGTACAATAGATGAGTTACAGTAAACACAGTCATCATATGAGTTATTTTGTGGATTAAAGCAGCCATTCAAACACCTATAATATACAAACTTGAATTTTAACATCGCCAAAGTAAAAATACACTTAAATCAGCAGGTATAATATAATTTGAAATAAGTTTAAATATAGCACATAAAAAAGAAACACTTTTGTTTTACTTGAGAAATATTTGTCAAAATGAAACAAAACTTAAATTTAAGGTAATATCAAGTTGTATGCTATAAAATTTAATGGTAGATTAGGTCAAGGTCAAGGTAATTTGGTTTAACGGAGTACCTAGCGAAGTGTAAGGTCTTCATTTTAACCTCCGAACGTAAGCAGATCAAAACATAAATTTAGGCCTCTAGGCAAAAAGTTATCCAAACAAAAATTTAGTACACTCCAGCTCACAAGGGAGCGAGGAGGTGAGGATGTTCTCATAAAAAATTATGAGTAGCCAAAGCGTTGTCTAATTAGGGGATAATTAGATTGTAACCTTGACAATGACCATTCGGTATGGTTAACAGCAATACATAGATTCAACAACACGATGCTCAGAAAGTATATAAAATAAGAAGTACAATAATAAAAAATAGGGACAATAAAAAGTTGCAACTTGGCACGGCAAATAAAAGTAAACAAAAAGTGACATCACTAACAAAAGATATATTTTGGGTTTTTATAAAATTTTAAAATTTTTATTACGCATTTTTTTCAGCTTTTTGTATTTTTATAAACATAAAACAAGACAAAACATTATGTAAACAAAAAATAAACGAGAACAAAGTAGCGGAATGATACGATAGCCAAAATATTGGAAAAAGAAAAAATTAAAATAAAATAAGCCGAAAAAAAAATAAAGAAAACGGTACTTCACCATTAAAAAATAGCAAATAACAATTAATTAGGTAATATAACATAAAAACTTAATTTTAGAAAAATTTGCAAGTTGTGGTCATCGCCGGGGACAGAACCATCAACCTCAGGACTGAGAGCAAATGAGTGGACATGCTACCAAGCGTGCCACTCGGTCTTAAAGAATTGTGTGATAAATGCAAAGTTAAAGAAAACCAGAAAAGTTTCAATCGCCTCTCCTTCTTTTAGAAGGAGGAAGGCTCATGTCAGGACGATATAATAACGCTCTAGGCCTTTTTGCCGAGCTTGGAACAGCAGGATTATACATAGGAAGGTTGTGAAGTACAGGATTCTGAATAAATCAATGCTACAGTGAAAGCGTAAAGCAAGTCTTTTGAACTCTGGGAGAACAGGCCTGACTTTAAGATTAGTATGAATCGTATCATTCCTCACGTACCAAGGAGCAGAAACACATTTTTTAAGGACAAAATTTTGAATAGCTTGAAGACTCTTGAGATGAATAAGAGCAGCAGTTCCCCAAACAGGACAACCATAAGTCATAATGGGTCTAATGTAACATTTGTATAACAATAACTTTGTTTTTGTATGCAGGCGACTTTGATAATTGAGATATAAATTTAGAGTGCCAATTGCAGCCTTCATTTTTCGAACAATGTTTTCGATATGAAGCCTCCAATTTAATTTGGAATCTGGGATAACACCTAGGTTACATTTAGCTGGATTTACCTTTATGCGCCAGGCTAAATTTTGCATAATTTGGAAAATGTGATTAATTTATTTATGCAATGCATTAAAAAATTCTTGGTAATTCTTGGCAAATATAAATAAAGAAATACATCTTTTTTTAAGGAGGAGGAGTATGTGACAGAAAAATATTGTGCATATAATATCATTATCAACAAGAAGATTCGGGTAGATCAGTGGTGCCTCACTGCCCCTTTGTGGCAATGTGAATAATTTGCATGTTCTATAAAGGCATAAAATATAATTATGAATCACACTTTTGATTTGCATGCATCTGTATATAATAAGAATAAATTGAGTGAACATTTTAACAAATGATTTAACCCTTTCGTGGGCCATTTATTTCTCACTCCACATTTCCAAACTTTCAAACAGAGCTGCTAATTTTATTCAATCGATCGTACAATTGATGATAGCGCAAAACTGAAGCTGGAATCAAGTCTTCCCGCCGCTTCAATAACAAGACCAATATATTATAATGGGTTTTGCGCTTCCCATAGGTGTATTTTGTAAGATTGTGTAGGTGGGAAGTAATCTTCCCATAGCCCACGAAAGGGTTAATGAGTAGATATTGAATATAGTTGGTGTCACATGATTAGATTTTGTAAGGAATAGAGACAACCTAAACTCAAATAGATCCTATGTTATTTCTTATTTGAAAACAGGCATTAGACGATTAAAAAAAATTATATGTATGTAGTTTAAGATATTTTTGTTAATGAATTTTTAAAATAAGCATTTTTTTTAAAAATTTTAAATGCCATATATTTCTGTGTTTAAGCTGAGAACTTTTGGGGCTTTTCTAAACCTAAAGTGAGGGAGGGGATTGGTTTATATACAGCTCCATGCAACAGGTGAAGCATATATATCCGTCTAGATAACATTTTTTAAAGATGATGATAAAAAGTTGATGATAAAAAGTCGTCAAATTGGCAAAACAAAATGAATTTTTAAATAAAAAGCATAAGAAAATGGAAAACAATATATAATGGCTAAAATAAATCAAAATTTTAAAATGAGAATAAACACAAAAATTTGAAAAAAAAAAATTATAGTGACTTATACCTGCAGTATCATTGTGCTAAAATAGCAGTACTGCATCTGTAGTGAATGGGCTAATCTTCTAAAAAACATACATCTTCCTAAGCCATAAGCAATTAGTAAATCGCCAAATGTAGCAGTTTTAAAATTTTTTGTTTATATTGTTTAAATTCATGAAAAAGTGCTAATTTTAGGTAAGATTACCAGGGTTGAAACTATTGTTATTGGTACGTAAGTAAAAAAATCATTGGCTGTATATGTTTAGAGCCATGATTCTCAAACTGAGTGCTACAGCAGTAATCAAGAAAAGTAAGCATAAAATTGTGAAATTAATAAAAAAACAGCATGAAGTAACAAAAAATTAAAATTTGTTTTTTCTTGCAACTGCCAACACATGCTACGGGATGCCCTTGTGTTTGCCTCGAGGTATGCCACAGCAAAAGAAGTTTTAGAAGTATTGGTCTAACATTTTCTATTATAGCAATATGATTGGAAAGCGTTTACTTCATTTCATCTGTAGATATTTTTTGGCTTATTGACGATATATTTGAATGTTACAGAATGTGATTTCACATCTTATATACAGGTTTTGAATTTTGGGTAACTTTTTGATGAAAAATTGCTCTCTTGGCTTATACACAGATGGGCTTATATTCTGAAACATACGGTATGCTTTATTCTAACCATTCTTGTGCATATATTTTTAAAAGGATGCAAAAATATAATTTCCATACCAAACATTTAAATGAAATGCGTTTGAGCATGGCCCATAATGCCATCACATGAAGTGGCTTTATATGGCTGCCCCGTCCTGATGTAAACTTTGTCTACCTTTCTAGTTTATTTTTCTACAAAATAAACTGTTTTTTGTTTACTTTCATTTTAACTTTCTTTCAAAATTTGGAATCTTATTAATTCCTTTTGGAGAAGGGGGTAAGCTATCTTTAAAAGCAAGAATGCCCTTTAATACATCAGATCCAAAAAAATTTGTGATTATATTTTGATATAAATATATAAAGGAAAAAATAAAAATTTAAAAAGAATTTAAAATTTGTGATAGAAAATTATTTTATATACCAAAAATAGTACAATGTATTCAGATATATATAATGTATAAAATTTAACATACCTTGAAAAGCAATTTGCAATTTTAACCCCTTCATATGTCCGTTTGGCTACTCTAAGAAAATACAGTGCATTCTCTGCAGTCATCCATAAAGGTTTTGGCTTATTGGCTGAAAACATATTTTATAATATAAATACAATTTAAATCATAAACATGTACTTTAATACTTTAAAATATTAAGAAGAAAAGATTTTGAAAATGTTACTCATAGTTAAATTCTGAAATACCCAGTAAAGTATCAGATGAATGAAGCTGATTATGTTTTCTTTTTTCTATGGGGTATTTTCTGCTAAGAATTATTAAACCAGCCAAAATATCTGTGGGTGTAAAATCAATATCCTAAAATGAAAAATATAAGCACATTAGTTTATAAATACAAAGCAATAAAAAATTATTGTAGATAAAGTAAAAAAGAAAACTATGGAATCTTAAGAGATGACAAAGAAAAAAAACTACTCATTTAATAAAATTTTAAAAGAAAAATTTATTAATTTTGATAGAATTAATTTCTACCTTGAAGAGAAAAACTTCTATCTGATTACCAGGCAGGTTTTCAGAGGAAATTGAACAAGCAACCTTTCAAAACAATCTATAAAGGATGATTTCCATGAAAGGCAGTCTACCCTGGCTGTTTATGTGGATTTTAAAAATGCTTATGATAGGATCTGGCAGAGGAAACTCATCGAAAAGTTGATAAACATGGGAATTAAAGGCAATATGCAAAATTGGCTGAAGTCCATGCTTTCCCAAAGAATGGCTCATGTAAAATATCAGTCAACCATTTCCAGGTTTGTCCAACTCTCTGATAGTTTACCTTAAGGGACTGTTAAGAGTTGTACACTCTTTAATGTTATGATCAATGATTTAATTTGTAATTTAACAAACATATTTGGAAATTAGGTGCCTTGCTTGTGCAGTCAATATTGTTATTTATACTACTTGTGCTCATGTGACTGTCTCAAACAATAGTTTATGAGGCTATGGGGACTTTTGAGGACTGGTGTATTAAAAATCTTATGACGGTCAACTCTGATAAGATTGTTTATCAGCTTTTTACTTTATCTACCAAAAAACTATAAAATTACAGTGAACCATAATCAAGATTTAGCTCAAGTTGACTCCTATTGCCATCTCAGTCTCATTTTAGATAGTAATCTTTTATAGAAAAAACAGGCTGATGAAGGTGGACAAAGATATTAAGAGACTGAAACTTTTTAAGAGACTTTCAGGTATCACCTGGGGTTCTTTGACTGACACATTATTGACTACTTATAAGACTTACATAAGACCTGTTTTGGAATATGGAGAAGAGCTCATTGCAACTGCCTCAGACACCTGTTCTAAAATAGTTAATCTCTCTCAAAATGAGGCCCTTAGACTGATAACTGGTGGAGCTGGATTTACCCCTATCATTGCTATGGAGATTCAAACAAATATTGAATCTTTGAAGTTAAGAAGAGAGAGACAACTTTAGAGGCTCCTTGTAAAATGTAAAGGACTTGCCTTACACCACTGGCAGACTTATATCCCTCCTAACTTAAGACTGAAAACTCATGTAACTTTTCTTTCTAAAGCTCTGAAGCTAATGGCAGACTATGACTTGATTTCCAGTTATTGTCATCCATTTGCTAATGCCCCCCCTCCAAGTAAGGTCCCTACTTCTTACCTCACAACTGGTACCTCCATCAAAAAATGTGATTCCGTGCCTGAAATTCTCAGGGTCTACTCCTTAGAAACCATTGCAGCAAACCATTCAAGTGCTGAATGGCTCCATATTTATATTGATGGTTTTGCAATGGAGAATATGGCAGGGGCTGGTTTATAATATAAAAAATTCTTCAATGAAATTTATCCTGTCAGCACTAATGCCTCTAACTTTGATGCTGAAATTGATGCCTTAAGATGAACCATTTTCAATTTGCTAAATCTTTGCACTTCTTTTAGGAAGATAGCTGTTTTTGTAGACTCTCAGTCTGTAATTTTGGCTGTAACTTCACATGTAATTAGTGATTCCTTTTATCTTGAAGAAAATAAGAAGCTTTTTAGCCAGACAATTTCTGTTGGCTGGGAAATTGTAATTTAATGAATTCATAATTACTGCAGAATTCCAGGGAATGAAAAAGCTAACATTCTTGCAAAAAACTGGTGTAACCTACAGCAGCCACTCTTTACTCCATCTTACCAGCAAATCTGTGGAGCTATTAATCAAAAAATACAAAGGTCCCTACAAAATAATTACATTGAAGACAGAGCAGGTAAATCTGGGAGTTCTTTACTCCACATGAGTTTCTCTCACTTGGACCTCACCGTTAATTTTAGAATTGTGGCTGGCCATGACTATTTGCAAGGGTACCTGTGTCAGATTGATGTAGTGGATAGCCCTATTTGTGTTATGTGTCCTTCACAAAGTGTTATGAATTTTGCCTAGTGCTTTCTTACTTGAAATTTTTTACTGACAATTTTGTTTCCAAGGCTAGTTTTTATTGGACTGCCAGAATACTTATGGCCGATGAAGCTGCAGCCCGAACATAGAAAAAAAAAAGATAAATAAATAAAGACCATACTACTAATTTTACAATTTATATTAAGCTACATCATGTTTTTAGTTTTAAAAAGTTATCCCAATAATCTCTACTGACCTTGGTTGTCTACTTATTTTTAGGTAAATTATGATAATGCACTTATTTGAAAATGTTAAAATGACTAGGAAGAGAACTGGAAATAATAAATTAAAATCAACATCAATCAGGCAAAGAAATTATGAGTTCATTATAGCAGTCAGGGAATAAAAAAATATATCCTACTGTATTTTTAATCTTAAGTATAATTTTCCATAAAATGAACATGAACAAAAAACAATATTCTAAAATAAAAGTTAGTAGTTATAAGTATCATAAGAAAATTTACCTTCGAAAATGATGCAAGAAAATTTGAAATTTCCACATATATAAAATCATTTTCTTCTTCACTGACTTCAGCACAGCAACAAAATAATTTTAACCTGGAATATAATTTTAATTAAAAAAAAATAAAATTTAATGCACAAAAAAATTTAATATATTTAAACTTATGTTTATTATATTTAATTTCATAATATTAATTAAATACTATAAACTATAAAATAATATATTCTAATTTTATAATATTTAATCAATTTTTTATGTTCTTATTTTGAAACATATCTTCAAAAATAAACCTATTTTTAGTAATTCCACACTGGACAAATTTAAAGTACTTTCAGTAAAATATTAGCACAGAAATACAATGTAAAAACAATCATGAAAACATTAGTTTCATTTAAAAAATTATATTTTTACAGAAAGAAAAATACCTTAACTTCCATATATGTTCTGCCTTCTTCAGTATTCTAGCAGAATTAACAGTATTATTTGAACTCCAATATCCAGATGATCCCAGGGAATTATAGCATATAAAAACTCCAATGATTACAGCCAACACATACATATAAATACATACTACTGCAGCCTAAACAATGAAAAAAAATTATGAAGCACAATTATGTAAAATACAGTCACACATAAATATCTACTTGTAAAAAATTTTTTTGAAACAGCATCACAAGTCTCCCAAAATTATGGGTCTTGGTACTGTGGTACTGAACCTCCTCCCCTTCCCAACACAAGTAGCTTAGAGTGTGAGTGTGGAGCTACAACAGCGTCCAAGGCCAAACAGAAATTTGATGGATTCAAACACTAGAAATTTTCAGACATATACTATGTCTACAAAAGAAGTGTATGTTCTTTAAAAATTAATTTTGCTTAATGTTTATTTATGATATGATTTTTTCAAAGTCTTGAATTTAAATGCGTATCTCTATTGCAATCACAAAAAAAAAAAAAGTTTTTTAATTCAAAAGTACATTTGTTTGAGGAAAAGACATTAACAGTACTAGTATGGACATATTTTTGGAGCAGATATGTATTTAACCCTTTAAAGGTCCCTATTATAAATTCTTTGGGATTTAATGAAATTTTTTTATAAATGATATCTATGAACTTTATAAATGTTGATCCATAATTTTTTTACCTTTTTTGAGGGGTGGTTAAAGTGCAAAATCCAGCCCCTTGTACGGAGTAAAAATGCTTTTTTAAAGGTTCAATTATGCTGCGGGAACAATGATTATTATCTAAAAGAGTAACTAAATTAATGATAAAGAGAAACTAGCCAATTTACAGTCTAACGATGGCCATATAGCACAGTGCTGCTTTTAGGTACCAGAATTCATGGGTTAAAATCCCACAGCAGGTATGGATGTTTGTAGCAATTCGGAATCGGCCTTAAGCTGTAGGTCTCGGTCTTATTCACCCTCGTGTTGAAAGACAGTAGACTGTACAAAACATAAACAATTTATAAGTGTTGTTTGGATAGACATTTATTTGGGTTTATAAGTGAAAAAAATCATATTACTGACTTTTCCAAGTAAAGTAAGTTTAACCACGTATATTTCAAATGAAGTATAGAGTTCTTGTATACTCTCTGTTGTGAGTTGGAAATGGCATAAACATAGAAAACTTAAAAGTCCATCCTATGTCTTTCAAAAGCAGAGAAAGAATTAAACAGGTGGTTTCACTCCAAAACCACTATCCGTTAAAGGGTTAAAGCTTAGAGAATTTGATAAAAACTTTTTTATTTTCTCCTGCTTTTCTATTTGCCCTTCTCTCAACAATTCTCCACTATCTTCCTTTTTAAATTGTGCAAGTATGTATATAAAGAATTGTGTATTTAAAAGAATGATATATTATTATATTGATAAATTATATTTATTTTTATTATATTTATTAAATAATAAAAATTATCACTCCAGAACTAAAAGCTTGAAAACTTCTCTCAAAATTCTTTCATATCTATGTCCTTGTCCACCCATCAGCAGGGGATTGTAGTTGTATTGAAAATAAAAATAAATAAATAAATATGTTCGAAAATTTGTTTATTTGTCTGGAAAATTCTGAAATGTCATTGATTTTTGCCCAGTGTGACAGATTCTTCATTTTTGAAGCATAATGCTCAAAGTGTATTGGTTACTCTGCAAGATGGTAAAATGTACTATTAAAAATTTTTTATTAACAATTTTTTTTGTCATATTTTATTTTCCCCCTGAGACATCCACAAGTTAGAAAAAATAATTGTAATAGTGACACAATGTACCCACAAAAAATAAAATCAGTCTTTCAGAGCTTGTTATTTATTATGAATTATTTCTTTCGGCTAATCATTTGGGCTTAGTATTTTTGGTATTTTCCTGTTTAAAAATTACTGAATTTGTTACTTCAAAATTGTTTTTTAATTTTTACTTTACATTAACAATTAAATTTTAGTTAAATATACTTTAAACAATTTGGGATTCAAATGTGTGCACAAATTTGCAAGAGCGAATATATATATATATTATTATATCTTGAAATTTGATTAGTATCTAGTACTACCCCTGAATCTGTGGATTATGCAAGATTATGCCAAAAAGATCCACATCATCATTTATTACTTATTTATGAACTAAGTTGGGGTGGCTCACAAGAACACCAGCACTGCGACCTATGGTCTATTGTACTGAAAGCCCCCTCATTTCCTGAGATTAAAGAATCCCAGCAGTAAGTAAAAAAGAAACCATTAAGTTTCAAAGAGATCAATAACTGAAATAAATTTAAGCAGCAATTTAACTATGAGGTAATCATGGTTTGATGAGATAGTATCCAAGATACTCAAAACACTTAGTAATAATCCTAGCCACATAAAATATGCAATGAACTCTCCTCTACTGCTTGACACCCTCTATATATTTTGCGATCAATGATGCCAATGACATTCGGATGCCTTTTGAGAGAGCAGTAACCAGCCAATAGACCAATAGCCACCCTTAACTCATTATTTCTAAGCTCAAGTAGCTCCTTAGTCCTCAACCATGAAAAATTCTGGTTAAGCTCTTTATCTTGCCTTTGATTATTAATGACTTTGTTAATGATTATTGATGCCTTTGTTTTAAGCCAAGCCTTACAGGCCTTGACCATTAAGAGGTCCTTAACAGACTTCCTAACTACATTGTAAGGAAGACCAAGTGCTGGTTCTGGTCTAATAATGGGTATCTCAGAACCATGCTTTGCAAGATTTTCAGCACTTTCATTGCCAAATTGCCACAATGCCCAGGCACCCAAAGAAGGATAACCCTGTTAGTCATGGCTAATAGTATTGCAACATTCCTGTACTAATTTGGATGAGAAACAATAGTTATGTAAGCCCAAAAGTGTGGCCAATTATCAGAAAAGATTTTATGGTTTTATTGACAACCTATCTAGTTAGGCAGGTTACACAGCCTTTCTAGTCACACAGGCCAGAATTGCTGCAATCTCAGCCTGAAAAACATCTTCATTTAAAGGAATAATGTCCTAATCTTGACTACTAAACAAAGAAAAAGGTATAAAAGTTATATGGTAATTAAAAGGGAAAATTAAGAGAAACTAAGATAATACTAAGAGAAGTGATAAGTCATTATTGAAATATTTTAAGTATTAAACTATATATCTTTTTAATAAAGCATTGATAGAAAATATTTGAACAGACTAAAATAATGAAAACAAATAGTACCTGAAAAAAAATCTTCCATTGAGAACATAAATTTGGCAGTTGTAAAAGCAACCAAACACAAAATGAAGCAAAACCGACATCAAGTATTATTGTAAAACACTTAACATACAAAAGTGTGGACAAAGGAACTCTTTTATGAACCTAGGAATGAAAATATAAAGAAAATAATTATCTTACAAAATGCATAACTTAACATAACATGTATATTAACATAATACTTAAACAAAATAATTAAAAAAGAAAAAAATTCTATTTCTGTTTCTATAACTCATTTTATTTAATAATAAAATATAATTAAAAAAAATTACGAGAATCTGATGTTTTAGTAATACTTAATTCATTCTTACAAACTTTTATTCATTGAAAATAAGTAGTTTTCTCAAGTATACTAAGTACTAGTTTGGAGGATATTCATTGATTTACATCAGGGGTTTCTGACTGGTGGCTTTTAACCTTCATGTGACCTACAAGGACATTTTTGTGTCTTGCGAAAACTTAAAATAATAATAATAATAATATAGCTTGTAGTTTTTTAAATGAAATTCATTAAAAATCAATATAAAGCATGACTTGCAAATTTGTCCTTACTTTATTATCTGAGATCAGAATTAGCATAGCTAGTGTTGGACTATGGTTCAATTGGTTGATGCAAGTAACATTTCCACACAGTCCACAGCACTTCCATTAAATCATTCTTTTTAAATATTATTTTGATTACATTACTGATTTTAATTTTTTTTTTAATTTTCTTCTTCTTGCCATTTAACAATATTAATTTAAATAAACTGGCATTGTTGAGTAACCTTCTTCAAATTTAATTATTTAAGGTATAATCGATTTTTGCTTATTTTAAATTTTACTTTTTTATGCAATTATAAAATAATTAGTACTAACAGAGTTAATTATTTTGCTTAAACTTTAAAAAAGATATTTTCTGACTATTATTTCTAACTTTCTCAAGTTTATTCTTGTACACTGTCTACCAATAAGTATTTGGACACCTATGCAGATGACAATATCTGCTGTCCTGAGATACATCACAGCCTCTGCCAGTATACATCATCTAGGAAACAGCATCAGCATTAGTCGCGTGCAAGATGGCGCGCAGTTCAGAGCTCTCTGATTTCGAGAAAGGTATAATTATCGGATATCACAAATGTAGCCGATCCTTAAGAGACATATCTAGCAATCTGAAGTACCCAAAATCGACAGTGGCCTATGTAATTAAGAAGTGGAAGGCGAGCGGTGATTGTAGGAATGTGCCACAAGTCAGCAGACCAACAGATCGCAGGGTCTGGGTCTGGCATTTGCCTAGAGAACATCTCATGCCAGAATGCATTGTGCCAACAGTCAAGTTTGGCGAAGGTGGAATTATGGTCTGGGGGTATTTCTCCTGGTATAGACTGGGATCCTTGGTCCCCATTCATGGTAAACTCAACACTGATGCTTACTATTGTGGATGACAATGTGATTCCTACGTTGTGGTAGTTTTATGTGTTGGACCCCTGTTACTTTCAAGACGACTATGCCAATTATCATGTTTCCAGGTTAACCAAGGCTTGGTATGGTGCCAATGGAGTTCATCGAATGGACTAGCCTGCCCACAGCCCGGACCTGAACCCTATCGAGAACCTCTGGGACGAGTTGGATAGCCAAATTAAGGGGTGCACTACCCGTCCAAAATTGGTGAAGGAAATTGTATGTCTACTCCAAGCTGAGTGGAAGACAATGCCACTAGCTGTAATACAAAGACTTGTGGAAAGTATGCCCTGGAGGGTTCACGCTGTAATTGCCTCTCATGGAGGCTCTACCAACTATTGATTTTGAATAAAGTTAGTTTTCCTTTTCTATCACAGGTGTCCAAATACTTGTTGGTAGACAGTGTACAAATAGTCTTGAGCCCCAGAAATGTATTTTATAACACATTTTCTAATTCTTTTAAGCAACTAAAATGATAAACCTTTCTTTTAAATTAAACTATACATATTATTTCATACTAGTTCCTCTACCCTACTTGCAGAATTTTATGAAAATTGGCCAATTATGGAAGTGCAGCCAAAAATAATCTATTACATTTCAAAAGTAGTCCTGGAGACCTTACAAGTTGAAGATCCCTGATCTACATTATAGTTACATTATTTTATGCAAGCTTCATCTACATAAAACGACATTGCTCCTTGTAAATAATCTCAAATCTCTATGCTTAAAATGAGCTTATGTTAAAATAAGCACATGGGTGTTTACTGCAATATGAATAGTCACAGAAATACACTTTAAAATAGAACTTAAATTGCAAACTATCATTTTGTATTGCCTTCATAAAGTTCTTTTATTAAATTTTTTTGAATAACAAATTATAAAAGTAATAACTTGAAAGTAATAAGATATATATTTAAAGCATTCCCAGAAACATAAACTGAAGAAAGTCTAACTGATACAGTAACATTTAATAATAAAACATTTAAATACAAATTGAACAAAGAAAGGAAGGATAATATTTTATTGTTTTCTACAGACAAATTCGAATATGATATTTACCTCTAATATGAAAAGAATAATGTTTTAGAGAGGTTTCTATATATTAAAATACAAAATACTTAAAACACATAAAACCATTTTTAAAAATTTTTTTTATTGTCTGATTATACAGTTTACAATAATTTTTAAATTAAAAGAAAATATATGAACATCAAAATTCAAGATGGTAAACCATCTTAAATTTTGATGTTCATTGTGCATGGCGATCACTTACATGGTTATCATAAAATGACAACATTTTGTTGTATTAAGAAAACTAATAGGTATAAATAGTACAAGGAAAAAAACAATCTATAACTGGATATAACAAAATAATTGTATGGGATGCAAATACTTAGCAATATAATTTTTATTGTAAGATTTATAACCTGTTTTAAAAGATACAGACATATATGATTCAATTATTACTATTTGGAATTAGAACAAAAGCATAAGACCATAAAAGTTATAAAAAAATTTCTTATCATTAATACTTAAAATTGTGATTATATTTCAAATGTAAATCTTTCAACCATAAATAAATTTCTGTTAAAGTACAATTTCAGATTCCAAAAAGAGGTTTTACATCATTTATAACAGCAGGATTATTCAATAACATTTTTAAAACCTATATAATAACTATTGAAAACATGTGAAAAACATATTTTATACTTTCATACCTCTAAAATTGAGCCCCTGGAACTGATCACAGAAACACCAATGCAGAGAAAAACAGCGAACAAAAAATGACCATTGAGACCATATAAAAAATACTTTACATATGAAGTATTATCAGAACATGCTGGATTTTCAACCCATGTTATCACAGAGGTTCCTATTAACCTAAGGAAAAAAAAATCATTGCTAAGTTATTAATATTATTACAACATAAAAACTTTAGTTTTAAGAAAGAGTTTTCAAGAAACTGAGACTATTTAAGTCATAAATTAGCCGGGTCTACTTTAGAATTGGGTTACCCTTGGCAAATTTGGTGATAATATTGGCAATATTTACTAAAACACAAAGGTAATCCATCCAAACATTGTATTTCTTGCTTTTTCTGGCGACTTTAATTAATGCACAGTGCACCATCGTAATAGAATTATATACTCTTACTTAATTAAAGAAAATGACTTGAAAACTGGACATTTATATTTATGGGCAATTAATCCCTTAACAGTTTACAAACATAACAGCTCCAAATTATTAGAAATCGGCCATAGAGAATCATTAATGGTTTGTTATATGTAATATTTTTAAGCATTGAGCACTTTTATTATATAAGAAAAGAGTTACACAAGGAGAGATGGATGCAATTATTATATAAATTATAATATAGGTACGGATTGTTTGGACATGGTAAGATCAGAAGAAAATGTTAGGCAACCATACTTAAACCATTATCACCAAGTTAGCGGGGGAACCCAATTCTTAAGTCAACCCAATTAGCCTTAAAATTCTAGGTAGAGTATCATAGCTAGCATTTATCATGTATTTTATGCATAGGACTTAAGTCAGAGACTGTAGTCCTGTGTAGTTACCCTTTCCAGAACCTTGAATG
Source organism: Pardosa pseudoannulata (assembly GCA_032207245.1). Classification (NCBI taxonomy): domain Eukaryota; kingdom Metazoa; phylum Arthropoda; class Arachnida; order Araneae; family Lycosidae; genus Pardosa; species Pardosa pseudoannulata. Next base: position 139,109,627 of record CM063504.1, on the reverse strand, counting down.
ACTTTTGATTCAGGCTCCATGGTTTTTTAGAATTGTTATAAATACAACATAGGGCTTCTTCCCCCAAGCATATTCTCAATTGTTTATGCTTTACACTAGAAGATATTTATCTGTATCCTCTCATGGTGCTTGATGCCGAACAATGGCCGATTGGTTAGGGTGCTGGCCTTCGGTACCGGAGACGTGGGTTCGAATCCTACTGTGGCATGGAAGTTCGTAGCCGTTCAGAATCAGCTTTTGGCTATAGGTCCAGATCTCACTATCCCTCGTGTTGCAAACAGTAGACCGTAGCATTCCAAACCAAATTAAACCATGGTGCTTGATTTGCAAGGGTGCACAAACTCAGAGATTTGATCTACCTGGCACTAAATCACAAGGGAGGAGTAACAACACAAGAAAACTGTGATTTGGTTAATGTTGTAAATGTGACTTAAAGCAATATTTATTTATTTTTTTTTCTGACCATAATTATCTTTGAAAACAGACCTAGCACTTTGCTTTATGAAATTGTTACCTTAATCCTACACCTATTGTGCATTAGAGATCTTTATTTTGTAGGTAATGTTTTATAATTATTTTAGAACCTTTTAGTAGGTGATGTATAATTATATAGAGACAATTTAATTGAGAAATATTGACTTAAGTTGCAATCCAAAAAAAAAAGGCTATTGTCTTAGAGGAGATACCAATACCATAGTACCTGAATCTGAGATTTTAAGCAGCCATGAAGCTGTGTTTCAAAACTTTTGACTCCTCGAAAACTTTTATCTCATCAAAAAATTTAAGAAACAAACTCCATTCTATACCTAATGCCCTTATGAAAGGAATGTCTCCACCCCTACCCCATTCTAATACTACTTGTGACATTATTCTGTCATTACTGTACTGATGGACAATACCTGCTCCTCCTTGAATAATGAAGAAAAAAAGGGATAATGTTCTTTACTGCAATACTACTTGATGGGACTAATTATTCAGTTCCTACTGTGTAAAGATTAAAATTTTCAAAATTAAACAGTTGAGTAATTTAATCCATTACATAGCTGCTTATATGCAATTTTAAAAGATTTATTTTGGAATGTATGTGGAGGAACAGGGGGAGGGAGGGATAAAAATCAACACCGAAACCCATTTTTGCCTACAGTGGCATACATATGTGATCGTTGGCATAGCAGAACTCTTACCAGATATGATTAGAATGTTATAGGAAAAACACAAAATATGCTTCATGTCTGACAGGAAGTCAGAAGTGGAGGGCACAAAAATTGTATTGTGCCCTAGGCACAAAAGTATCTTAGTCGGGCCCTGTGAGGTGGTGCACCTTTTGTATGAAGAGCACTGCTAGGGTAAAAGTACAAGACTGTTCAAAGTGGGACCAAGCAGAAGACCCATGCACTGGGCTTGTCAACTCCAAGGGTATTTGGGAACTTGGAGGACATTGTGGCCACAAACCTATTTTAAGGGGTCACACTGCAATTAAGGAACACGAACGATCTTAGGCCGGCCCCAGCCTAGAACCCACAACTGTCCGGTTATGAGCTCGACACCTTTACCGATTGAGCTACAGCAGATCTACAGTTTTATTGTATAACACAGTGTCAAATTCGGAATCGTCCAGATTCCGGCTATACCGAATTTCAGACTTTTCTGAACCCCTTGCATATTTTTTTTTCATAAGAAAAAAAGTAATATTAACACTCTCCTCCTCCCATCTCACTCCACAATCTTATGCACGAAATTCATTTGCAGCACTAAGCAAGATATGTTAACTGTACAATTTTACAAAAGAGAATGAAATCGTAAAATCGTCATTTCAGGTTTTGGACTTGCAATCACTAATACAATAGTTTCTCAACCAAGTGATTCTTATCAGGTGCATAGAGCGCTGCTGATCGTTATTAGTGTTCGTGGATTCGAATTACGCAGTTGGCATGGATAGTCGCAGCCGTTCGGAATCGGCTTTAAGCAGTAGATCCCAGTCTTATTCGTCCACTTGTACCAACCAAAACAGTAGATCGGAGCGCTCCAAAATCCAAAACAAACCTATTAGATACACTTAAATGCCCTCTTGGATGGACCCTCAGTTTTTTTTTAAACTGATTTGTGGTAAAATGAATAAAGATTGAAAAACCATGCTTTCAAATCCTTCTAAAACATGAAAGGGCATGTCAAGCTGGTTTTAAAAATTGCAAATTATAGCATACAAAATCTATATAATTAATATGTACAGATAAAAATAAAAAGAAAATACGATTTTAAATTATTAGATATAAAATTTGTAATTTATTTAAAAGTAAAAACTCCGACATTTGAGTGTTACGTTTCTAAAGCTTCATTATTAAGTGACACGAGTGACTGACTGTTACGACCATCTCAGATGACAAATCGCTAATAGCTATAGCAGCATAGAATCAACAGATCTTTGCGCTACAGGCGCCATCTGTTAGCCAGCTATACAACTAAAACAATATAATATTATAACATCGGGAATAGGTCTGGATTTTGAGACATCCGAATTTCCGACGCTTATATTTGAGGCTCTCTACTGTACTAAGATATTTAAAATAATTTATTTTTGAGTTATTTGTGTGGACTTTTATATAAAAAACTAAATTAGTGCATTTAAATAGTACTGAGCAGTCGTTAAGTATTTTTCATATTGATTTAAAAATAGTGGCTTGTGAGCATGGAACATGACCTAATGATTAAGGGCTAAACTTATGATATTAAATAAATTAGATTTAATGAATCAAACTGGTGTTTATTTCTTTAAAAGGGATAGCAAAGTCAGACTATGAATAAACACATTTCATTAGACTTTATAGAATAAATTGCACTTTAAAAGCAAAACTAAATAAAATAAATAACTTTCCAATTTTTTTTCCTATCCAGACATTTTTATTCAGGGTAGTAATTTATTGTTGTTCAACTATTAATTAGAAAAGTTAGCATACCATTAATAAAAAACTAAAACATACAATTAGAAAAATTTCTACATGATGAATTGAAAAAAAAAAAAAAGATTTCTCAAAAGTATATTAATTTATTATAAACTTCCTTAAATTTTTTATCTTTAGAGATTAGAAATAAAATTTCCTTTTAGTAAATAATATTCTGTATGTTATTTTATCATAGGTAAAATACATTAATTTTAAAAAATATTTTATAGATAGTATATATAAATATTAAAGTACTTATATACTTAATCAAAATAGTAAATAAAATAAAGGTAACTTAATAGACAACTTCTCAATTTTAAATAAAAACAATTAATTATTTATCCCTTTTAAAATTTAATGTTTAATATTACCACACTGTTCTTAAAATGGCTTCAATGGCAAATGGAATTACAAAATCATCAGATGCAATGAGCCACCTTCTTTGAAAATGAACCAATGCAGGCATTGCTTTCCTAAAAGAAAAAATATATATATTTCTAAACATAATGAAATAAAAGAATACATGTTGAGTCCCATTCATCAGAGCAAATGATAAATGGGAATTTGAAATTTGTACTAGTCAGGATAATGCCCAGTATTTCAGGAGGCAGTGAAAGACGGGGGGGGGGGGGCTTTAACTGGACTGAGCCAATAACATATCCTACAATTTTTTAACTAAAAATTTTTTTTTTTAAATTATATAAAATTAGATATTATATATATTTTAAAGTCCATGTAAAATTGTAAGTAACACGTATCAGTAAATATATGAAACAATTTGAAACAAAAATATTAAAATTTTAAAAAACTTAAAGATTTAAACAATTAAAATTTTTCTTTAAAAGTTGAAGTTTGATTAAGTATGAAGTTAAAAAAATTATATTTGAAAATATACTTTTATTCCAGTGTTGTTAAAATGCAGTACAGTAAATGACAGAAGTATGGAGGGAGGCATTAGCATTAAGAGCTCAAGATAATGCCCCCCCCCTTATATTCTCTAGCTATGGTCTGGTACCAATTGAAAATCCTTTTTATCCAGAAGCCCCTAATTTTCTTATTCAGAACCAAAGCTAATTTGAGACTTACCAACTAATATTTAATTTATAGTACCATCTTCTTTATTATTAAAGCAAGTTATATGATAATGCTGGAATAAAACAAGTGATAAGCTTGTTATGATGTATTACAAATATTACAATTATAACTTGAATAGCTAAAGGTCTTAAAACTTCTAAATCAATAGAATATGAAAAATCAACCCTTAAAAAATTTTATAGACTTTGATAAATTTTACATAAATATGACAGTCAATCTATTGTCAACTTAGTGTAAATAAATCTTTGCAAAATTTTTACCACAGAAATCCTGGCTAAATGGTAACTGAATATCATAAGTAGAGATGTAAAAAACCCATATATTTGAACAGGTGGGAATAAACCCGAAAATTTTCGTGAATAAACCCGGAATTTTGGGAAGAAATCATTTTAACATTGTTTACATTTATTTTTTCAACAGTGGCTATTTAAGAACTAGCATATTATTTCTAAGAGTTTTTTTTTTACTTTAGGCAATATATATTTATATATTCAAGAAATAATAATACAGATAATAATTCAAGAATTAGCAATGAGCATTTAAATGATTTTATAGTATACTTATGTAATTATTTACCCTGTTAGTCTTATTAAACACATAACTGGTTGCTTCAATTTTAATTGCTAATATAATAATTATATACATTATTTTTGATCAATATTTATAATGCAAATTGCTTTATGTTAAACTTTTTCCCCTCCTTTTATAATATAAAAATAAATCATTAAATTTAAAATAACAGTTTATTATTTTTTGTAATGCATATATCATTTAAAGGTGTAATCAAATGACAATGTTGCATTTTGTGTCCAATGTCTACACATACACATTATATATATATATATATATATATATATATATATATATATATATATATATATATATATATATATATATATATAGAGAGAGAGAGAGAGAGAGAGAGAGAGAGAAAGAGATGTTATCCAAGAAAAATAATGATTTATGGGGTTTTGTAACACTACAGATTATTGCTTAATATTTATGTATCAATAAAAATATTGGATATTTCTCAAAATATACTCATACTTTCATGCTAAACATGATACCTTGCCAAATATAGTTAGTTAATCCCAATTATTCAATTTTTTGGCTGTTTGGCTTCCTTACACAGTTATTCATTACAGTTGCCAGTCAACTGTTAATATCAAATCATTTATGTAATGTAAAAATTGTCTTGTGCGATTAGAATAAAAATAAACAAAATACTTCAAAATTCCCATGTTTTGGAAATTTTCAAAATTCCCTTCCCAAAAAATCTGATTTTTTCCACTGCTCGCAACTCTAATCATAAGCAAGAATTCCAATATTAGTCTTACTTTTATTATAATCCAAAAGCCATAATGAATTTTCATAAATTAGCTTTTAAAGACTGTTACATTATAGTAGTTTTAACCAATATCATATCATTTTCTTTTTCACTATTGAAGTTTCATGGAGGTACAGTGATATTGAGATTTTACAAACAAATTATTTAAAAAGAGCCATAATAACCACTTTATAAAACAGTAGAAAACCTGGAATTACTGGAATTCATTGCTTTATAAATATTAAAGTATTTATAATCATCATGCAAGTATCATGTAAAAATGTCCTGTGAATTTTTTAAGCATCAAGAAAACACAAAAGATTTCGAACATAAAAAAATCACTAGTAGTCATTAATATTATGCACTTCATATTTAAAAAATACTTTTGATATGTTTATAGTACTATTTTAAATATCTTTTATTTTTTTACATATATGACTCAAAATTGTTGCTATACTCAAGTATGCAACGAACGTTACATTAATTTTTCTTTTAAAAATATAATCTTTGATCATAAAATAAAATATGAACCAGATAGCACTGTTTATTGCCTCATAGCTGTACAGATTTTTCAACAGTAATAATATAACAAATGTGTAACTTAATTTGTATCTAAGGAATGATCAGTTTTCATATTTTCGTAAAAGTAAAACGGCTGAATTTTAAAATGAGAGAATAAAACTTCATTTAAAATGCACTTAAATAAAATGAAATAAATCTAAACTTACTTTTTTCATAGTTTTGAAGTCAAAACAACACAAATCAGAATAAACGATTTTAAGTCTTTTAAAATTAAACAGCATTATTCCTATTTCATGAGGTTCTTTCAGGCTGCTCCGCAACTGACCTTTTAAACATCTAGTTTCTTCAAAACATGTTCTCAGCCACAGGGAATTGTGCAACGTTGTTTCCATGTTTTGTCCGCTCTCATAGAAAAAAAAAAAAATTGTTGAGCAGACGACACAGCTAATACGTTGCAGTTAAAATATCACCTTGTTCACTCGCGGTTAAATATGCGGTATGACTGGTGATGGAAGGAACCGTTTATGATCACAGATCACAAAAATTGTTTAAAAGTGAAACACGTAGATTACAATAAGGCAATTTGTCGCAACGTCACGAACTACTATAATACCCTTCCCATTTATTTTCATGTTTACAACAGCCAACATACAAACAATAAACTACCCTTCCGTTTGAAACTAAAGCCAGAATTGTCATAATTTGAGAATTTGCCCTACTGCATGAAATCGCCTTATACTCATTTTTTTTACTACTGATCACTTCATAAAGTAATCGGACACTTGAATTTTTAATATATGAAATTTTTTATAATTGTTTATAATTTAAAAGCAGTTAATGCAGCATTCTTTTGATATTAAATATACTTTCAAAAAATTAAACAGTAAACTTAAAAAAGAACATCTTATGGTGACAGAGGAAAAATAGCCTGACAAAAATAATCGGACACTAGTTCTACTGCTACAAAAATAACAGAAATTTACATTGAAGTTATTTCTTAATATTTTGTTGGATTTCAAAACTACATTTAACCTTATCGACATGGATTGTACTATTTTTTGTTACACTTGTACTGATTTTATTCCACTCATTTTGTGTCTTTGATTTTAGTTGTTGTTATGAAGAAATTGTCTGTTTTCGAATTTTAGATTCCAGTTCTTTCCAAATATGCTTCATAGAGTTAAGTTCTGGAAATTATGGTGCTCTAAATTACTCCATAACAATTATATAGCAGTCAAAGCCGCACATTTTTTGTAAGCTTGATACTGCCTTGATAAAATTTAATACCATTTTGTATATTAAGTTTTTGTATTTAATTCTATTTTAAAATGCCAATATACTTGTATGGATCCATAACACCATAGATAAATTTTATATTAACCATTCCAGAATATGCCATAGATACCAATACCATAACTTCTCATCCACCGGGTTTAACTGTTCGTACAAAGTTTTGTTCCCGAAATCCTTCTCTGGGTTTTCTCCACACCAATACTCGTCCATCCGAACCAAAGATATTAAATCTACTTTCATCGAGAAATAAAAACATTTTTCCAATTGTTTGAATCATTTATTAATGTTTTGTATTTTGTTTTGTTGTTTATCCTCGAACTCAATGTTTTACATTTTGTACTGTTATGTTTTATGCTCAGTGTGCTGTTTTGTTTTGTAGTATAATTTAGTTGCATTTTTGTGGCAACACTTTTTGTAGTTTCGTTTAAGAGAGAATTTTGAGAGTGGTGGCCGCACGTTGCTGCTGGCATTATGATTATTAAAATAAGTTTAAAGACAAATGTTATTGTCTACGTTTTGTGTTTGTGTTATTGGTCCGCGTCGACACCAATAATCAGGTGTTTTTTAACTGCATAATTTTAGAATATATCAATAATGTTAAAAAATTAAGAAAGTTTTATGTCCTCATTATTTAGAAATTAATTTTCAAAATGATAAATTTATTATAGTAACTTGAAATGAAACGCTGTCAAAGATTTAAAAAAAGAGCTAAATATTTTTTATCTTATTATGAACTGCAGACCTGGCATAAGTTATGCAGAGCAAAGTACAAATATAATTCTCTTTATAAGTTGTGACATAGAAAACTTCTACATACATGAGAATTTTTAGAATTCTGTTCAGGGTGTGTCATTTCTGGCTAAGTTTTACTAATTTACCTTTAAAATCCACTAGCAAAACACGATATCAACATTATGCATTTAAGAAGAAACGTGTGGGGTTAATAAATCTAATTACAACTGGATTAATAAACAACAGTCCTTGTGTATTTTACTTTGTAGGCTTATAACTTAAACTTGCAATCAACGGGAATACAAAAGTTAATTTTGAAACTGTTTAATTCTTTAATTGCCTAGGGGCTTTATAATTTTTTCAACTTTGACTGGAAGATGAGTTATTTATTTATTTATTTTTAAACTAATGAAGTTGACATTAAATTTAATGTCAACTTCGTTAGATTTTTTTTTACTGTTTTTAAAAATGTTAAATGTTACAAGGTGATAGGTCAAAATTAATAACACTAACTATAAAACGTTATGTGTGGCTATAAAACTTTAAGTGTATAAAACCTTATGTGTTATCTTTAATCGAAGGAAATGTTAACTTGCGTAAATGGAATAGCAAGACCATAAAGATATAGAAACGTCTCATTTAACCAACTTGATGGTAACTCAACTGAGAGAATTTAAACATGTGTGTTATTTAAGCATATGGTATGATATTTTAACAAATATTGACATATCTAGCAAATTTCTGCACAACTCATAATTAAATATTTATAATAACTTATTTTGAAATGAAAAGATCAGAAGAATCTTTTATTTCTCGACGAAGAAAAAAACTGATGCATTAAACGTAATTATTGATAACGATTGTAACACTATAAGAACTGGATGGAAGTTTCGATAATTTGATTAAATGTTGCTGAAGTTCTTCATAATTACAAAATCTCTAATTTATATATCTTTAAATCTTCTGATTCTATAGATTACACACACAAAAATCGACGGATTTAAATTTATTACTTATGATGATAAAAGTTTATTTCAGCTCTGTACAAAATGCTCCTAAAGAATTAAGATATTTACATTTTATATTTACGGGCTAAACGTTCTTAGCATACGCAAAAATTTCGTTTGCTTCATCTGTAAAGCTGAACTTGTGCAAAGATATTATTTCCCCTCAAATCATAAACATTAAACTCTCATCGTTTGTTTCTTTCCTTAATGTATCAATAGAATTTCAACTTAAACTTTTGAAACAGGGGTTCATACAGGAAAGAAAAATATTTACTATATATTCCCAAAATTTCAGCGCGGTTGCTTCGGGCGTTAGATCTACGACTTTAAATGAATACAAATAAACCAGAATAGCCAAATCTGGAATTTGAAAAGTATTGTAGCTGAATTTTAACGCCAACTTTGTGATAAGGTAATTTTGTCTTATAATTAAAGGAAAACAAAAACATTAATAAAAAACCCGCTTTTTTATTATCATCACAAGGAAATGCTAGAAAAGTAAGTAACAGAAGGAACTATTCAATAAGTACTAACCAAAGATTATGGCTATAATAATTTGTAGGAGGAAAGTGAGGGAAGATACTCATAAATTTTCAGTTTTATCTTTTCAAAATAATAATGCAGCTGCAGTTAAGCATATTTATCAAAACGGTAGCTTTTGACGTTTGGTCGCCTGCGTACACTCGTATTATCCCGGACATGCTCTATTGGGTTTGACTAAAGAACTGGGTTCCCCTGCCAACTTGACGATAATGGTTTAAGTATGATCGCCTAACATTTTTTCCTGATCTCACTGTGTCCAAACAATCTTATCTATATTATAATTTATATGGTATTTGCTTCCAGCTCTCCTTGTGTAACTCTTTTCTTATATATTAAAAGGACCAAATGCTTAAAAAAATTAGATACAACAAACCATCAATGGTTCATTATGGCTGATTTTTAATAATTTGGAGCTGTTGCGTCTGTAAACTGTTAAGGGATTAATTGCCCATAAATATAAATGTCCAGTTTTCAAATCTTTTTCTTTAATTAGCCCTTTAGCGGACAGTGGTTTCATAGCAAAACCACCTATTAAACATCTTTTTTACTAAACTTTACTTTTTGGAATACTTTATTTTTTATAATTATTTACGGCTCCAATCTCATACATGTGTGAGTATGGAATCTAATGATGTAGAATCAAGAGCTTCTGCAATTAAAAAAAACAACTTTTTGGAGACATGGATGATTTTCGATTTTTTTTTTTATGTTTTTGACATTTTAAATTTACAACAGATGATAGCTATAGACCTAATTTACTTTTTCTTTTGAAATATATGTATTTAAACTTGCTGTACCTGAGTAATTCAGTTTATCTTACTTATGACCCTAAATAAAAGTATCTATACAAACAACACTTAAAAAATTGTCAAGCTATTTATTTATTAAACCATTTTAAGGATTGCTATTTATTGTTTTTCCAGTATAGTTAAACTTTTAAAAAAGCATAATGTTCAAGCTGTACAAGGGTAGGGTTAGACAGTTAAACCACTCCTCAAACCCTTCTTAGGTATCCTCTAAGGCAAACCGTCCTAAGGACTGTAAAGAAAACTTATATTTTACATTTACAAGGTTCATAGATAACATTTATAAACTAATTACATTAAATTCCCATGAATTTATTTTGGTGACCGTTAAAGGGTTAAGTAAGAATATATAATTCTATTACGAAGGCGCACTGTGCATTAATTAAAGTCGGCAGAAAAAGCAAGAAATATAATGTTTGGATGGATTATCTTTTTGTTTTAGTAAATAGCCAATATTTTCGCCAAACTTACCAAGGGAAACCCAATTCAAATAGTCCCGTTCCATTGTATTTAATTTTCACGCATTACATTATGGAAAAAGTAACGTGTGGATAATTAAGAAAAGGTGGAGAGTAGCCTTGACCAATGAAAACGCAGCAGCTCTTTTCGTCGCCAAACCAGTATATTTATTTTTCGCCAAGACATACAAAACACACCATCGTACAAAAGCCAAACGTGAATGTTTAGTGGATGTATCGTGTGTTCCGTGGAAGAAAATTGTTTTTGATCAAATGAAAAAAGAACTTTATATACAACTACATTTAATCAAAATAAAATAAAGAAAATAATAAATATTCTAACTTCTGACATAACGTTGTCTTAATTTCAATTGCTTTATCATGTTGTTAATTTATTTAAACAAGAAACAATTTAAATTTCTTTTTAAATAGTTATTTCCTTTGGTCTCTTATAAGCGTTTCAGGTAGATTTGTCTTTATAAAAAACTACTTATATTTAATTTATTCTGTAATTAAAATAAGTTTATCATTACTAACATTTTAAGTTAAAGTTACTTGAAGAGAGAGGTTATTTCATACACTTCCGTAATTTCGTTTATTGAATATTTAAGAGTGGTATCTTGCAGTGCGCATTTTAATTTTTAACATATACCCATTAAGTCCGTTTGATATCTAAAAAGGAATACTTAAAGCATTCCTTTTTTTTAACTTTTTATTATGTATAATTTCTTTAAATGCTACAAGCAAGCAATCTCCTCAATCCAAAGTAAATATGTAATGATTTTTAAAATGTAGTAAAAACATTTTTTTTAAATTAGTAGATATAAAATTATAAATTTTGATAAAGTATTCTAGAAGGAATAAGTACGTAATCCAATACCATACATCGTGGCTCCATCTAATTAGAGATTTATTAAATTAATAATCTACATTTATTTAATTTTTTAACAATATTGACACTATTCTATAGAATCATTGACAATTGGTTAAATTTTTTGTTAATTCAATTTAGAATACTTATAGCTATCATGTTCTTTTTTTGATCAAATTAATCTGAAGCAAGATAGTTCTGAATTAATACTTTGGACATTTTTTTTTATGTTTATAATAAGTTGAACTAATACGAAATTCTTTTTTGCAATCACAAATTCTAAAGAACTTCTTTTGCTGTTCAAAATTTAATACGGATGTTTTGTCGTTTCCCATGAGATATTACGGTAAAATAAAACCAAAACTTCTACACTACAATAAACGCTTTGGCGAAGATCTAAATTCTCCCCCTTGGCGACGAAATAGGATGCTTTGTTTTCATTGGTTAGTATGTCTCTCCACCGTTGCCTAATTATCCACCCGTGAAAAAGTAATTTTATATTTTTCAAACACAAAATGAAGATGTAAGAGAGATTAAGACTTAGAAGTATTATTTTAAATATTTGTCTTTTTGGCATTACAGTAACAATGAGAACATTTTGTTTAGCGAATGTTTAATTGTTGTCTTAGATGTAAACTTTTCTCAACAATGGAAATTTGATTTAGAAATATATTCAACAATGTCATTCATGTTTATAAACACAATGTCAGGTTATTAGATACATCCAATCCTTCCATATGCAGTCAGTCAGATAAATAGACTCAATAGAAATAACTCGGTATCCTATTTAAAGTTCTTTAGATATGGCTTCTCTTAGAAGAACAGTTGATGGTTGGATGGGAGATCTCTTGTATGAAAAACTTGGAGACGAGCCTCACATTGAAACAGCATGGTCGTTATTGAGGGATCTTGTAGGACAGCAGCTGTTCGGGACGGAGTTCGTTCCTATACCATTCATTGAATCAGCCTCGTATTTCAATCAGCTATTTGTGTTTATTAAAAAGCAGAATGTAAGTAAGGGATTTGAATTCGAAAATTACTTTCAGTTGTTTTTAAGGTTTGACGTAAGAACGCCACCCCCTTCCTTTCTCAACTTGGCAATGAAGCGCTATGCTTGACAACTTAGCCTTTTTCACCGGCTATCACCGTGCCTATAATTTGATTTATATTATACTGATATATGTCTCACATACTCAAGGCCCGTGGCAAAAAACTGGTCTGCGCCCCTATCACCATATGTAGTGAGAAAATACATAAACATGTTATATATATATTATATATATATATATCATCCCCTATATAATAATAGCCTAAGTTGTCTGTCCGTCTGTCCACGAAATTATGAAGCGGTTGTACCTGGAATGGATACAGGCATCCATATTGGATTTTTGATGAGTTAGGGTTACCAAAATTCAAAGCGAGTAAAGTTGATCTTTCCCTAAACTATCGATCCGATTCTAAAATAAATTGGCATGAATAAGCTTCGTATCACAGCGAAAAACACTGTCATCTTTAAAGCGTTCGAAATCCACCCCGTCCCCATTTTCGAGCGTTTAATGCCATTATATCAAGCCCCATTTTAAGAGTAGGAGATTAAATTTATCCATTTATCACATAATAAATAGGTAAAAAGAACATTTTTACTAACATTATGACGTCATTCCTTTAACCATTCCATTTAATCATTTCTCATTTTAAATTATTTAAATATCGTCTGCATTATTTTCATACGTTTTATCATTGAACTTAGATATTACGTAAATAATTTTCTTTTATATTTGGCTTAAAGTATAGATTAGGAACATATGTGATAGTTTTAATCGATTATTTTTGTTGAAAGATAATTCTCAGCCAAAAAACAAACCATTTTTTTACCTGCTTCATAGGGTACTTCACAATTCTGGAAAATTAAAAATTCTACTAATCCCGTCATATGACGGGATATATGCTAGTATATTCAGAATGAACTCCCAAAATATTTTGTTAATTCTTAAAATGTTCCCAGTATATTAATTTTTTAAAAAAATTCTATTTTTCTGATTAATATTAAAAAATATTTTTAAACACTTTAGGGGAATTATTTTGTTGATAAACTAAACAGTTTATTTGGGTGAATTATTTTTTTTATTTAGACGTTGAATTTTCATAAAAAATAGCAAATTTCTGAATATAAATTTAGTTTTAATAAGTTTAATAAATTCAAAATTTAAAACGAATACCCGGAATTATATTAAGGCATATTAAGAGTGTTTGGTAAACAATGGTAAGAATCTATAACAGGTTTAGTTATAGATTCTTACCGTTACCAACAGGTTCTCTAGCAACATTTTAAAAAATAAGAAAATTCATAAAAAATAATTTTTAAACACAAAGGATTTTATAATAAAAAAGTTTTTTTTTCAATTTTTCCTTATTTCTACTTAAGGCGAAACGTTCTCTTTCGGACCCCATTTTTTTTCACGGTACAGCGCCCCTAAGACTGATGCGCCTGTGGCAAATGCCACCTTTGCCATACCTTAGTTACGACCCTGCACATACTACTCCAAATTATTAAAAATCAGCCATTTTGAACCATTAATGGTTCACTGTATCTATTTTTTTAAGAATTAAGTACATTTAATATATAAGAAAAGGGTTGCACAAAAAGAGCTGGATACCAATATAATATAAATCAAATTATAGGTACAGATTGTTTTGACACGGCCATATCAGGAGAAAATGTTAGGCTACTATGCTTAGATCTTTATCGCCAAGTTGGAGGGAACAACCTGATTTGATGTCAAACTAATGGCTCTCCTTGTGCAACCTTTTACTCATTAAATAAAGCTAATTCTTATTGGTTTTTAATTTTGTGAAAGTAAATTAACTTCTGTGAACTACTGCGATTTTACCGAAAATTCAAATTGGTTAAACTCGTATTCTATCATTTCCGTTTGGATGAGCGCTCTAATAAAAGTCGTCAAAAATTCCAAAGAATGCCCCTTTTGGGATAGAATATCAATACTTTTCCCCCTGGTTTAATACGAATTGTTTGTTTACTGTTATAAAGACTATCTACACAAAAGAATCCCACTTCATCTACACCAACATACTTTCCTCAACTAGAGTTGTAAGCAGTGGAAAAAACCCTGGAAAAAAACCAGGTGTTTTGGGAAGAGAATTTTGAAAGTTTCCAAAACATGGGAATTTTGAAGTATTTTGTTTACTTTTATCCTAACAGCACAAGACAATTTTTACATTTCATAAATGATTTGATATTAATAGTTAACTGGCAACTGCAATGAATAAACGTGTAAGGAAGCCAAACAGCCAAAAAATTGAATAATTGGAATTAACTAACTATATTTGGCAAGGTATCATGTTTAGCATGAAAGTATGAGTACAGTTTTCCTTTGAGAAATATTCAATAATTTTATTATTACATAAATATTAGGCAATAATTTGTAGTATTACAAGACCCATATATCATTATTTTTCTTTGATAACATCTCTCTCTCTCTCTCTCTCTCTCTCTCTATATATATATATATATATATATATATATATATATATATATATATATATATATATATATATATATATATGTATATTGTTTGTGTGTGTGTAGAAATCGGACACAAAATGCAACATTGTCATTTGGTTACACCTTTAAATGATATATACATTACAAAAAGTAATAAATGTTATTTTAAATTTAATGATTTATTTTAATATTTTAAAAGGAGGGGAAAAAGTTTAACATAAAACTATTTACATAATAAATAATGATAAAAAATAATGTAATTATTATATTAGCAATTAAAATTGAAGCAACCAGTTATGTGTTTGATAAGACTCACAGGGTAATTAATTACATAAGTACTACTATAAAATCATTTAGATGATCATTGCTATTATTTCTTGAATATATATATTTCCAAAAGTAAAAAAAAAAAAAAAACTATTAGAAATAATATGCTAGTTCTTAAATAGTCACTGTTGAAAAAATAAATGCTAACATTGTTAAAAGGATTTCTTCCCAAAGTTCCCAAAATTTCGGGTTTATTCCCCAAAATTCCCGGGTTTATCCCCACCTCTTCAAAATTCCGGGTTTTTTACATCTCTACCTGCAACTCATACGCGTTAAGTTAAACTTTCCCGTAACGCAAATGGATTTTCTAGCATATTGCAAATGCTTCATGTAGATTTTTGATGCATTTTTGTTAGGGTAGAACTTAAAAATAATTCAATGATGCAAGAAACTCATGAAAATAAAAAAAAATGTTTGGTAAAAAATAGAAGTGTTTCCATTAACTAATAAGAGAAAATAAATTAATAAAAATCATTCTTATAGAATGATTTTTATTAATTCATTGTCACAATTTCGTATCGAAAAATGTTTTTAAGAACTTAGTTATGAATCTTTATTTATTGGTTCATCTGAATTGTACCACAAAAAGAAGGATTAATTATTTCTTTCCAGGTTTTATCCACAATCGGATTACGGAGACCGACTTACAAGATAATAGGCAATTTGGATTACTTGGTGAACAGAGACTTGTCCACCTGGACTCCTCAGTTTGATTTTTCGCCGTGGGATGTAGCCGATGGACATAGCGTAAGGATTCAAGAAGCTTATTTAATAAATACAGCGAAACCTCTCTGAAAGACCATCTCTATATACCATAAAGACAGTTTATTTCTGGTTTATAACATTTGGCAACAGGCACTCAATATTTAATTTCCCTCCATTAAAGAAACATTTTCAACTTTTTAATTGAAGGGTAGGAATACTTCACTGGGGAGAATATGGAAATTATGAAAAGAATCTGGAATGATACAATTAGGTGATCTCCACAAAACATTGTTTTCTTTTTAATGTGGAACCACTTTCCTTTATAATTAGTATTCACCTTTAACAAAGTCGCATGTATTTGTTGTCAATTTGGAAGCAAACCAGCCCCCCAACAGCATTGTAGAAAAGCCAATTGATCGTTCCTTTTAAATTGAATTAAAAAAGCCGAACTCTTCAAATCAATACAAACTTCAATTAATTTCTTCTTTAAAGCCGTATAGACATAAAATATAATAAATTCAATGATTAATAATATATTTTTTTGGTAGTATATACTATGCACTGAACCACACTTTGCTTCATTCATTTCCTTCATTCAGAGACAAACTCTCTGCAAGATTGATTTTTATGGTTTTGTAAAGAACTACTACTTCTACTAGCCTAAAAAGAACTATTACTTCAACTACTCTCGTGGAATGGTTTCTGAGTGATATGTGCTGTGTGCGTGAGTTGCTGGGTTCGATTATGAGTTGGTGTGGTTTTATTAAATTGTGATTCATTAAAATGTTCTATAATTTTATTTGTGGAGTTTTATATTTGACTGGTGAATGTTATACTGGGCAACGCCTCTACAATGAATGCAAAAAAACAGATAATTCATGAAAGTTCCATGGAATTAAGGTTCACTAAATTAAATAACTAGTTCCACTTTGTAAACAGTCCTTGAAAATGCCTCTCCTGCCGCAGATAAAAAATATCAAGGTCGTGTTATGCAGTTGACCCCTAGCTGTCAACCGATCCTTAAGTTTGCTTCCATCCCCACTTTTTTTAAAAATTATTGGCAATTTCTTGTTCCGATTAAACGAAAACAACTTCTTGACCATTAACATGTTGAACATAAGAACTAGAATATTTTACTGCAAATAATTACAGTTTTCTGTGGTTTTTCAAGGAAAAGGAAATTGCTCGAAGTGATTTGGTGGCAAAGGGAAATAGATTTTAGGATCGTTTCAAATATTTACTTGAAGAAAGAAAAAAAACCAGTGGTATTTGTATCTATCCAATTCTGGTACTGTACTAATACTGTACCAATACTATACCAACACTGTATGGTACTTAAAATGGTACCATACAGTCTCTCAAAAACAAGAGTTATTCACTGTGAATTATCAGAGTCGGATTTACGTATAAGCTAAAGAGGGTACAGCTTACAGTATCGCAGTTTGATGGAGCCTCAAATAAATAGAAAATATATAAAAATTGATAAAAAAAATTATCTAAGAACAATCACTGAAATGAAGAAAACTTATATACAATTAATCAAAGTAAAATTCTAAGTTTTCCCGTTCAATTTAACATTTGAAACGTGAAAATTTGAACATGATATTTTCAGTCTAGTACTTGATTGAACGTTATCTATGTCTCCTAATTTTATTCTGACTTTTCATGTTTTTAACTTTTAAATTCTCGAGTTATACAGAAAAAGAATAGTGTAGAGCTTTATTTTGACTGTAGTAAATATTCCAAATTAGTGCGACTATGCGAAGGTATTTATGATATTGTATTCAAACGATGGCCGAATGGGTAGGGCGCTGCTCTTAGGTACTGGAGTTTAAATTTCTCTAATGCCATGAAACTGACTGTAAGCAGTAGGTCCGGGTCTTTATATATATATATATATATATATATATATATATATATATATACACACACACACACACACATATATATATATAATATATATATATAATATATATATATATATATATATATACACAACACACACATATATATGTATATATATATATGTATATATGTATGTACATATATATATATATATATATATATATATATAATATGGGCAAGATTCATCCAAAAGCACAATACATTTTATTTCTGGTGACGATACATCAAATACATACAGCAGGCCAAAAACTTCGAGAACATCATGCACACACACTTTTTAAGTAGGGATTTCTCAGGTAAAAAGACTACGAAGAATCCCTAAGCACATTTGATCACGTGATAAAAAATACCCATGTTTAAAGAGAACGCGTTTACTATTGGCTACAGAAGTACAGACAGGCTGAATTAAGTCTATAGCGTATCTGGAGGGAAAAATACGAGCAAACCCCAACTTAATTTATGAACAAGAATTAATAAATTAATATTAAAATATGTACATAAGGGATTTTGTTATACATTATGTACATACATACATATATATACATACATATATATACATATATATACACACAATATATATATATATATATATATATATATATATATATATGGGGAAGAGGACGATCTGATTTTTAAATCTCGCGATCGTTTTTCAGTACTGTGTTTTCTCCCAAAAGCAATTTAGACCCATTAGGGTTAGTAATAAGTAATGAATAAAAAATAGTATACTATACAGGGGTAAGAATTCAAAGGTATCGACTAGCTAGCAATAGGTTACAATTTCATTTTCTCTTTTTCAGATGTACAGAGAATACAGGCTGCGAATTATGTCTAATCAGAGAGGAGTGGAGAAATCCATCGATTTCAAAGCCATCGAAGCTCACGCTAGAAGTGCGCATCCTCCCGTACCCGGCTCTGTGATCATTCACAGGAATCTCCTCAAAGGTAAACAGGGACGCATCAGTGTTATGTTGTGATTAATATCCCTAGGGCAGGTTTCAAACCCAATTCTAATCCGATGTATGAATGAGAAACCCTTAACGTAGTGGCGAAACCAACTGAGCATTATACTATTTATCATGAAACGCTCATGATTATGGCGATACACTTAAAAATACGTTGCTTTTCTTTCGAGATGGTAGTCCATTTCAGGCAAAAGACTGTGTAACACACCACTTTCTGTGGCGGCGCAATACTAGCGGTGAACTTGCTCGCCTACTTTACTGGGACAGGTGTGTTCGGTTGTCCCTGAGGATGCATTATATTACCTCCGAAACTTTTTGGACGACAGACAACATATATTTACAAGATTAATGAAAAATTAAAGTATAACAAAATATCATAGTTCTGAATCTCGGAGCCTGTCTTAACTAGATCTGGTGGTTGAGCGTTTCACATCCAAACAAAAATTCTTTCTCTGGAAAACAGACAGATGTCTCCAGGTCGCAGGCTCTGTATCGACTTCTAGAACTCCACTACCGCAGATCTTCCCTCCTTTCTTCGGAGGGTCATCTTCTGGAAACCTGAGCCCTTCCGAAAAGGGAAAATCCTCCTTTCAGATGCCCTACAAAAACAAACAAGCGACACATCCGATAAACCTTATCACCCCCCCCCTCTTAGCCGGCCGGCTCCTATTTCTCCAAGGAACTCCGGGTGGAAGGGGTCAATGAAGACGATTTTGTAGATATCGTAAAGGGTACACATGCGAAACACAGGTCGTGGGTGCAAATTCCTTACAGACCGGTTTCAAAACGTGGAGACAAAGCAGATTAATGGGGATTTGAAACCTCTGCCCTCCAGCAGACAAGCGAATACGCTTGCCACTTTTCCAATCAGCTGACGTTTCACAGAATTTAGTGGCGAACGACAATGGAGTCTGCGTAACTGAATCATATTAAAAAAAATTAGAATGTAATCCTATTTTATCCATACAAATTTCAAAAATAGGTATCTTTCTCTTAGCTAACTGCTAGTGGTAGATTGTCATATTATGTTGTGTCGTTGTTGCCCATCCTCACGATCTATCGCCAGCTAGATGAATGATTTTGTAAGAATGATGCATTCTTACAAAATCAATCCCCCAGAGAGATTTAGATAAACATCTTTCAGTGAAGACAATCAAGAATATGTTCGGGGAATCAGACGTTTCACGTATTGCAATTCGGAAAAACCTTAGAGCGAGAATCCAAAGACATACATTTCAAGTGTCCATCAGACGGCAGTTTGGTAGCCGCCATATTGTTGTTCCAGTCGTCTTCATTGACGATGCATCCATTTACCTTCATTTTTCGGGAGGATTTCTAACAACAGGTGCTCCATTTTTTTATATTTAATTCTATGATACAGAAAGGAAATGAAATGAAGTTGCATTTTTGAAGAAAAAAGATAAAAAAAAAAAAAAAAAAAAAATACAAGAAAAAAAAAAAAAATAAAAAAAGAAAAAAAAAAAAAAAAAAAAATAAAATTAAAAAAAAAAAAGAAAAAAAAAAAAAAAAAAAAAAAAAAAAAAAAAAAAAAAACAAAAAAAAAAATAAAAAAAAAAAAGAAGCATTTGTAGCGACTTTTTCAACTATTGTAGCAAAAAAGTGTTGACAAAGAACATAATTTGGATCATCGGACTGAACTCGAGGTTTATTGAGTTGATCACGGGTTGTCATATTAGAAGTCATCACCGAAGTATCTGTTATGTATTCTAATTGTAGTAAAAGTCACTGCACATTATATAAATAAATAACAAATTAGAAGAATGATTTCACCAAAGTAAATAACAAGCACTAATTTGTAGACTCAAAGCATATAACTATTCGAGTACCTAAATATTCGAGAGGGTGTACTAAAGCAAAATAATTTTGTGATATATGATTTTGTAGATCTTTTAACTACAAATTGGCATATCAGTCGTCGCTAAAAAGACGAACAAAAAATCTAGTTGATTATTACAACATTTGGATTGCTTACGTCTAGAAAAATATGCTGTTACGGAATTTGAATTTTTTATTCCATTTACATTCATTAGTCCATTTTAGTATTTTTGAAACACAATCAAGGTTAATTTTACTTGAACAAATAATTCGCATTTATATAAACAAACGCTTTAATCCCTTTTTTTATTTTATTTATCGAAAACTATTTTAGAATATGGAGGGGGAAAGGAATTTTTGTAACTCGGAAGAACACTCTGTCCCTAACTTATGCCTTTTAGAAAAATGTAGTCAAAAGGAGACAGCTCGAATTTACCACTGTATTCTTGCCTAATAAACCAGCACATTTGATTCACTGTTTGAAGTTAAAAAATAATGCAGGGGTCCCAGTGATTAAGTGAAACAATCGCGAGTATTGACAATGCAGCGTTTAAAGCCGCTTGATTACTCTTTCTTCACTTAACAGTTTGCCATGGAATAACTAACTGCTATGAGTTAGGATAACACAAGGAAAACAGTAAACAATTTTTTTATAAAGATTCCATACTTTTAGAGATGACGCTAATACCTTTTATTTTTCAGAGTTGAATGAGGGAAGATCATTGTATGTCATCACTGATGTCGTTCTGGCCACTTTCGTCAAACTAACTGTGAGGATAGGTAATCACCATTTGATTTTTGTACACGACAGAGACATGCCGATTGGTTTCAAGTACAGGAAATATAAATTACGGAAAGACGGAACCTTCGAAGCTCAAGTAAGTCAGAAAAAATCTTTTATAAAGTATAGGTGCCATTTCTCTTACGCTAAAACTATTTCTACTTAGAGGTATCAAAAGACACTTTTCAAAATATAATTTCAAATTATTCTCAAATAACTCAAATTGTTAAAATAAAATATAATTATTTCCCCACAATTAATTTCTGGAGCTGCGGCAGCTCAGACGGCAAAGGTAACGATCTCGTAACTGATAGGTTTTGAGTTCGGAACCCGAGCTGTCCTAAGATCCGCCGTGCTCGTTAAAGGTGACTGGGGCACGTAAAATATGTTCGTGGTCACAATTCCTCCAAGTTCTCAATCTGGGAATGGCAGGCCAAGTCAGTGGGTCTTCTACTTGGTCCCTGCTTCAAAATTACGAGGATCTACTTGAGCGAAGTCGTTCTTTCACCTCAATGGTGCCTATTAAAACGAAAGACGCACCCCTTGACCTTAAAACGAGAGCCTGCAGGCTCAGTCGGGCTTGGATTGTCTTCGACTACAACAATACAAAAATATAACAGAAGATCGAGGGATGCATATACAGTTATACCAATGCTTTTAACGTCTATTCCTGGTTTGGTTAGATTAGAAGCACTGCGGTGTACTATTTTATAACACGAGGGCTAATGAGACCGGCACCTATTGCTTAAAGCCGATTCCGAACGGCTATGAATAACTATGTCACAGTGGGATTCGAACGTATGAACTCCGGTACCGAAGATCAGCTCCCTAGCGGTTCGGCCTTCATTTGGCGTCTATTCTTAGTATGGCGTAAAGGTAGTATTGCAATCGTGAAAAATTTTATATAGAAGTTTATAAAGAAATACCTATAGAATTGAAAATCTGAATATAACGGCTATTAACGCTGCAGGTCACCATTAGATGGCAGTACTAGAGCTCACTCAAGACAACACTTTAATATTTTGAAATGAAATTTTAAACCTTGAAGGGAATGTGTAAATGATAATTCAGATGTCACATCATACAATCCAAATAAAAATTAAAGTAAAATTTAATAAGCGTAAGTCATATGGTACTTTACATTTTTTCATTCGTATGGCAAATCTGTACAACAAAACTACATATTAAAAGAATCTCAAAGATTGAGAAGGGTTGAAAATTCTCATATTTTGTACTTAAAAGTAGTGTTCTGTTAATCCCCTATATAATAATAGCCTAAGTTATCTGTCCGTCCGTCCTCGAATTTATGAAGCGGTTGGGCCTGGAATGGATAGAGGCATCCATATTGGATTCTTCATGAGTTAGGGTTAGCAAAATTCATAGCGAGTAAAGCGTATCTTCTCCTAAACTATCGATCCAATTCTAAAATAAATTGGTATAAATATGCTTCATATCTAGGCGGAAAATACTGCCATCTTTAAAACGTTCGAAATTCACCCCTACCCCCTTTTTCCAGCGTTTAATGCCATTATTTCGAGCCCTATTTTCCCTGGTTAAAAGCAGGCGATAATATTTATTAATTTATCCCATATTTAATAGGTAAAAATAACATTTTTTTCAAACATTATGACGTCATCCCTTTAACAGTCTCGTTTAATCATTTCTTATTTTAAATTATTTAAATATCGTCTGCATTATTTTCATACGTTTAACACTTAACTTAGATATTACATAAACAATTTTATTTTATATTTGGCTTAAATAATAGATTAATTACATATGTGATAATTTAAAATTAATCATCGATTATTTTTTGTTGCAAGATAAATCTCAGCCAAAAAACAAACCATTTTTTTATCTGCTTCAAAGAGTACTTTACAATTATGGAAAATTAAAAATTTTACTCATCCCGTCATATGACGGGCTATATGCTAGTGTAAAATGTTTTTGAAGAACTTCAGTGATTTCATGCAAATACTTATACATAAGATCCGGAAATATTATCTCTATGTATTTCTTATTTATTTAAAATCCAAGATGTAGCTTTATTGTAAAGATTATGATGCTTACAGCTGGATACTACTCTCAAGTTCTTCGAAAGCGAAGCAATATGGTTGCGCCCCGAACCTCAGCCTATTCCGAACGTACCGCTGTGGGATTACATGCGCAGAAGATACCGCAATGGGAGTCGCAGGAAGATGAGACACAATCTGACCATTCAACCTCCCGGCGAAGTTCCAGACATTACAGTCAGGCGACATGACAGGCAGGATGGTAAGCAATTTCTTTTGGATAATTGTGTAATCTTAGAACGATGTACTGGATTTTAAGAAACGAGAATAAACATACATATGTATACATACATACATACATATATATATATATATATATTTATATATATATACATACATGTACATATATATCATACATATATACATACATACACACATATAATTATAATAATTGTACGTTCTAACAAATTGCTTTAATACTTTAGTAGTTTTTAATAATCTTGATAACTATTATATAAAAATGAAACATATAACATTTATATATGCATATACAGGTGCTATATATATATATATATATATATATATATATGTCTGTATGAATACATATATGTGTATATGTGTACACACACACACACACACACACACACACACACATATATATATATATACATATATCTTGATAACTAGAATATAAAAATGAAACATAAGGTCCGGAAACAATATTACATTTATAGATGCATATACATGTATTATACATGCTTGTATATATATGTGTGTATACATAAATATATTATATGTATATATGCATATGTGCGTATATGTGTATACACATATACATATATAGACATATCTATTACATATATTTCATATATGTATAGATATATATTATAAACACACAGATATATGTATAAATACATACATATATACATACTTATATATATACACTGAAGAGCCAAAAAACTGGTATAGGTAAGCTTATGCAAATAAAGTGATAAGGAACCAATCAGAATACGGCACTGCAGCCGGCAACGCTTATATAAGACAAGCATCTAGCACAGTTGTTTGATCGGTTACTGCTGCTACAATGGCAGGTTATCAAGATTTAAGTAAGTTGGAAGTGGTGTTATAGGCGTCGGACGAAATATGGAACATAGCATCTCAGAGTTAGCGATGAAATTAGGATTTTCATTATGTATTAGGATCATTAAGTAAGAAGCCAGTATCTGTCAGATCTATTGTGAATAATTGAGGAATTCGGCAAAAAGTTATGAAAGACCTGTGGGATAGAATCCTGTCACATTCTTTTAGAAGGGAAGCGAAAGAAAAAGGGGGTCTTACTTTTAGTCCATCCGACACTGTAAATAAATGCCATACAGTGACGGAAAATTAATTTAACTTACATTTTTAACCTGTCGATACAATATTTTTTCCACGTAATATCTTTGTAGTCGAAATTTTGCCAATGTCCTAAAACAACAGGCAACAGACGTAAAGGATTTTGTCTGAATGGAGTCTTCTTTAGAATGAAATAAAGAGAGCGTTGGAGCTTGATTCATTGAGCATGCATGGCAATTGATCTACAATTTAAAAAGCCCCTTGTATGTGAAATTTTAGGTTCGTCTTATACACAAGATATAATTTTTGTCATTTTTTTTCTTGTAAGAAACAAGCTGGGCGTTAAACACAGCTAAATACGCTACTTGATAGTTATTTAAAGATTCATGCGTATTTCTCCCCTTTACGAATAGCGCGTAATGAAAATTAAATATTAAAATATTTAGCGACAGAAAATTAGATAAAAGCAACACGGCACGCAACACCTAACAGTGAGGAAAAAGACGAGTTTTTATTTGAATTCTTTTGCAGATAACATTTTACGGATTGAGAGGCCAACAGTGAATGGAGTGGTTCTCAGAGGTACGGACTTAGTGCAGATGGCGGCTAACAATAGAGAAGACGTTTGGAGGAATCAAGTGTTCCAGAGAATGGCTTTAAATCCTGCCAGGAGAGGAACTGTTTCTATGGAGACACTGAGAGGGAGCGATTAAACCAATGAAAAGCCTACAACACAGATTCGTTACTTGCCCAAAACAGGTAACCCAGAAAATTTTATAATTAGGAAAATTTCAAAATCGAATGTCCATCTCAACATTTGTGTAACTGAAGTTCGAAAATTTTCTTTCCATTCGTCTGTTTTTTATCCAATACGTTGCCAGTAAAGGCTAACATGTACGAATTGAAAAAGCAGCAAATTCAGTTTCAGATTCATACGTTGTAGAACACGCAGATTTCTTGTGTAACAGCGAAAATTTTCAACTGATTAACACTAGATTTACGGACTAAGCCAATTTGACTCATTAAAAATTTGATCACTATATATATATATATATATATATATATATTCTTTCCATATATATATACATATATATATATATTACCATACATATATATATACATATATATATACATATAGATATATACATATATATATATACATATATATAATATATATATATATACATATATATATATATACATATATATATATAACACATATATATACATATACATATATATTAGAATATATATATATATACATATATTTATATAATATTATATATATATATATATATATATATATATATATATATATATATATATATATATATATATATATATATAACTTTAATATCCCTTTTCAAAAACATACATTGGTTTTTAGTTAAGTAATAAAATATATGTAAACTTTCATTCCTCTTCCCCGCAGACCCCTTCATTTCGCATTATCAAATGTGGTATACCTATTTTCACGGTTGTGAGCCAATTTGACTCATAGAATGTATATGAAAATAAATATAGTAATAAATATAGTATAAAGTAAATATAAAGTATATAAAATATAGTATAAAGTAAATATAAAGTATATAAAATATAGTATAAAGTAAATATAAAGTATATAAAATATAGTATAAAGTAAATATAGAGAAGAAGTCGAGAACACTTCTATTCCAATGACAGAAATTCATGCTACTGACGCCCGGAAGAATTGTCAAGTTCAACAATCATGCAAAAGAAACAGATGCAGAAACCATTGTGCTAAACGTAATAGAAATGTTTGCGGAAAATGTGTTTCAAAAACTGATTTTATATGTAAAAAAATGTTTTCCATGAATGTTTTGATAATAAACATTTCATTTAAATTAATTTGGAACTATTTTCTTTGCAAAAAAAACTTCAATTTTATTGTATGAGTCAAATTGGCTCACTTCAGTAAAAATAGTTATATGATCAACATCCGTAAATCTAGTGTTAAAGGCCTTATCACAAGTGGACCTGAACGAAAATAAATCGGAGGAAAAATGTTCACTATAACACATGAAAACTGTACTTTCTTCAGTCCTATGAGGCATAAACTAACGCATGCACGTGCACTTTGATGTGGGAAAATCCCTTTACTAAATAATCTTTGCTTCAAAAGCAGTCACGGAAATGGAATCCTTTATAAAAGGCTTTATAACTTTGTCAATGGTTGTCTCATCTCCAGGCATTTAGGGAATTATATTCGTTACTATAACCCGAATCAAAATACTTATGGCATGTTGTAAATACTGAAAAACTAATATCATGGATAAAATCGTGGAGGTTTTCGATGAAATAATCAAGTGATTCTTTCTTCAGATGAATACATATACCGTATGGAGGAACCATTTTACCAATAGAAGCCACATTTAAATTAGGCAGTAATACAATAGGCCGCTTAAGTTGATATACACTGTCTACCAATAAGTATTTGGACACCTGTGATAGAAAAGAAAAATTAACTTTATTAAAAATCAATAGTTGGTAGAGCCTCCACGAGAGGCAATTACAACGTGAACCCTCCGGGGCATACTTTCCACAAGTCTTTGTATTACAGCTAGTAGTATTGTCTTCCACTCGGCTTGGAGTAGACATACAAGTTCCTTCACCGATTTTGGACGTTAATTCGGTGTTTTCGATAGGGTTCAGGTCTGGGCTTTGGTCAGGCCAGTCCATTCGATGAACTCCATTGGCATCAATACCAAGCTTTTGTTAATCTCGAAACATGACAACTGGCATTGTCATCCTGAAAATAACAGGAGTCCAACCCGTAAAACTGCCACAACGTAGGAAGCTCATTGTCATCCAAAATAGTGCAGTAAGCATCGGCTTTAAGCTTATCATGAAGGGAGACCAAGGGTCCCAGTCCATACCAGGAGAAACACCCCCAGACCATAATTCCACCTCGGCCGAACTTGACTGTTTGCACCATGGTTTCTGGCAGGAGACGTTCTCCAGGCAGACGCCAGACCCTGAGTCTGCCATCTGAACGGTAAAGGGTGAACCTTGATTCGTCGCTCCAAAGAACCCGTTTCCACTGATCTACGGTCCAATTTCGATGTAAACCGTATATTAACCGGGAAGTGCGGTAGGACTTTGTGATCATGACCATGCAGCAGCACGATCATGAAAACCAAGCAGATGTGCTTTCTTACGGATGGTATTCATTGAAACAATACTCCCGGATGCCTGTTGAAACTTCTCGCGGATGAGGGCCATCGGTTGGGTGCGGTTCTTCCGAATTTCTCTGGACAACACTCGTCGGTCTCTATCTCCCAGTTTCGTTGGTCTGCCGACTCGGGGCACATTCAGACAATCCCCGTTCACCTTCCACTTCTTAATCACATAGACCACTGTCGATTTTGGGTACTTCAGATCACTAGATATGTCCCTTAAGGATAGGCCACATTTGTAATACCCGATAATTATACCTTCCTCGAAATCAGAGAGCTTCGAACTGCTCGGCATCTTACATGCGACTAATGCCGATGCTGTTTCCTACACGATGTATACTGTCGGAGGCCGTGACGTACCTCATGACCGCAGATATTGTCATTTGCATAGGTGTCCAAATACTTATTGGTAGACAGTGTAACAATAATGCGGCTTTTGTGAAATTATTATTGTTTTTGTAGTTTTATTAATTTATTGCATTATAGAGAAATAATAAAAAATTTCCAGTCACTTAATGTTTAACATAAAAAATGGCAACTTAAAATATCTTTATCCATATAATGATAATAATTTGTCATTATTAATCTTTGATTATTTTTTAATGCTCAATTACATATATATTCAAATAAAATAATAAAGGAAAGATATTTTTAACAAACTTGTTACATTGTAAAGAAATTTATCCCATTATATATAAAAATAAGTTTAAAAACTAACAAGAAATAGGCTTACACCCTCAAGCAAGCAAGGTTTTTGACTACAGAAAGGGAGGGACAGGAAAACAAATTTCACCATAAGCAGAAATTCAGTCTTGGGATCATGACCGTTATAAACTGCTAGGTTAACTAGGTAACCTGGCATTTAGTTTAAAAACAATAAAAATAATTACTATCCTATAATCAGCGTTGACGCAGCAAAGGGCAAATTGTTTACGTGCAATGAACATTAATTTCAAATATGTTCCCTTTACACTTTGATACAGCATTATTTTTTAAAAAATAATTCCAGCATATATAATAATTATTAGTCAAACAATGTGCTATATTAAAACAGGGCATTTTTTTCAATAACACAGAAAGCCTTAAATTGAAAATTATAGACAGAATTATAATTGATTGAAAAAAGCATGGAAATATTATTTATATATGAACAATCTATCTATGGAAAACAGAAAAAAAATTTAAGAAATATTTACACACAAACATATATTCTATTACTATTAAACCAGAGACTTCAAAAAAGTAGCTAATATTGTGAAGACTGCCCTTTGTCCGAGCACGCGCCATAAAACAGCTGATCGCATCCCACCTGTTTACCAGGACAATAGCGTGGCGTCGCAGAGTCTGGGATCTTGACAATCGGATTGAATATACGAATACGCCCCTGACGGATCTCGTTAATGAAATCTCGGGAATTCCGAAAAGGGACAGCCAGCGAATGAGAATTCATCTAAAACATCTAACTGTAACTTTAGCTGGAGTTCTCAAGTAACTGGGATCTTAACTGACCCAAAAAACAGTTGGCGGGACCGTAACGGACCCCCAGGTATAAATAGACTACAATTTTGCCACTCAGGGCTTTTCGTCATTATTTATGTAGTTGTGTTGACCTCGTGGAGGCTTTCTTTTCTTTTTTACCGGAGCCAGCTTTCTAGTTCGGGAGATTCGTAAAGTCCGCTCATATAGGGAGCGGCAGAGTCTCGGATACCGAACGGGGGATAAATTGGGTTTAATTGTACCCTGAATAGCCTCCCCACTTGTAAGAGATTATAAAATCTTGTTTTTCTTTCTACTGTGATCGTCGTGGGGACGTTATACCGGCAACCATCCATTGCAGTTCTACATGATTTGGGAATTAACATTCCTTTGTAAATAGCCGTAGTTAATCCAGAATAAAAGTAAATTTCCAATTTTATCTTTGACTGTGATCCATTCTTCACGTTACCTCTCAATCGAGAATATTGAAGGCGTCACAATATAAAGGAACAGTGTTTGTATTAAAAATTATTGTAGCATCAATATAATAATATTAATTTTAAAATTACTCGCACTTATATAACTAATACAAGAGCTAGCTTTTATGAAAGAAGAATTCGGCCTCAAGGCCTCCTGTTCATCACTTGTGACATATAACAGTGGAGTGAAATTCAAATTTAATTTTATTTCAGTTATTTGTTCCTGTTATGCGATATTACATTGTACCACTAACTTAAATTATATTAGCTTCGGTCAGCATAAGTTTTGAAAATCGTTAACACCTTAAGTGATAGTATAGAGTAATATTAAGAACTGATCAGGGATTTTTTAAATTTTAGTTACTAGTGGTATATATTAATGTTATTGAATATTATGTGTCATAGAAAATCAGTGATATTTCGTGCATGGGTAAGAAGAGATTCTTTCAAATACCTTAATGAACACAGAATCACCGTAGCCAGTTACGGGAATACAGATAGTTATTTTAATATTCTAGCTATTGTTGTGCAGTATTTAAAAAACATACATTTCTTAATGCTTCAAACAAAGTTTAATTATAAGCACACTATCATCAGACGGTCTTTCAATAAAACCCAATCTTTTGTACTAATTTTTCGTATGCTTCTAAAGTTTAAGTCTTTAAAAATACTTAAATACTTAATCACTTAATATTTATGCTTCGAATCCCTTCTATACTTCATCACTTTGAATGTATTTTTTAAAAAATAAAAATTTTTTATTAAAAATTATTAATAGATGCAACACAAAACACCCGTAAGATATTTAAATACACTGTCTACCAATAAGTATTTGGACACCTATGCAAATGACGATATCTGCGGTCCTGAGGTACGTCACGGCCTCCGCCGGTATACATCGTGTAAGAAACAGCATCAGCATTAGTCGCATGCAAGATGACGTGCAGTTCGGAGCTCTCTGATTTCGAGAAAGGTGTAATTATCGGGTATCACAAACGTGGCCGATCCTTAAGGGACATATCTAGCGATCTGAAGTACCCAAAATCGACAGTGGCCTAAGTGATTAAGAAGTGGAAGATGATCGGTGATTGTCGAAATGTGCCCCGAGTCGGCAGACCAACGAAACTGAGAGATAGAGACCGACGATTGTTGTCCAGAGAAATTCGAAAGAACCGCACCCAACCGATTCCCTCATCCGCGAGGAGGCATCAACAGGCATTTAACAGGCAT
The DNA here is from genome assembly GCA_032207245.1 of Pardosa pseudoannulata. Taxonomy (NCBI): domain Eukaryota; kingdom Metazoa; phylum Arthropoda; class Arachnida; order Araneae; family Lycosidae; genus Pardosa; species Pardosa pseudoannulata. The sequence continues at coordinate 139,078,263 of CM063504.1, read as the reverse complement.
CTAGGAGTATTGTTTCAATGAATACCATCCATAAGGAAGCACATCTGTTTGGTTTTCATGGTCGTGCTGCTGCCCATAACCTTTGATCACAAAGTCCAACCGCGCTGCTCGGTTAATGTGGTGCAAAGCACATCGAAATTGGACCGTAGATCAGTGAAAACGGGTTCTTTGGAGAGATAAATCAAGGTTCACCCTTTACCTTTCGGATGGCAGGGTCTGAGTTTGACGTCTGCCTGGAGAACGTCTTCTGCCAGAATGCATTGTGCCAACAGTCAAGTCGGCGAAGGTGGAATTATAGCCTGAGGGTGTTTCTCTTGGTTTGGACTGGGACCCTTGGTCCCCATTCATGGTAAGCTCAACGCCGATGCCTATTGCACTATTTTGGATGATAATGTGCTTCCTACTTTGTGGCAGTTTTATGGGTTGGACCCCTGTTTTTTTTCAGGACGACAATGCCAGTTGTCATATTTCGAGGTTAACCAAAGATTGGTATGGTGCCAATGGAGTTCATCGCATGTACTGGCCTGCCCAGAGCCCAGACCTAAACCCTATCGAGAACATCTGGGACGAGTTGGATAGCCGAATTAAGTGGTGCACTACCAGTCCAAAATCGGTGAAGGAACTTGTATGTCTACTCCAAGCTGAGTGGAAGACAATACCACTAGCTGTAATACAAAGACTTGTGGAAAGTATACCCCGGAGGGTTCACGCTGTAATTGCCTCTCGTAGAGGCTCCACCAACTATTGATTTTGAATAAAGTTAGTTTTTCTTTTTTATCACAGGTGTCCAAGTACTTATTGGTAGACAGTGTACTAGTTCTAAAATAAAGATATTTATTTTATTCAGTTTTCTATTTCTTTAATTTATATAGTCGAATTTGATTAATTCGAATTCCAAGTGGAATCCATAACTTTTCCGTTTACAGTATTCAAATTATTCAATTTTGTCAAAAATATGTAACAGACTACTTACCTTGCCTATTAAATCTTTGTAAAACCAGTAAAAATGAAGAAGAACCGAACCCTAACATTCTTTTAGTTAAAAAAATTTAATTTAATTTGATTTGTTTCTATTGCTTTATCCAATATACATATCATTCAAGTGCACTTACAGAAAGAAAAACATGTCTTGAGTATTAGTTTGTACTTTGACATTATTTGGGGTTACAAAAAATGCTTTTATTTTTGGTAACATAGCAATAGCTTCCGATGATGTAGTTTGTACCACATATTCTTATTAATTACTATCTTCTTTTTCTGTACTTCATCAATAACATTTAAATATTTAACACCATTTAAATATGATTCATAGTTGAAGCACTCACTACAGTATCACAGTGTTTTGACCAAAAACCTTACAAAAGACAAACCATTTACATATGGGAAGGAAATGGGGTGATGAGAGCAATAAACTACAATAAAAACGTTTCTCTACATTTTCCATGTCTTTTTGTATTGTTTGTACGTAGGAACTAATTTTGAGACAGTATTTGACGGTAGGCGAAATGAAATTCGTCAAAAATTGTAAATTTATACTCTTTTATGGCAGTAGATGATAATTTGTGACAGATAATAATTGCAATTTTTAGTTATCGTACAATAAATTTTGACACAGAGGAAAATGAATATGGACGCTAAAACATTATCATGCTATCTATTTTTTATAATTTTAACATGGTTTTAAATCAACAAGAATGCCTTCAAAGCGTACAACTTTAAAAACGAATCTCCACCTTGTGCTACTTTACTCAGATGGTTTACAGAAATTCGTTGACGTCAAAGTTCTATCCTGGATGAAGAACACACAGGAATCTTGTCAGCTATACTCCATGAAAATGTGTCGACATATGAAAAAAAGTCGTGATAACTGCTGCACTTACCAAATGATACAGTAAGAACTTATGTTCTTAGTGTATCATTTGGTTTCACATTGGATCCACAGCTACACATGAAACTATTCATGAAGAACTGCATGTTAAAAATTCCATAATTTAACAGAATATCAAAAAGCGAAGCGTATCAGAATATTCAAAGAAACCCTAAAAGTTCTTAACGGCGGTGGTCACCGTCTTATAACTAAAATCATAAGTAGTGGTCAGACACACATACCGTTTTTGAACGTCCAGAAAGCAAAATAGGGGTTTTTAAAGATGACTCCAAGTCAACAAAGGCGAAAAAAATGAGCGAGCAATGAAAAAAGTAATTTATGCTACTTTCTTCAGAAGAATAGCACTGACTTATAAGTAATATTAAGACACATATACCATTATGAACGCCAAGAAAGCGTTTTTGAACTTCAAGGGTTTATGAAGATGACTCCAACATAACAATGGCGAACAAAATGAGCGAGTAATGAAAAAAGTAATTCATGCTACTTTCTTCAGAAGTATAGGACTGACTTATAAGTAATGTTGAGACACACATACCGTTTTTGAACGTCAAGAAAGAAAAATATGGGTTTTTGAAGATGACTCCAAGTCAACAATGGCGAACAAAATGAGCGAGCAATGAAAAAAGTAATGTCTGCTATTTTCTTCAGAAGTATAGGACTGATCAAATTCATCTATCTTAAGGAACAGAAGGCAGTTATAGCTACCTGGTACACTACTAAGTGTCTTCGTCAAGTCTTCAAGACGTTATAAAGAGTACACATGCTCCACCATGGTAATGCATCTTCTCACATGGCAAGATTGATAGTCGAATCTCTGAAACAAAATCACATCATAGATATAAAATATCCATCGTGTTCCTCTGATCTTGCTGTGCTTCTCTTTTGTCTATTTTTAAATCTAAAGAAAAATTTACGTGCTTACCGTTTTCTTTCCGAAGATGAGCTTGGTGACGTTACAAAAGCATACTTTGTATCGATTTCTAGAAATAGATGGTCAGGCCATCTATTTCTAGAAATCGATACAAAGTTTTTAGTTTTGGAAATTCGCCTACAAAAGAGGATTGATGTTGGAGGGAAATACTTTAAACAATTTTAAAACTCTGGAAGTTTAACTGGTACCATGTAGTTGTATCTAAAAAGTGACCCTAACAGTGAAAAACAACAATTTCTTACGATTTAGCCCCAACATGGGATGGAGAAAGGAACATTTTCTTGTTAAAGTAATGTAATTGCGTAATATATTTGCACATTTTCTGTTTAATTTTAAAAGTCAATTTCTGTATTAGTCATAAAAACGAAAGCAACAGGATATAGTTAAAATCTTGTAACCACAAGGATAAAATTAAATTTGGACTTGATTAGATGAGATTAATAAGGCATTGTTTCATTCTTTGCTGTAGTTCAAAACAAATCTTTTTCTAATTAAATTATATGAATTTCCTCACAAACAATGATTTGCCCTTCCCTCTGACCATTTGATAAACAAATCAAGGAAATAATAACTTAAAAGGGATTTTTCCTCTGCAACACATCTACGTGTATACATGTATACAGTAGAAACTCACCTGTAAGAAGTCGTTGGAGAAAAGTATAATTTTTCTAAAAAGTTAATATTTCGTAAATATAAATAGTTGTTATTTCCGCCAAACACGAAAACATTGTTTTTCTGCTTTTTTTAAATAAGCAAACGTAATTTAAAGGTAAAAATGGTACTTAAAAATATCTGTAAACTATAATAAGAATAATTTTTATTACAGCAAATTTCTATATTCATTAAACATAGACGTGTCTACTTAAGAATTGGGTTCCCCTTGGCAAAATTTGGCTAAAATATTGGCGATATTTACTAAAACACAAAGGCAATCCATCCAAACATTGTATTTCTTGCTTTTTCTGGCAACTTTAATTAATGCACAGTGCCATTATCATAATAGAATTATATACTCTTACTTAATTAAAGAAAACGACTTGAAAACCGGACATTTATATTTATGGGCAATTAACCCATTAACAGTTCACAAACGCAGCAGCTCCAAATTATTAAAATCAGCCATAGTGAACCATGAATGGTTTGTTATATCTAATTTTTTTAATCATTGAGCCCTTTTAATATATAAGAAAATAGTTACATAAGGAGAGTTGGATTCAAATAACATATAAATTATAATATAGATACAGATTGCTTGGACACGGTGAGATCAAGAGAAAATGTTAGGCCACCATACTTAAACCATTATCGCCAAGTTGGCAGGGGAACCCAATTCTTAAGTCAACCCGTTGTGGGCTATATGAGAAATGACGTTCATTTGTACGAAACCCACTTAGGCAAAATATTTAGTTATACGAGCTACTTATCGTTCCCTGACGAAACATTCGTAATTCTTATGTAATAAATTATTCTCTTACATGAGTATTCTTATACGAAAAATTCATACGAAGGAATGCTCGACCTCCTCCTTAAATTTTATTAATTTATACGAATGGAGCAAAAAAGTGTCGTTAAAAGCCGTGCAATAGGCTGATTAACACTTTCCAATGGTAAAAATGTAAGGAAAACCTTACATTTTTTTGATTATTCAAAAAGTGGACAGAGTTTTTAATTCGTGGTTTTTATTTTCCTTAACATTCAAAGTTACTTCAGTTTAAAAGTGTTTTATAAAAAGTGTTCGTTGTATGTATTTATGTCTATGTTGGCTTGACTATAGAACTGGGCTCCCCCGCCAACTTGGCGATAATGGTTTAACATTTTCTCCTGATCTCACCGTGTCCAAACAATCTGCATCTATATTATAATTTATATGATATTTGAATCCAACTCTCCTTGTGAAACTCTTTTCTTATATATTAAAAGTGTACAATGCTTAAAAAAATTAGATATAACAAACCATTAATGGTTCACTATGGCTGATTTTTAATAATTTGGAACTGTTGCGTTTGTAAACTGTTAAGGGGTTGATTGTCCATAAATATAAATGTCCAGTTTTCAAGTCGTTTTCTTTAAGTAAGAGTATATAATTCTATTACGATGGCGCTCTATGTATTAATTAAAGTCGCCAGAAAAAGCCAGAAATACAATGTTTGGATGGATTATCTTTGTGTTTTAGTAAATATTGCCAATATTTTCGCCAAATTTGCCAACGGGAACCCAATTCTTAAGTAGTCCCGTGTCTAGATTTCTGGAATTTTACATGTTTTGATATCTGTTATTTATTTGGTTATATTTCTAGGAAGAAAAACTGAAGTGTACCTGTCAG
>CM063504.1:139060618-139065618 GCA_032207245.1 Pardosa pseudoannulata | reverse complement strand
AAAATATTTATTTTATTATATAGCATAATAAATGCTTATTTATTTTTAAATTTTCAATTTCTCAAAAGCTTTTAATATTTTTGTACAGTAAAACAGCTAATAGTGTTTACAAATTTTAGCTAAAAAATATGGTACTTTTGTAAAGAAAGTTTCAAAAAGAAAGTCAACATTTTTCATTTCAGCCGTTATTTCTATTTCCACCTATTTTAATGATACTAGTTCACATGAATAATTTTTTTTTTTTGAGTTTCACATAAAAAATTTTAATCTGAGGATGGATATAAATTATATAGTGTGGAAAATCTTTCAAATCTTTTAAAATTCAATTTCTTTTATTTTATCTGATAGAATAAAGTATTTGAAAAAAATTTTTTAATAAGTCGATTCATAAATGAGAACACATTTCATGGTTTAAAATGTATAGCAAATGCAAATCAAACGCACATTTTTTAACTTCAAACTGCTTAATCTCAAAACTATTATTTCGAATTTTTCCCATATATTACTTCAAAATAAAGAAATATAGAATTTTAATATTTTGAATGTGGATATTTGTGCATACGATAAAGTAACACTGTTCCTACCAATTTATAAAGAAGTGTTTTAAATATATTTTAAATATTTTTTTTTTCAATTTTTAAAATTAAATTTTTTTTATATTTTAGCAAACTGAAAATTTTTAATGCAAATTTTTTTAATGCAGGCTATAGATTAATTTTTCAAGAAGATATATTTTAAAATTTAAGTATTTGTGTAGTAGTTTTTATGAAAATATGATCACAAATCTATTTATATCAAAATGGCAATTCAAGAAACATCATATTATTATTTCGTATATAATTTTTTCCTGCATTATCATGTTTTCTTTTTATACATGTTAGATAATAAAGTTTAGTATAATTTCTCCTGAAAAAATGCATTTTTATGCAAATTTTCTAAATGCAGGCTATAGATTAATCTTTCAAGAAGGCATATTTTAAAATTTAAGTATGTGTGTATTTATGAAAATATGATCACAAATCTATTTATATCAAAATGAAAATTCGTAAAACATCATATTATTATTTCGTATATAATTTTTTTTCCTGCATTATTATGTTTTCTTTTTTACATGTTAGTTAATAAAGTTTAGTATAATTTCTCCAGAAAAAAATTCAAATTTTTTAATGCAGGCTATAGATTAATCTTTCAACAAGGCATATTTTAAAATATTTAAGTATATTTTAAAATATTCAAATATATAATATTTTTAAGTATGTGTGCAGTAGTTTTTATGAAAATATAATCACAAATCTATTTATATCAAAATGGCAATTCGAAAAACATCATAATTCCTCCTGAAAAAAATTGCTAAAATCAATAATGTATGAAAAGAGTAACAAAGGATTGAAATTAGTTAAAAATCGTTGATGGTAAAGGTGATCTCTCCCTTAACACATTGTATGCGGGACACGTACTAGTACGTTTTCTGACGACTGATACTTGAGCGCGGGTCACGTACTAGTACCGATTAATTTAACAAAATGGTTTGTTTGTGGGTACAAAAATAACTGTATATACAGGAAGACGAAGCCAAATGTCCCTGTCTACTATATAGATTCTGGAAAAATTTAGACAAATAAAAACTAATTTTTACATTATTAGTTTTATGATTGCTATTTTCCTTTTTTTATGCTGTAAAAATGTTTATATATAATATAATTCGAAAAAATTAAAACTATATACTACTATTTCTATTTGATTTTTCATATTTACGATACTATTATAAATTTATCCACTTAAAAATATATTTTTTGTTTACAAAAATCTTACGGTTGTTATTTATATATTTCTATTTATATATTTGTATGTATATTTATATATTATATATATTGAATTTATATATTATATATATATATATATATATATATATATATTTATATATTATATATATATTTTATATATTATATATATATATATATATTATATATATATTTATATATATTTTTATTTTATATATTTTATATATTATAATTTTATATATTATTTATATATATATATATTTATATATAATACACAAATATATATATATATATATTTCTGTTTATATATATATATTTTTATATTATATACATTAAATGTAAACAAATATTATATATTTGTTTATATATTTCAATAAAAAATACGAAAAGTTGGTTAAAAATTTAATAATTTTCGATCTATTGAGATTTAATTGAATAATTAATTTACGCGCAAAACGCCCGCTCCCCATACAATTCCGCTGCGAAATGTACCCGCACGCTATGTGTTAAGAGCAAACAAAAAGTTAACTTACCGGCAAAAAGAGCGCAGCCGAAAATTGACTTTGAATGTTTCTTCCCCAGTCCCTCGTCTACCTGAGCTGCAGGCACAGCAAAAGCAAAATTTATAAAGAATTGAACAATGCTCGACAAAGGAAGTAAAACGAAAGAAAATATAATCCCTTCTGGTAAATACTTTTAAAAATACAGCTGGCCTCAATCTTGATTTTTTATTTTGGATATTTAAAATAGACATTTTAATTGAAAGTTGAGGGGGTTTAAAGGACAAGGATGATTGATGGCTGAATCCTCTCAGCGAAAAAAATGTGAATCAGCGGGGCACGAGAATAGTTTGAGAAAGTAAATAGCCTACATAGAACAGCGGGTGGAATTTTTGGTTGTCTGGTTTGATAATATGAAAGTTTCTTTTGACGCGTCATCATCGAATTCAACCAATTACGAAGAATAAAAAAATTTTGAAACATCACTTACCAGTGCCTTCTTTTGACTACAAAGCAATTAACACGCCATTCTTTCTCTCTCTCTCTTTTTTAATCCTTTTCAAAATTAAGTATTAAAAAATAAGCAATTGAAAAATCCAAAACAGGAGATTAGAATTATGTTCAATTGTTATAGTCACTAATCATTTGCGGCCAATTCACTTCTTGGCACTTAGAGACATTCGTAAATATTTTGAAATTAATTTATGTATTTGCATTCCAGATTATTTTTTTAACAATGTGTCCTTGAAAAGGTTTCACAAAAGAGTTTGTTTAACTTCGAGTAAAAGAAAGAGAATTTTTTTTTAAATTAAAAATTAACTTTTTCTTTGCATATTTATTTTTCGGGTACTTTCGATGATATGTTGTCTGTCCTCAAATGTGTCTGTACAATGCTATTTATTATACTAGCATATAGTCCATCATATGACGGTATCAGTAAAATTTTTAATTTTCTAGAACTGCAAAGTACTCTATGATAAAGGAAAAAAAAGGTTTGTTTTTTTGCTGAGAATTATGTGGTATACGCTCAATAATTTGTTTATCTTCATACTCCTCTAAAGTATCACGATACTGTAAAAGCAGTTTAGAATCACGTCGAATTAATTTAGTCAACCCGTGTGGTTATGTATAAATAACAAACACACAAACTTCTTAATTTTCAAAGATATATAACTTTAACACTAGATATTTATTAATCGGGTAAATAGACTCCTAGACTTTTATGAAAAAAAATTGTTGTTAATAACGGTGATAAAACCGTCATTGCACCAAAAAATAATCGATGATTAAATTTAAAATTATCACATATGTACCTATTCTATTATATATGCCAAATATAAAAGAAAATCGTTTACTTCACATCTAAGTTCAGGGATAAAACGTACGAAAATAATGCAGGCGATATTAAAATAATTTAAAATAAGAAACGATTAAATGAGATGGTTAAAGGAATGACGTCATAATGGTAGTAAAAAATGTTAATTTTACCTATTTATCATGTGATAAACTTAATAGCCTGCTCTTAACAGAGGAAAATAGGGTTTGAAATAATGGCATTAAACGCTCGAAAAAGTGGGGAGGGGGGATTTCGAACGTTTTAAAGACTTGCTTTGTTGTTTGCTAACCCTAACTCATCAAGAATCTAATATGGATGCCCAATCCACTCCAGGTCTAACCGCTGAATAAATTCGAGGACAGACGGCCAGATAACTTAGGCTATTATTATACAGGGCAGAGGTGGGCAAATACTTTTAAGCGCGGTCCAAAAGGAAATTTTCAAAATGTCTCCCGGGCCAGAGGACTATACCGCGTACGCTGTGCACACGCAAATGTTTTCGATGGAAATGTTCGCATGTGTTCAGTGGTTCACAAATGTTTTTTGCCTGCCCAAGAAATTTTTTTGACAAAAACATTATAAGTATCATTTTAAAGCATTTGGTTTTCTGCTGCACTTTGAAGTTTTTTTAATTTCTTTAAAAGAACTGTGATACATATTTTAGATGTTTTGATTTAAAATGCCTGTTTAAACTGTATTCCTTAAAAACAGCAATTGTTTCCTGGCAAACTAAACAAATTGCTTTCTTATCAGTGTTTGTAAAAAGGTATTTTACCGTCCATGCTTCACTGAAATTTCTGCACTCCAAATCAACTTTTTTTTTTTTTTTTAGATTGACTCATTTTACAAATGCCTACAAATAAATAATTTAATTATTACAATAAAATAAAACCAATGTTTTACAATTTTACTTACAAAAAGTCCACTTTTTCAATTTATTATTATATTTGCACAATAACAAACATTAGTCTGAAAAGAAATGACGAGTATGCGACTAGTGCTAAATGAAAATAAACAGTACGCGTGCTGCGGTCTGTCGTCCCTCGAAGAGTGAGAGGTGTGCACGTTCAATTCTATGTAGTAAGCCGACCACACGCTTTATGAGAGTATGTATGTTGCATACATTAAAGTAGGGATATGGTTACAGCTGTTCAAATTATAATACTCTATTATTTATATATTTTTCATTATTTATATGTACACTGCGTATACAAATACTGTTGATTTCAACAAAATCGCATTAAAGAGATTAAAAAAATTGCATCCAGGAAGTTCTTTGAAGTTTTTCAACTGGCCGGATAGTGAGCAAAAAGGCCGGATCCGGCCCGCGATCGATTTTTCCCACCCCTGATATAGGGGATTGCATTTACAATATACATATAA
>CM063504.1:139020618-139055618 GCA_032207245.1 Pardosa pseudoannulata | reverse complement strand
TGAGTTTTATCAAAAATTTGAATTAGACGTTCCTTTAAGTGTGGATATTTTGATTCTAAGAGTTTCTCAAATACAGTTATTGCAGTAGATCTGCTTTGCATTTGCAGCGTTTCTTTCGTTTCTAATAACTTGTGTTTACCGGCCGTTTTTCAGTTAGTATTTATTTCGCAAATGAATTTCAGTATAAAGGATATTAACTAGATAACCATGGATTAGAATACGATACAACATAGAGACATCGATGTATTCGTGTGCAGCTTTAACATTACTTTTGAAGTTCATTCCTGGTAAGGTATAAAGGAAGTATTACAATCGCGAAAAATTTCGGTTTATAACGAAATATCTTTGTAACATATCAAAATTATTAATCTAAAATAGCTATCTAAAATTTTCATTTTTCCTCTTCTCATTCTTTAATACCTAATTTTCCAGCCATAAAATGTCAAATTTAAGGGAGTGTTCGCCGACTTAAATTCTTTTTACCTGTTTCCCAAAACAAACTCTGGGATATATGCTAATTTTCTGTCCACTGGCCACATTTTTCAGCTGCCCCATTAAAATAGTTTCACTCTACCAATGATTAAATTGCTGCTTATGTGATTTTTAAGTTAACCTAAGTGATCAATATTCAATCCTGAAAACGCTGAGTAAGCTGTAGGTTTCTTGGGAAAAAATTCACGTGATCGCTTACTGTTGAATTCGACATTTGTGAAAGAAGTGTGTATTCTTGATCACTCGATGCAAAGCTCTTGCCTTGTAAAGACGTCCATTTCTAGCCTCAATAAATTTAAAGCTCCACAATGTTGGATTTTGCTATCTTAATAGAACCTCGACTGCAAATCCCTTAGGAGTTCTAATTGCTCAGTATGGCCGAGCAATCCAAATAATAGCGGTTAATTTTCTTTTTTAATCGGCGAAATAATTTCGCTGATTACATGTACACAGCAAGAAATTTTATGACATATCATACAGCTAAAAATAGAAAAAACTGTGCCTAATATAATAGGCGTACAAGGAAGTTATGTTGTGTGCCCATCAGAGTTTTTAAAATAAAGTCTTAATTAACTCTATGTTGAAAGCACATTACAGACTGTTCCGACAGTATATGATTGATAGTCTCTTAATTAATCATATTCTGTTTTTGTCGAATATTATTACTATTGTTACTTCTTTGACACCTTTTTCAAAGGCGTATACTCTAAAATCCATTTATTGCAGTTTGTTCTTTTAATTGCAAAACGTCTCCGAGACGTATGGGCGTTCCAGATGTAAGCGAACGATGCAAATACCGATTGACAGGCACACAGTTATACATAACCACATTTTATTCACTTAGGTCGTCATGTTTTGAGTCCATTAACACTCGAATCTTATCTGCCGACAGTGGCGTGCGGTCCATATGTGCAGGGTGTGCACTGCACACCCTAGCAAAATTATGAGAGACAATAGTTTTCTGTACCTATGTCTACCTATATTTATATGGTATATAATAAATAGTATTTATAATATATTCAAATATGTTGATTTGCTTGCTTGTATTCCCGCAGTGCGTGCGGTACTAGGTGCTGCACCACGTAGCGTGCAAACGAACATAGGAAGTTCTGATGTGTATGTACTAAATTGAAAATCCCGCTTTATATGTATGGACTACTGGAGAAGCACAACATACTATAGCACTGAGGCAAGTGCAGCTATTTTTCCAGCACTTGGCATTCAGAATCATTCGAAGGTACTGTTTATTAAGCGTTGTATTAGACCGGGGACTTACGTGCTGAACCGCTTTTGGTTTTTTAATTGATTAACTGGCCATACGATTTTGCAGACAATTAATGTTTAAATTTATATATTGTAAGATTTTGTTTTCATGGAAATATAAAAGAAGTATTTCATCAATATAAAGGGAAATGTTTTAGTGTGGTAAAGTAATTTTGGTGATATATGTTGAAATAATTAGCTGGTAATGTTTTGTTTTAAGAAAAATTTAACAGACAGTCAATTTTACCATTCATTGTGTCTTACAGATTTATAAGTTATATCATCACCATATTGATTTTGTTCTTAATTGTCAGATGTTTTTCGCAGAATATATGATTTCTAAATGTAAAAACAATTAATAATATTTTTTTTAACTGACCGACGAATTCGTTCTATTACCAGTGCAGCGAAATTCTGCACGTGAGCCTTTCGGTTTGTCGACACCAATAAGCAATGAAAGGCCAGCTGCGGTACTAGTTGCTGAAAATATAAGTTTTCGTGGAAATCTTTTCGATAGTTTTTTAGACGTATGATTTTGTGTAGAATAATAATTTGATAGTGTTTTTAACGTACATTTCTGTATTATTATTGTTGTTACTTCTTTGACACCTGCATGAACATCCGAAATGCTGCAATTTATTGCAGTTTTTTAGCTTACATTGCATTTAGTATTCTCATACAATTTTTTGTTGTCCAGTTCATGTTTTATGGTTACTTGGTTAGTACAACAAATAACCACTGGATTCGATGATTGAGCATCGTAGGCTGCTGCCACTATGACAGGTGGTTCACTTTAAAACATTGTAGTAGCTAAATTATAATCGAGTATACAATAGTTTTGATTTGTACCTATATTATATTTAAAATAATCTCACAAAAGTCGAGTATACTTTTATTGAAAGTACAATACAAATATATCCAAACCTTGGATTCGAACCTGACCATAGAGCATCGTAGGCAAACGCTGAAACCACTATACCGACCAGGTGGTTCAAAAACATTGCCGGTAGTAGACTATAATTTATAATCGAGTATAAAATCGTTTGATAATGTAATGGAGATATTATCATTAAAATAATCTCACAAAACTCGAGTATACTTCTTATATGAAAGTACAATACAAATATATCCAAACCTTGGATTCGAACCTGACCATAGAATCGTAGGCAAACGCTGAAACCACTTTACCGACCAGGTGGTTCACTTAAAAAACATTGCCGGTAGTAGACTTATATAATTTTTAATCGAGTCATACAATATGTTTTGATAATGTAAACAGGAGATATTATCATTAAAATAATCTCACATCGAGTATACTTCTTATATGAAAGTACAATCAAATATATCAAACCTTGGATTCGAACCTGACCATAGAGCATCGTAGGCAAACGCTGAATATACCGACCAGTGGTTCACTTTAAAACATTGCCGGTATACTTATATAATTTATAATCGAGTCAAATAATGTTTTGATAATGTAAACAGGAGATATTATCATTAAAATAATCTCACAAAACTCGAGTATACTTTTATATGAAAGTACAATACAAATATATCCAAACCTTGGATTCGAACCTGACCATAGAGCATCGTAGGCAAACGCTGAAACCACTATACCGACCAGGTGTTCACTTAAAAACATTGCCGGTAGTAGACTTATATAATTTATAATCGAGTCATACAATATGTTTTGATAATGTAAACAGGAGATATTATCAATAAAATAATCTCACAAAACTCGAGTATACTTCTATATGAAAGTACAATACAAATATATCCAAACCTTGGATTCGACCTGACCATAGAGCATCGTAGGCAAACGCTGAAACCACTACCGACCAGGTGGTTCACTTTAAAACATTGCTAGTAGACTTATATAATTTATAATCGAGTCATACAATATGTTTTGATAATGTAAAGAGGAGATATTATCATTAAAATAATCTCACAAAAGTCGAGTATACTTCTTATATCTGTCAATACTATATCCAAACCTTGGATTCGAACCTGACCATAGAGCATCGTAGGCACGCTGAAACCACTATACCGACCAGGTGGTTCACTTTAAAATATTGCCGGTAGTAGACTTATATAATTTATAATCGAGTCATACAATATGTTTTGTTGTAAACAGGAGATATTATCATTAAAATAATCTCACAAAACTCGAGTAACTTCTTATATGAAAGTACAATACAAATACATCCAAACCTTGGATTCGAACCCTGATCGCACAGCATCGTAGGCAAACGCTGAAACCACTATACTGGCCAGGTGGTTCACTTAAAACATTGCCGGTAGTAGACTTATATAATTTATAATCGAGTAATACAATATGTTTTGATAATGTAAACAGGAGATATTATTATTAAAATAATCTCATAAAAGTCGAGTATACTTCTTATATGAAAGTACAATACAAATACCTTCAAACCTTGGATTCGAACCCTGACCATAGAGCATCGTAGGCAAACGCTGAAACCACTATACCGACCAGGTGGTTCACTTTAAAACATTGCCGGTAGTAGACTTATATAATTTATAATCGAGTCATACAATATGTTTTGATAATGTAAAGAGGAGATATTATCATTAAAATAATCTCACAAAACTCGAGTATACTTCTTATATGAAAGTACAATACAAATATATCCAAACCTTGGATTCGAACCTGACCATAGAGCATCGTAGGCAAACGCTGAAACCACTATACCGACCAGGTGGTTCACTTAAAACATTGCCGGTAGTAGACTTATATAATTTATAATCGAGTCATACAATATGTTTTGATAATGTAAACAGGAGATATTATCATTAAAATAATCTCACAAAAGTCGAGTATACTTCTTATATGAAAGTACAATACAAATATATCCAAACCTTGGATTCGAACCTGACCATAGAGCATCGTAGGCAAACGCTGAAACCACTATACCGACCAGGTGGTTCACTTTAAAACATTGCCGGTAGTAGACTTATATAATTTATAATCGAGTCATACAATATGTTTTGATAATGTAAACAGGAGATATTATCATTAAAATAATCTCACAAAAGTCGAGTATACTTCTTATATGAAAGTACAATACAAATATATCCAAACCTTGGATTCGAACCTGACCATAGAGCATCGTAGGCAAACGCTGAAACCACTATACCGACCAGGTGGTTCACTTTAAAACATTGCCGGTAGTAGACTTATATAATTTATAATCGAGTCATACAATATGTTTTGATAATGTAAACAGGAGATATTATCATTAAAATAATCTCACAAAACTCGAGTATACTTCTTATATGAAAGTACAATACAAATATATCCAAACCTTGGATTCGAACCTGACCATAGAGCATCGTAGGCAAACGCTGAAACCACTATACCGACCAGGTGGTTCACTTTAAAACATTGCCGGTAGTAGACTTATATAATTTATAATCGAGTCATACAATATGTTTTGATAATGTAAACAGGAGATATTATCATTAAAATAATCTCACAAAAGTCGAGTATACTTCTTATATGAAAGTACAATACAAATATATCCAAACCTTGGATTCGAACCTGACCATAGAGCATCGTAGGCAAACGCTGAAACCACTATACCGACCAGGTGGTTCACTTTAAAACATTGCCGGTAGTAGACTTATATAATTTATAATCGAGTCATACAATATGTTTTGATAATGTAAAAGAGGAGATATTATCATTAAAATAATCTCACAAAAGTCGAGTATACTTCTTATATGAAAGTACAATACAAATATATCCAAACCTTGGATTCGAACCTGACCATAGAGCATCGTAGGCAAACGCTGAAACCACTATACCGACCAGGTGGTTCACTTTAAAACATTGCCGGTAGTAGACTTATATAATTTATAATCGAGTCATACAATATGTTTTGATAATGTAAACAGGAGATATTATCATTAAAATAATCTCACAAAAGTCGAGTATACTTCTTATATGAAAGTACAATACAAATATATCCAAACCTTGGATTCGAACCTGACCGTAGAGCATCGTAGGCAAACGCTGAAACCACTATACCGACCAGGTGGTTCACTTTAAAACATTGCCGGTAGTAGACTTATATAATTTATAATCGAGTCATACAATATGTTTTGATAATGTAAACAGGAGATATTATTATTAAAATAATCTCATAAAAGTCGAGTATACTTCTTATATGAAAGTACAATACAAATACATCCAAACCTTGGATTCGAACCCTGATCGCACAGCATCGTAGGCAAATGCTGAAACCACTATACGGACCAGGTGGTTCACTTTAAAACATTGCCGGTAGTAGACTTATATAATTTATAATCGAGTCATACAATATGTTTTGATAATGTAAAGAGGAGATATTATCATTAAAATAATCTCACAAAAGTCGAGTATACTTCTTATATGAAAGTACAATACAAATATATCCAAACCTTGGATTCGAACCTGACCGTAGAGCATCGTAGGCAAACGCTGAAACCACTATACCGACCAGGTGGTTCACTTTAAAACATTGCCGGTAGTAGACTTATATAATTTATAATCGAGTCATACAATATGTTTTGATAATGTAAAGAGGAGATATTATCATTAAAATAATCTCACAAAAGTCGAGTATACTTCTTATATGAAAGTACAATACAAATATATCCAAACCTTGGATTCGAACCTGACCGTAGAGCATCGTAGGCAAACGCTGAAACCACTATACCGACCAGGTGGTTCACTTTAAAACATTGCCGGTAGTAGACTTATATAATTTATAATCGAGTCATACAATATGTTTTGATAATGTAAACAGGAGATATTATTATTAAAATAATCTCACAAAAATCGAGTATACTTCTTACATGAAAGTACAATACAAATACATCCAAACCTTGACCGCACAGCATTGTAGGCAAACGCGCAAACCACTATGCCGACCAGGCGGTTCACATTAAAACATTGACATTTGTAGATTTATATAATTTATAAACGAGTAATATATATTTTGATAATATAAACAGGAATTATTATTATTAAAATAATCTCACAAAAGTAGAGTATACTTCTCAATATACTTCGTAATGAAGATTACAAACTTGACGTTACAGTAAGTGCTTTGCATATCGAAAATTCACTTATCCAGAAAGTGAACAAGAATTCTAACACCTCTGTAAAAATGCCAATTGGTCCTTTTTCTTTAATCGAATAAAATATTGAAATTCTTAAAATCAGACCCAATTTCACCCAATTCAATTTCAATTTCACTCAATCCCCTCTGCATAGACATGAAATACAATAAATAAATTCAATGATTATTAATAATTTTTTTGTATTATGTACTATGTATTGTATGACACTTTTCATTCTCAATTACCTTTGTTCAGAAACTACCTCTCTGAAAGATCGATTTTCATGATCCCACTGATGATTTCTTTAAAGAGGTTCTTTTATATTTTTCGAGAAGTTCTAATAAGTAAACAGTCCTTGAAAATGACATCTTATCTGATTTCGTAGGTCGAGTTTATGAAGGTCGTGTTATGCAGGTGACATCTAAGCTGTAAATTGATCTTTGACTTCCATCCACCCATTTTTTAACTACTGGCAGTGGTTTGTTTCTAGTAAACAAAGATAACTTTTTGATTATTATTATGTTAGGCTGAACACGTGGAATATTTTACCCCAAATACGTTTTTTGTGGTTTTTCAAGGAAAAGGAAATTACCCAAAGCATCTTGGTAGCAACATAAAATTGATTCTAGAATATTATCAAATCTTGAATCGATGAAAATAATCCAGTGATATTTATTTATCCCATTTTGTGTGGTACCTTTTTGCCCCGCAGTCTTTGAGAAACAAGAGTTATTCACTGTAAATCACCAGGAGATTTACGTATACAAAACAAAATATGAAATATGACAAAATAGGAAATTAAAGCAGCTTAGAATAATGCGGGCTTTTCTTATTAGGTAAGAACTCAATTTTAAAAATCAAATGCTATCATTCCTAAAAAAACAAAACCTAGGACACGCGTACAGGAGCGTTAATAAATGTTAAATTATCAATTTTAAATGGTAATGGATCATTTATTTGATAGAAAATTAGAAACATGTATGGGCAGCCTATCACATAAGTAATGTTTGGCTTGGAGTGCTACGGTCTACGTTTTAAACGGTCTACGGTCTACGGTCAATTTTAAACATCAAATGTTATCATTCCTAAAAAAAAAACCTAGGACATGCGTACAGGAGCGTTAATAACTGTTAAATTACCAATTTTTATTAGTAATGGATCATTTATTTGATAGAAAATTAGAAACATGTATGGGCAGCCTATCACATAAGTAATGTTTGGCTTGGAGTGCTACGGTCTACGTTTTTGCAACTTGAGGGCTAATGAGACCGGGACCTACAGTTTAAAGCCTATTCCGAACGGCTACGAACATCGATGCAACAGTGGGGTTCGAACTCGGGTACCAGCACCCTAACCAATCGGCCATCGTTCGGCATCAAATACGTAAGAAAATAGTATTTGCATGAATATAGGAGTGTTAGAAGTTGAAGTTCAGCTTACGGTAGCAAAAACTAATGAAAGATATGAGTCTCTAAATTTGACTGAAGAAATTTCAAGATATAATTCTGTCACTTTTTGCTAAGAAGTGATGAAAAAGAAAGTAGGGGTCTTTACTCTTATTAAGTCCGGCTATGTATGTAATGTCCATACAGTGACGGAAAATTAATTTATTTAATGTTACATCATTATCTCGTCGTTACCCTAATTTTTTACCCCGCCATATACGTATTTCCAGCTGAATATTTCCCAATATCCTAAGACATCAAGTAACAAGCGTGAAGGACATTGTTATGAATCGAGGCATCTTGGTTTTGACATTGAAAGAGTGTTGGAGTTTTATTCAATGGATCCGCGTAGCTGGAAAGACATTTGTATGTTAAACTTTTGGTACCCGTAATACAGGACGTAATTTTTTGCCTTTTTTTCTTGGTAAAAAATAGGGTGAATATTATACAAGTAAATAAGGTAATTAATACGAATAAACAATTATAATCCCCAGAAATAATTAAGGATATATTTACCAGGATTTGTAAATTTACTGATTCTTCAGTTTGGATCATTACCCAGATAGCATGCATACTTGCAGCAAGTTTGATTTTTTCTGGATAATATCTTGTCATAACAAATTTGAAGCGACAAACTTTCAGCAACACTCCTGCAAGTTAGAAGGAACATAAAGCGACCACACATTTGCAATGCTATTTTACTGGAAAATTGTGGCAACCTTGTCATTACGACCTTGAAGCAAGAGCAAATTCTTAGACTTGCTGCAGTCTTGTTTCAAACTTGCAGACTTGTCATGCTGAACTTGCTGCAAGTTTACAGGTTTGCAAAAGAAGACTGCTGCAAACTAAGTGTGCTATCTGGGTACGGTCTACTGTTTCTCTACATGAGGACTAATGAGAACAGGACCTACAGATTGAAGCTGATTCCAAATGGCTTCGAACACCAATAACAGTGGAATTCGACTATACGAATTCTGGTAGAGAAAAGTAGCGACATATCCATTCACCAACTCTTTCATTTACGGGTAAATCGGCAAAAATTTAAATACCGATTTGCTGGCCAATTAACGCTAATTCCTCTCCAAGATATAAAATTAGTTACTAGATTCTAAAAACATTTTTGTTTGTGCGTCTTTATTTTAAAGACATAATACTGAATAGTAATTACGCAAAATGAAAACATTTAAATATTGACTAATTATTCAACAATAAATTTATTTTAAAATTAATTTATAAAAGTATTAAAGAAAAATATATAAAAGATAAAATTAAGAGTAGTTTTGTTTTCCTTTTTTGTTTTATATTCCTTTTGAGATTCATTATCCATCACAAGCAATAAAAAACAGTTTCTCGAACAGGCAAATTCAGAATGACCTTGTTTCGGAAACACTTAGGCATTCGTCAAACCGAAACACGTGCTGTCACCAACCTCAAGCCGTATTTCATCAAATTCTTTATTTTTGTTTCTCGTTATATCAGGCGTCCAGATTGATAGAAACTTTTTCATCGTAATGAGTTGGAGAGTATAAAGTAACTTATTGGTTGTTGTTATCTTTTTTTGCTGATGTCTGGAATTACTAATGCTTGAAGTCTTAAAGTGATATCTATCCACTATTTCTTAATCTTCAGTATGCATTTTATTGTTTTTTTTCTCATCCCTCTAGTGTAGGAATGCCTACACCAGGTCCAATAGTCCTTGTTACATTATGCGACTGATCCATGGCTAAGGATAATATGCAGATTCACTGTTAGCAAGTTTTTTTTATATAAGCAATGTTGATATCAGTGGTTATATGATGTAAAAATTATTCTCTAATAAATGTACAGTCCCCCCATAATGTAGTTTTTAAAATTGTATTAAATGTCTTCAAAGGATTACGTTTGAATATCCTGGAAATGAAATTAACTCTTTATATATCAACAAGTACAGTTTGAATAATATTGGCTTAGATATAAGAATATAGCATTTCAAAAATGAAAAAAAAAATTGAAAGCACGTTACTTTATCGCCAAAAGGAATACGTAAAACCAAAATCAAACCAAACGGAATAAAAAATACCAAAAGGAATACATAAATATTTTATGCATAAAATACATATATCTTACAAATAGTGTAAATTATATTTTGCTCAAAAACCATCTTTGAATAAAGAATTTGAAATTACGATTGTGATAAAGTTTATTCTGCTGTATCTTAAATTTTTCTAAATTACAAAAAATCCAAAGGTTATCCAATAATAATCATGTGCATACGATCAAACGATGAATGAAATTTTGATACGAAAATTTTACTGTGAAAGTAAAGCTCGTATAATATGCTTTTTCTGATCAATTTGAAAGGGAAAAACACGTTAGGAGATATAAATATCTACCTAATAAAGTCGTAAACTGTAACTATCATATTTTTAAGTTTCTAAAATAAAGGATTTTATATAGTGTAGAGTTTTACATTAACTTTTTCTTTTCCATATCCACTAAATAAAGGCCTAATTGTTTGAATTTTGCATACAGCTTAAAGCTCTTTGCGTAAAAATATTAGTTAAGTGCTTTATTTGGTATTTAAGTGTTAAAAGCGTCGCAGTTTTCATCTTTAAAATCTCAAATTGAACAAGAATAGCTTAGTCTACGAGTGTTACTTTGATTGACTGTACATAGTATGACCATTTGATAGGAATTACAGGACAAAATTGTGTTACTTGCCGTGTTGCAGAAGAACAACATTCGACAGAACTGTCTTTTTAAAAATTTGCTGAGTAGGAGTCATCAATTTTTGGTATGTTGCAGATCTGCAACATGGTGATCCTATGGGTTAATACTGTACATTTTTAGAGCAGAATACAAGGAAAGTAAGTAGGTTGTCACGCATTGTAGGTGTATCTACTGAATGATGTGACTAGCAAGTGGTTCAACAGGATGTTCAATTTTTATCAAAAAATACCCACCAATTTATTCTTAAAGAGTAAAGTGCTTAACTTTTGAAAAATTCTGATTTTCTAGTTTCCACCGTTTGTCGAAATCCGTCATGAGAATGAAGAAGAAATCATAGAAGGTTTTATGCCCGAAATAGTGCGCTCTCTCGCACAATGGATGAATCTTAAGTATGTTGACATTTTGCACTATTTTCTGCTAGAGAGTAAAAATTAAAAATTCCTTACGAAAGATTTATTATATGTCTATTGTACACATAAATTTAAAGATCTGGATGGTTAGTGGAAAGAAAGTACAAGTAAAGGCATTGCATGTGTATATTATTTTAAGCAGGCCATTGGAAATTGAAATTTACAACTTAAAAAGTAACACTTGTTTGATTTTGGAGCCGTCTACTTTTTGCAACGCGAATCTATGACACCGGGATCTACTGCTTAAAGCCAATTCCGAACATGCCACAGTGGGATTCGAACCCACGAACTGTGGTACCGAAGATAATATATTGAAACATAGTATTAGATTTTTACTATATATTATATTTATTATAGATTTGAATAAAATTTAAGAACAGCTTTTCAAAGAAATATTTAATTTTATCTACGCTAGAAGGAAAGACTTCTAATAACAGAAGCTTCCTCATCTTCCTGCATCCCTCTTCTCCCCAATCGGAAATCACAAGATTTTCAGAAACATCGGAAGTGCATTATTGGAAATTCCACGAAGCCATATCACAATCCATGAAGGACAATATAAAGGTTGTATAGAGAAAAACTGGATTCTATAAATATTATGAAAAATTGATATGTATGGGGGTGAATCCATTCTTTTTGTATAATAGACATTTTAAGATAGGTCCGTACTTACTACATAGGATTTCTCTCGCTTAATGTTAACTTATGAGGAAAATAAAATCCCCTTTCTCTATTTTTTTCTATTTTTTTTTTAAATTATACCACTTGGATAAAACAGCAAATTTTTTAGAATGGCATTTAAAAATTTTTTTTTTAAATTATGCGTGTTCAATGTTCTATTTGCGTTTTTAAAATGAATACATTGAAATTTCACACAGATAATTAAAAACATATTTAATTTTTCTCTATGATGTTTAAATAAGAGTAAATTGATTTTTATCACGTGATTCAATTTGTTAAAAAAAATTCTTAATAGGCGCAGGACGGAATAAAATAAAATTATGTCCGGTCGCGGCTAGACGAAATTTTATTTCACCCATATGAGTGAATGGTGGGTACAAACTCATCATAAAGAATAAATAAGTTATAAAAACAGTACCGATCTAGGATGTCAATCCAACTTTGTTTTCTTGCTGGACAATGATCCTAAACATACCAAGGTGGTAGTTGAACTCTATTTCTTGCATCTTTGCTATCAGCAGCTACACTTTTACCCCTATCTCCACATCTAAAATGTCATAAAAAATTCATTAGTTAAATTTGAAAAACCTGTTCTTGAACATGGCGTAACAAGAAAAAACGATCGGAAGGATGTCTTAAAAGTGGGCCAGAACTTTACTTGGAATATCCCAAACCTGGTGAAATCCAAGCCTGAGTAAAGTTGTCAAAGCGCTAAGGGTTTTTTTTTTTTATATCGAAAATCATAAAAGTTTATAATAAATTTTGAACTAGGAATAAATTATAATTTACTTTTACAAGAAAAAATTAGTCTCAACCATGGATGAATTTAAATGAGAGCAAATTAAATTGCAGCCCTAATGCGCTAACTAATCGAAAAAGTTTTTGAAATATGGTGTTATAAATATTGAAATATTTTTTTTTCAATGCTGTAAAAAGGCTTGACAATTTCTCGTACAAAGCCTTTCACCAACCAAAATCCAACCCTCCTGTCAACAATAAAAATAATGCAGAACGTGACCTCGTCTATGCCGATTAATTTAAGAAGGTTTTTTTCATCAAAGTACAAAATATCGTATAATATCAGGGGTGGCCAACCTACAGCTCGCGGGCTCTTTGAAGGATTATATGTGTCTCTCGATAAATGTACCGAGTTACATTTTCATTTCTGTGTTATTATATTTTAAAAAAATTATCACAACTGATGGAGCTCCGGCAATGCTGGGTTAAAAAAATCGGTCTTATTGGGCTTTTACGAGATGATTCTCAAATTCCACAATTCATACCGATTCACTGGAAAATTCACCGAGAACATCACGTTACGAAATGTTTAAATTATCCTGATGTTATGAAAACAGTGTAACACGTTGTACATTAATTACGTTCTCACCAATGCAAAAAATCATCGACAATTCCAAAATTTCCTTGAAAAATTAAAGGACGAAGAACTTCCAAATGACATTCAATGAATATAATTTCTGTAGAAAAAATTTGATCCCTTTTTTGTATACCTTTTATAAATACGTATTTAATTGCGGCTCGCGAAAAATTTCAAATTTTGAAAAATGTTCGGACTATTAAGGAGCTTGGCCACCTCTGATAATAATCACAAAAAGCTTCGATATTCAAATTTAAACGGAAATACACCTTTCGACCATGTCGGAACCCATTATGACAAGTTTTGAAGTTGCGTCTGTACATACGTAAGAGAAATCTTTAACTTTGTATGTATTTAATTTGGACATTTCTGAATGAATTTTGACTAGTATCAGTGTGTCATTAAAATATAAAGGACATTAAAGCTATCAGTCTCCTCTAGATCACAATGCTCAGGCTGTACGACAAAATAACATATATTGATATATTAACATAATGACTTTTATTAAAAAATGTAAACAATGTTTTTAAGTAATTTAAAAAAAAAACTATGATGACAGCAATACCCATTACACCTTAGTATGCGTATTAAATCATGCACATTTTTTTATATTGATTGTTTTAAGCAATCTCAGAATTATCATTTGCACGTTCCCTTAAAGGTTCAAAGTTAGTTTCGTACATCAAGGTAAGTATAGCTCAAGTTCTGTCGTCATAGTTACCGGCAGAGTTAAAATCCACTATAAGAGATATTCCATCGTACAGATATTTCGTTATAAACCGAAATTTTTCGCGATTACAATGCTTCATTTATTGTGAACCAGCAAATAATAAACAGGGCATGGCAAGAGAAATGACTAAGTTTCTTTACAGTTTCGATATGTGTAGCAGTTTTTATGATAGTAAATGTACCACTGGGGCTTCTAAATGTGAAACTTTTATTTGCTTAGATTAGAGTGGATTCGAGAACCTGAAGATCGTTACGGAACCTGGGAAAACAATACCTGGACTGGAATGTGCGGGATGCTGTTCAGAAACGTAAGTTTAGTTAAATATCCGAGTATTTCGTCAAAAGGATTATTTATTCACAAACTTCCCATTTCCAAATAAGGGAAATTTTCTTCAAAATATTAACATTAGAATGTTAGTAATTGCATTTCGACACCAGGCCATGCATACTGTTTATAGAATCCAGAGACGTGTATGTATATATATATATATATATATATATATATATATTTATATACATATAAATATATACATATACATATATATATATATACATATATATATATATATATATATATATATACATATATATATATATATATACACATATATATATATATATATATATATATATACATATATATATATACATATACACATATATATACATATATATATATATACATATATATATACATATATATACATATACATATATATATATATATATATATATATATATATATATATACATATACATATATATACATATACATATACATATATATATACATATATATATATATACATATATATTAATATATTAATATATAAATATTAATATAAATAAAATTATTTCCTCTAGTCACATTAATTATGTAGCCCCTATAGTTTTTACTTGCCCGGGCTACTGGGCAAGGAGAAGCCTAATCAGCTAGCAGTAATAACGAACTATGCAGTCAGACCACATTGAAGAGAAACGGGACAAGTCTAATTAAAACTTTATTTTAGGGATGCTAAAACGGACATCTTTACTAGTCAATGACAGACATAAAAAAAGACACAAAAATCCCTTTGCTCGAACAAAGTTGCACCCAAGAGCGAAGATAGAAATAATTTTCCCAAGTGACAAAAAACTTAAACAGCGAATTAAAAGGTAATATCAGGAAATACGTGAAGCCATTTGCAGGCGACAGCTGGAAAACGTGTTGAATAGACAGAAAATTTACATCTATAGTACAGAAAGCTTTGAGAAATGTATCGAAAGAATTTTAAGTGGAAAACGCTTCTTACGACATTTAGAGACTGGGAAAAAGATTTTAAGAAACTAGAATGGGCGAGAGGAGGTTTTAAAGGAAATATTAAAGTTAAATAATTTTGATGTATTGCGCGCACACACACACACACACACATATATATATAATGTATATACATGCATAAATTTGTATATATATATATATATATATATATATATATATATATATATATATATATATATATATATATATATATATATATATATATATATATGCACTATAGTGTTGACTTTTGCTCACTACATGGTTTGATGCGGAAGCTAAAGACACAGGAATGAATATTTTTAGCTTCTTTCAAGCTGGTTCCTGACCTATTTGAGTATAAGTTTATGAAGTGAAGAGTGACTTCCTTGCAAATAGAGATTGTGAATAAAACATGACAAATTATCGCAATCGGGGACGAGAGTTTTAACCCTCGAGGCATCAAGTCTGTATATATTTTTAAACATTTTCGTAGACCTTGGGGAGATTATTTTTTTAAAGATATCACGATATAATCTTTCCTAAGGAACAAAACCTATTACAGACCTGCTAATATAACGTATTACAATATATCCTCAAGAAAAAAGAGAGCTCGTCCTGCTAGTTTCTAATAATGTGTGCACTCAAGCAGTATGGGAAATCACATGTCATAGTTCATTTCCGATTTTAGAAAATGAAGGAAATGTAGTACTAAGGCCCAAAAAAAGAGAACACGCTACATGTGTGCAGTGACAAACAATTACCATTAAATTAAATTTTCCTTATGAATGTAAATGGATCTGCGGAAAGTATATCTACCCCTAGAAGTTAAATGTAGATATGAAATTAGGTAAAATAAAGTGCCTTTACTTAAATTATCTTGCTTAAATAATAATAAAATACAAAAAAGGAAAGAAATCAGAAAATAAATAAATGGCCCCTGAAAGGGTTATCCCGGTGTTTGAGCAGGTATTATATTGTTTATACACTATTGATGAGTGACTTTTGTATATTTGAGTGTGTGTTGCACTGGAGATGTAAGATTTTGTTCAGGATTGCACAGGCGTAGTCTTGGATATCGACTGTTTATTTACCGATATCAGCTCGAACTTGAAAGTCACCTCAAAAGTATTAGTATCAGCAAAGTCATTGAGCCTTATAAACATGGAATATATCAATGAATTAACCCAAGTGAAGATGAAACTGATTTTTTGGTGTTGAACAATGAAATTGCATCTATGTACGCAGAGCACATCGCTATAAAGATAACTACAGCAATAATAAGGAGCTTGAAAGGACTACCAAGTTTGACTTTGATGAATTGAGACTTGTAAACGAAATTAGGCAAACGCATTACTTAAATAAGTCTTGAAAAATCGGACATACATGTTAGAAACTATTTTGCGAAATATCTCACTAAGCAATTGTATAGAAATTCATGATAAAGAAATTGTCTAAGTAAAGACAGATAAAATGTTATAAGATTTTATACATTAATTTGTACGCATAAGACCGTGCATAAACGTCTAGAATTGCTGATTCGCCTAGATTAAGAAGATCTCTAGTGCAAAAGCTTAATCCTTATATCACATTTAGATTCACATTATTAGAAAAATTGTGTAAAGAAATTGTGTAATTTTTTTTACTATTACCTTCCTACTGTAATCCTTGTTTATAGCAATAGTCAATTCTATACAGATTATAAAAATATCTAGGCTTGAAGTGTTTTTCCCCTTACCTTAGTACACAATACCAATTTATATACACCGAAGATATTACATCATGACCACCCCATTAATAATATGCAAAACCATCTTTAGCCCTCCAAACCACCAGCACCTGGCGTGGCATTCACTTCAAAGGTACTGGTAGGCGATCTGAGGTAACTGCTACCAAGCCTCACCAACTGGTCCTGCAATTCCAGCACATGGGTAGTGTGGCAGCACGAATTTGGTTTTCTAGGTGGGACCACAAATGCTCTATTGGATTAATGCAAGATGAATTTGGAGGCCAACACATGATTTGAAAGTCACTGGAATGTTCCTCAAACCACTTATGACATATTATTCGACCCTTATTCCACTTATTCGACCCTTATGACATAGTGCATTGTCCTACTGGTAAACGCCATCCTTTGCCGGAAATACTGTTGTTATGAATGGGTGAACCTATTGACTTGACTCTAGAACGCTATCCTGTTTTTGTCGAAAATGAGTACTAATAAGTCTGCAAGACAACTTTTTGAAATTTTATGCTAAAGCTAGGAAAGTCAAATAATGCATAGGCTTGCATTAAAAAAAATATTTATTTGACCTTGAATTTATTTTGTATTATTGTAACATGAAAATAATAACCTCTTTAAAGAGCTTATTATTTTCATTAAGAAACTTTTCTGAGACGTGAGGCTACTGTTTAAGTATTAAAGAAACGTTCCTGATTTTTCAGAAATATTTCCCTTTACCTAACAAAACAATTACTATAATTACTTTTTTTTTTCTCCGAGACTTCGAAATATTCATTATGACAGCTTTAAGATATGATAAGAGAACCAATTTTAATACAAATTTAAGAGAAGTAAATTTAATTTGAACTTAAATATATTCTTCCAAAACTACTTCCAATCTGAATTTTAGCGTTTATTAAATGCTTTCTTGAAGGTTCAATAATTTGAACAGGTCTACAGATTAATATTTGAGATTAAAGTTGGATACTAAACGCAAGTTTAAAATTCTTTGTGTAGAAATATTTACTAATAGTATTTGTTGTAATGATGAAAAGGTGGAAAAGAAAGTTGGGAAAGGAGTCGATGTCGGGATTCAAGAGTTGCTAGACAGCCAGATCCTGAGAGCAAGCCAGAGAGCTCCCTGGCGCTTCCTGGCTTGCCCAACTTTCTTTTCCACCTTTTCACCTCGGTTCAACGTTCCTTTTTTTCTCTGTCTGTATCATTTGTTGGTGAAATTTTCCCACATCTGCATCCCCTTCGGATGTGCAGGTTCGCTCATAAAAATAGCCCCTTTGTGAAAGTTGATATTATTGTTTTCCCCTTCCCCCATATCTCACGGCTACATCCCTGTCTGTGCTTGACCGCTAGCTTCACTTGTGCCACTCCTTGAACTATAACTCCTCCGCAGGAGTCCACACTAAAACTCGAAGTCAATAACTCCACCTAAATTCTTCTTGGAAATTTAGTACATAGCTGTGTATGAATTTGACCATCGTGGTAAAGTACATTGGTAGAATTTTATCTTCTATTAAAATAATAAAAATGGATCAAAATTTTTACTTCTACAATCTCAAATTGCACAGAAAAAGCTTAGTGAATGAGATTTATTTTATTAACTGCATGTTTCAATTAGTGGCTGTTGAACCAAAAAAAAGAAACTTAATCAAATGTGTTTTAAAGTCAAGAGGCCACCATGAACTTTACAAACGTTTTACTACTCAAGAGTTCAATAGATAGAGGACCTGCTGAATCAAGTTCATTATGAGGGACTACAGCCAATCATTCTTATTATGGGACTTAAACCCATGAACTTTGGTCAAACGTCCTAACTTTTAAGATATCACATGGTTCATGTGATTAGGGAAATAACTTCAAATCTGTACAATGGCAAACATCCTTAACAAAACTATACACGCACGCACGCACGCACACACACACACACACATACATACATACATACATACATACATATATATATATATATATATATATATATATATATATATATATATATATATATATATATATATATATATATATATTCCGAGGACGACCTTATCGAGTTTCTGAACGGGGCTACAAACTACAGACAAGAAAGAATATTAAAAAGTCCCAGAGAGAAGGTATCAGAGGTATTAGTATAAACTATCAATAATATACTACAGCAGCATCACAAAAACAGGCGGACGTACTTGACACGGAGACATTAATGATAAATTTATAGCATACGAACTAGTGCTAGGTATTTTATACAAGATTTATGTAAGCATCATGATCATTAATGAAATTAAAAGTCTCTGTTTCGTATGAAAACTAAATAATAAAGATTTCTTACAAGCATCAGACAAATATACATTCAAGAGCCAAAACATTATGACCACCTGTCAATAACTAGTTGGCCCACCTTTGGCTCGCAACTCAGCTTCAACCCGCCTTGGCATGGATACCACAAGTTCTTGGTACATGCAGGAGACAGATTGTACCAGATGTTTAAGCAACGGCTACGCATATCCGAGATATTGCGAATTGGTGGTCTTTGAACTCTGAGCTGCCTTCCCATGACATCCCAAATATGTTCTATCGGATTGAGATCCTGTGAGTTAGGCATCCAGGACATTAACTGGAATTCAGCATCATGTTCCTGGAACCACTCCAAAACAGTTTTAGCCTTGTGACACGGGGCGTTGTCCTGTTGGAACATTCCATTTCATGGGGGTGGTCATTAATGTTTTGGATCTTGAGTGTATAAGGGAGTATATCTATTAAATGCAATAAAATCCCTATTTTTAACCCTGTATAACTTTAAAAATTATTTATTTAGAGAAATCATAGAAAGATTACCGTTGCTCACTTTTACACTAGACTTCCTCTTTATATGTTGCATTAAAAATTTTCTAAAATAAACAGAAAATCTAAAATGACAAAAAATTTTAATAATTATAATATTTTACAATTATATCACAGTGCACAACATTGCACATTTATTCTACTTACACACAAAATTTTTAGTTGATATTAAAGTAAAAAAAAATGTTTTTAAAGTAGTGAATTATCGTGCAGTTCAGTAGAAATTATACAATAACAGCTAAGTGTATTTGTTAAATTTTCAAAACTTGGGAAACGTTTTTAAAATATCCATTTTTTCTGTGAAGATAATATAATATTCATTTCCCTGTTCATTATTCTAACCCTTTCGTAAGCCTTGAAAAAATTATTTCCTGCAAAATACACTTGCGGGTAGCGTAAAATCCACTAAAGACTTGCTACTATCCAGTATCGTATTAGTTCGTTAGCTAAAGGTGTATATTCAAGAAAAAGGAAAGGCCTTCTATTTTACAAACTGAGAAGTGTTCGATTCCGGGAGATGCAGGTTTAGTTAGTATAATAAATCATATGTCAAACTTGGTTTCTAACTGTAGATGATGCTTGAAATGTAAGAGGTTTGAAATGCTAAAGGGTACAGTATGTGATGTATTCTTGGACATTGCAACATACTTTTCCTCTTTCCACGATAAATAATTACCTTTAATTGAATTTTCTGTATGACCATAAATAGTCACAGGGGAAGTTTACTTCCCCCACATAGAATTTAAATATAAGCAAAAATTTCGACAATAAAATACCTTTCATTGTATGTTTTCGTTTAATTGATAATAAAACACGAAAAACTAGAAAGAATTCTAAAGAGAAATAAATAGACCACTAAACGGTTAAAGATGTATTACGTTAATTTATTTTAGACTAAAACATTTATGTAGATTCACAATAATAAATGTAAAACATTGTGAACAATCAGATAACTTAATCAGTAATTAAAATTTTGATATTTAATTTTTCTTTTAACGCATTAACACTCGAACTATTTCTGAGGAATATGCAGGCAGTGAAGTGAAAAAGCAAAACACGGACACATAGATGATACCCATTACTAAACTAAAGCTATCATGTTCCTTAGTTTTCTGAAATTTTGAATTTTGTATAAGAATACGAGTTTTACTTTGACCTCGTTGCTGTGGTGTAGTACATTGCTGTTGTTATTTCAAAGCATTATATAACCCACGTTTACTTTATATCGTCTTTAATTATAGTATAATACCACTGATCTATATTACAATGTTCAAATATAGAACAAATGACAAGGAAATATGCAAATATATATATATATATATATATATATATATATATATAATAAAAAGTAAAAGAAGCACTCCACGTGATACGCCTGAAAAGAAAATTGCCAAAGTCCAAGAGAACGCTGCATTCTTTTTCTTCCTTCTTTCTACTCAGGCAACACTATACTTTTCCCATTATCCTGTGCTGATGTGATCGTTGTTCCATTGTCCTTTTTACAATGCGTCCTTTCCCGTCTCTGCCCAGAAGGATCGGGACTCCAAGGATGATCCTGAATCGCGTCCTGGAGACCAATACCAATTCTCCAAAACTTGGTGAAGTTTAAGAGCAATTATTTTCACTGGACACAGCACACACTTCCTGGAGTCGCGAAAAAAACTTGGGCATTCAACCCACAACGTGTTAGTGCGGCGAGTAAATCAGTTTCGCAAACCTTATGTCAAACATAGCTGCACTCTCACACTCGTGTTTTTCATATTTATTATATAAGTGGTACGTTGTTTTAAAATTTTGTAAAGTCTTTTATGTAAAAATATTAGTAAGCAGTTTTTAATATTTAAGTATAAAATATGTCAAAAGTAAAGAGATGTTTTTGCAAGGGTGGATCAGTAAGTAAAGGATATAGTTTTGAGTACAATATTAAAAAATACAACTAATTTCTAAATAAAACGGAAATGAAAGTATTACCATTTGGCAATCTTTCGACTTTCCCTTTATGATACCGAAGTGGTTCCAGCTCTAGATCACTTTGAAAATCCCGGTGTCATTGACCCCTGTGAACAGAGCAACTGAAGCACGGCCTGTTTAAGGCCGGCAGTTCAGTAAGAAATGCCTAAATGCTTCTTTATTATATTCAATGTCATTCATCGGTGCTATTGTATGTCATCGTCATTTGTATCAACAATTGAGAGGACAATTTTTTTTTTGCGGTCACAATACTTTCTTGAACAAAGTAAAGGATGTAAAATCCGCAATACAATCTAAGTGACTTGTGTAATATGATTCTACAGTATTTTTAATTATATTTTTCTTTAGGAAGTGGATTTTATTGTGAACCCCCTCTTACCTTCTGCTGATTATGCAGAAGTAGCGTTTTTCACTAATCCTGTCATATACGAGGCTTTCACAATACTGTCTGGGAAACAGAAAATGGACGGAGGCTTCTTTTTGTATTTCAGCGTACTTACACCCCTGGTAAGCCTGATCATACCTCTATAGAAATAAAACTGTGGAGACGGATGAATTAGCTTCCTAAGTGAGATAACGCCATCTTCAGAAAGTAAAGGGGTAACACAGAGAAAGGCGGAAGTTATCACAGACTCAAATAAACATATGACATATTTATGCAATATATTTATATCAAATAAACAAACCTTAACAAAAGAGTATCTCACCTTGTTTTAGAATACCTTGGCCTCAATATAGGGTATCAATAAGGTTATCAGAGCACGATAAGCCCAGGAAAACAATAAAACCAGTGTTATTCGAAATTTTTAGAAATAATTTATATTATAATTTAAACCTAAACATTTAACAAGAAAAAAAGCAATATTAACGTATTTAAAACTAACTTAAATTCTAATGAGATTTTTTTGCTTCTTCAACCATCGTTGATCAGCCAATCACAAAAATTACACAAAAGACATAGAAGTAGTAATCACACTAACAACAGGTTAAGTACATGTGACATCATGACACTGCAATAGTGACGTGATGAAAAGTTAGGGGTAGGCCCTCCACATTTACATAATTACAGGGTTGGAAGTTTATCAGATATGGAAACTCCTGACAGAATAATATGGGAATTATATGAGGCATTAACTACTCTTTTTAAGGGAGACTTAGTGCATGCTGTAAACGTATTTGTTTAGATAGACTACACTATAGACTAGTTACTGTAGAATTTAAATACTTCATGAAATTATACGGAAAATTTCGAGATTTTTAAGACTTGTTTTACCCTTCAGCCCAAGCTTGGATGCCAGAGATTTTTTATAGTGATTTTTCTTAAAGTAATATTAGTGAAAACATCGCTTCTTTCAATTGTCGTCTATAACTCTACAAATTATTCACAAAGCAATGTCACACGTGTATAAATATTTATCCATATTTTTATTACATGTACATTTTAATCACATTCAATTGCAATGTTACTTCGAATTCTGTGATGCTAGTATTAAGCCTGAAAAAGATGTGATATAGTTTCCAGAACAAGAGTACTAAAACTAACAATAATTACGCGTAACTTAACATGTCTACAAAACTTTCATTCAAGCCATAGCAATTTTATCTACGTGTAAGCTTTGAAGCAGGATTTCTTTTCTCAAATTCATTTATAGCTTTCTGCGAAAGGAATTTAAAAGTAATTTTATCTTTAAATAAATTACAGTTGATGATGATTGACAAATGATTTTTCTTTGATTTGCACACAAATGAGAGAGATAGTTAAGAGTATTTTTCCTTGAAAATGTATACTTTATTTGCGTAATCCAAAGTCAAACACCTCGGGACATTTACAGATCATTTACCTCTTTCCTTCAGACAGCTTGAGCACGAAACATCTTGAAAGATAAAATTAACTGAACTCTTTTTTTACACGGAAGATACGTTTTTTAGAAAACCGTGCAAAAAATCGTGTAAAAAATACATGCGACATACGGTAAATTTTGGGGTCTGTTTCATAACTTTAAAATATCCTGTAAGTTGAAAAAACTCTAAATATTTTTCCAAAAATGGTGGAAAAAATGTAAAAATGAAATAGATATTACATATTTATGAAACTAAAACAATTCTTTTATTGCAAAAAAACATTAAAATTAGTGTACAGTGAAAATTTAATACTTGGAATTTCACCATTGAATTAAAAAAGCTTTAATTTGAACATTAAACGAGGTTCGTGGGATGAAATTATTCCTTTCCTCCCACAAACTTTAGTGCAAAGTACAAAACTTAGGACAAAATAAAATTATACTTAAGAATGAAATGCTGTGTTCAAGTACAACGAAATAAAGTAAAAAGTGATTATAAAATTCAGGATTTCCCGTAATTTCAGAATACAAAGTCACACTTTTGTGGGCATAAACTGACCGCCTATGATTACACTGTCAAAATTATTATTATTATTATTATTTTGGAAGGGAGGGGGTGTACTTGAACAAAATATTCGTATAAAAACGTATATTGGTGAATCGTGTTATTTCAAAATCGTATAAAAAAAGGAGTTGAGTCATTACTAAGCTGATCCAATAAAGTGATAAACTGAAAATATATTAAGTTTTCTAAAACTGAGAATTTTGAATAATGTATGAGTTTTACTTTAACTTTATTTTTTTCTGTATGCACCTATATTCAAAGTAAAACTCACACAATAAGCTTTTTTTGTTCGCATGAGATTTTAAAAGGAGAAAAGGGATAATTTTGTAATTATTTTCTCAAATAACTAATTAAATTATTAATGAACACAATGAACTTGGATTTTCACACAATACTTAAACAACATAACAGATATTTAGATGGGAAAAAACACAGGGTCAAAGTAAAACTCGTACACTTTGAAAAATTCACAATTTTAGAAAACTTAATTGCGATTAACTTACTTTTCAATTTAGTACTTTGTCGGGTATTCTCTAGGTCTCCTAACGAGTTTCAACTGCGTTGGCGTAAATTATAGGACAAAGATTTCGGAATAATATTGACCAATTTTTTCATATCATTCTCAGAGTTACTTTTCTTTATGCTACTTTTATTAAAAATAGGATGTTTTTTTGCAACAAATTATAGTATGCGGCCATAAAGAAATTGAAATTTACATTTTTAAAGAAATTTTATTGCGGTTATCGTTTACCACTGTCTCTAAAATTCCAGAAGTAGACAGATTAAACCATTAATGAATATTTTTACAGAAAGAGCTTTAAGCTTTACACAATATTTAAGAAACGTTTAAACCCAGGAATAGACAAACGTTTTCGGCCACGGGCCAAAAATCGAAAGAAAATAAATTTGGCGGGCCAAGATAAATTTTTCTAAAATTTTAAAAACAATATACAAGTACCTAACGGTTTAAATACGTTAATGAGATGAATGAAATTGCGATTTCATTTATAAAAGTTCCTTATACTGAGGTTCGAAGTGAGATGTACTGATTTTAAGGAACGATGCTAAATGCTCATCTGTCAGTCTATTTCTGAAATTATTCTTTCTAAGGTTCAAAGTTGAAAACACTTGTTCACATATAAGAAGCAAATATACCGCTGATCTTCTGGGCTTGAGATAATAAATTTGGGATATAATATTTAAGCAAAGTAGAAAAGGAGATGGATATATAATGTATAAATATATATTTCTTTTAATTTGCCTCGGACCGGCAACTTAAAATTCTATCCGCGGGCCGGATAAAACCTTCCGGCGGGCCGGAGTTTGCCCATCCCTGGAGTAAACCTCTTCACAATATTTGTACAATATTTAAAAATAAGACATGTCATGAAATGTCTTTAGCGATCTTGAATGTTTTTAATATACATTATTTAAAAGAAATTGTATCTAAAAGAGTTTGAAAATCAGCAGTTACAAAATCAGTTTAGCCTTATAACTGCTGGTGTTTCTGCATTTATTTGAGAGTTAATTACTAATATTTTTATGTGTAGGTATGGGCCTCAATAGGAATAGCTCTTATCGTCATAGCGTTGATATCAGCTGTGTTGTTTCTCAGAATATCAAGAACATCCAATAATTGGATTACTGCCATTTCGGAATACTTATGGGTATATATCGCTTACATGCTTCGTCAAGGTACGTTAAATCCTAAGATATTAATTATTTATTTCGTAAAAGTCGACTCTCATTTTTATGTTTATGAGATTGTTGGTGATGAAGGTTATATTACCTTATGTTGTTACAATGTAACATACATCTAAAGTGTATTTTTTGTTGTTATTAAACTTTAGTCATATATTATGAACTACAAGAATACGTATATATTATAGCAATGTAATTGTAATTTTACATACCCTTGTCTGTAGTTATGTAGAATTTATCATTGTTTAACAGTCAATTTAACACTATTACGAAAGTATATTCTTTTATAAAATCCATTAATATTTACCCATATGTCTGTTAATCAATCACTATTTATCTACACACAAATTATATATATATATATATATATATATATATATATTTGTACATATATCTTATATAAAAAAATATATTTATAATCATATACACATATACACACACACACACACACACACACACACACACATATATATATATATATATATATATATATATATATACACACT
Source organism: Pardosa pseudoannulata (assembly GCA_032207245.1). Taxonomy (NCBI): domain Eukaryota; kingdom Metazoa; phylum Arthropoda; class Arachnida; order Araneae; family Lycosidae; genus Pardosa; species Pardosa pseudoannulata. The sequence continues at coordinate 139,028,957 of CM063504.1, read as the reverse complement.
TTAGTAACAAATATATAGTATATATATGTTCCAATACATCATACATTAATACACGAGTTTCTAACTACGTAGATATAACTATAGAATATAATAAAGATTAACATTAAAAAACATATACTCATACTTGTTTACATTATATATATATATATATATATATATATATATATATATATATATATATATATATATATATATATATATATATATATATATATATATATATATATATATATATATATATATATATATGTATGTATATACGTAATTATATACTTTAGCGAAAAATATGTAGTAAATATACATTCCAATATATATATATTATATACAAATTTCTAACAACGTGTATATAACAATAGAATATAAAAAAGACTGCATAAGATTTATAGATATATACACAGATATACATGTATATATATATATATATATATATATATATGAATATATATCGTAGGCATTTTTGGCAATAGCAAATAACAAGTTTCCAGGCGTTCTAGTAATATTAGTCACACTGGATTATGAATTGGATAAATTGCTCAGTCAAGCCCTCCATTATAAATGACAGAAATGGCGTAGAATTCAATCTTAAAATTATAGTGAAAGGGCCCAATTTTTTTAATGTGCTGATATAAAAAATTAAAGTGTTACTAACATTATGTAAACTAATAAAATTTATCATTAAAGACATTGTATTTTATCCGTCTAAATTTGTCTTCTATAAGTTACATTCCTAGAAGGAATTTAATTTATAGAAGTCATAACATAATATCATACTCTATATTTTTGATATTGTGCTGATCATCAGCAGAAAAACGCATCAGCAGAACAAGTCTTCATAAAATGTTTAAGACTCCATTTCACATGAAAATCTTATATTATGTACACAAATGTTCAAAATTAAGAAAATTTTCAGATTTGCGAGAATATCTTCAGAACTACAGGACTAATCTTAATGAAATTTAATTTGTATATAGGTTGATATAATATCGAAACAATCAACCATTGAACAGTTACAGTACGTAGGATCGTTACATCGTTCGAAACACTTTTCAAAGTTGAAAAGTATGGTTCTACAGAGTTAGACGAAAACATGAAACTCTATTATATCAGCCACCGTTCGTCTGAGAGAAAGAAAAAAGTGTTAATTTGGACAAATACGATATAATTTTAAGGCACACAAGGATTAGTTAGACGGGAAGTTGATTCTAAAGGCTACAAGAGATCCATAGTCACAGACCGACATATTCCAATACCGAAAGTCAGCTAGCTCACTATTTATATGTTTATATCCTGGTCAAGAAATATAGCAGGAATAAACATAAAAGGAATGATTTTAATATGCGAAAGAATGCTATCAAATATACCCATAGAAATTTTGATAGTGAAAAAAGAGTCAAATGAAACTGAAATTTTACGGTGAAATTAAAAGTCATTTCACGGTAAAAGACAAACGTAACAAACACTTTGTTGCTACAATTTCATCTATAATCGAATATCTAATTTTTAGACTACTTATGAAAGAAGTAATAAGCGCTTAATTACGAAATTTTACTTGTATATTAATTAATCAGTAGATAACTTTTGCGTTTAAAGTATTTTTACTATTTTATATAGAAAACACTCGAAATTTCTTGATGCAATTTCGTTAAACGATTAAAGTAATTGCAATGACAAGCGAAAATTAAATAATTTTCCTACCTGAAATTTTCTGTCTTCTCCGCTTATGAGCATTGTAGCATAAATTCATAAAATGCTCTAGAGAAAAACATATTTTGTTATGATAATTATGTATGAAGTATGGTGAGGAAAAACGAGTTTCTTGCCGCAGGGTTCACGGATTTCCCTGACCTTGCGAAATTCAGAGTAAACGGTCAAAGCAGATGAATGAATCGACGGGGAATGATGTTCGACAGTGGAAAAAGACAAAAACAAACTTACGAAATGAGAAGTAAATATAGAAAACATTTAATTTTTGCATTTGCTGTTGTTCAGGTCACTGATTTTTGAAAAGATGAAAGCTACGTTTCTCTTAGGTGAAACTTTGAAACGTTATGGTATTATGTTTCATTTTATACTTTAATTGTTTTACAATCCTTTTATTTTATTTTTAATTTGTAAGGTGCAAAAATCTGTGTGGACAACTTTTGAACTGAAGTAAAGTTTTGAAATAAAGTTAACTTACACAAAACCATTACACATTTTTCCCCACAAGGACAAAATTTTTGTGCTCATGTCAAAAAGTAAAAGTTTCTGAAGACGTTTAGCGCTGCTGCATTAATAATTAAGCTGTTGTTATTGGGACATCAAAGATATACTTCTATTTATCTATGCCATCATTATAAAAATGTTTCGGAAGGTCAAGGATAAAACTCAAGTGAGACCTCAAATTTTATCCAAATGATTCGGGTAAGAGAATTGTATACGCTTCCTGTTTATGAAACTGAAATATGTTTTCATAAAGAGCAATGTGAACGCATGAATATGAGGAAAATGACCTTAAAAGTAGGGTTTGGAGTGCTACAATCTGCTTTTTTGAAACACAAAGAATAATGAGACCGGGACCTACAGCTTAAAGCAGATTCCGAACGGCTACGAACATCCATGCCATAGTGCGATTCGATAGGTTTTGGAGTACTACGGCCTACTTTTTGCACCACGAGGGCTAATGAGACCAGGACCTACTGCTTAAAGCTGATTCCAAACGGCTACGAACATCCATGCCATAGTGGGATTCGAACCCACGAACTCAGGTACCAAAGGGCAGCACCCTAACCAATCGACCATTGTACAGCGCTTAAAGGAAAGGAAAATTAATGTTTATACGCTTCTGAAAAGTGAATAGACAAGTCTGAAAAGGGAATACTTGCTTGTACAATTGACGCTTTTAGAGTCAAAATACGTACAAAGGAATGCCTCCTTTGTACGTCTTCAGGATCTACAACTTAAAGCAGGGCCTGTTTATGCACAAGAAGAAATTTTACATAATCGTTGCTGTTTTAACATTTATTTTTGTAATAAAAAACAACCTTTAAACCCTTTACTCTATATATATTGATATTCCATGCACTCTCATTTAAAATCTGTTTATCACAGAACCTTCATATCTTCCACATTATAAATTTATGTGTATACTTTTATGCTAAACCTTAATTTAACCTAATTTATAACATAGAAAGATGTATATTACGGATTGAAGCCTAAAAGTTTTGGTAAAATTATCAAACGAAAATATAAAATCCATTAATAATGTTAATGGATTTATAAATAGATTTCGAAAGTGAGGTTCGGTGTATAGCCTGTCATTATAGGTAGAAATTTACGCATTATTAAAAATGTATTTCCAGTAAAATTTTCACAACCTAGCAAAAACAATAAAAATTTTAGTTTTCATGTTTTTAAAAGAACATTTTGGCTTTACCTTTTACTAAGTTATTATTGTTGTGCATACTGTGGCGGTAGACCACAAAGACGTCGGGGAAGAATCGGCTATTTTCATGACTCGAACATGTGTGGGTTTATTTTCCTTCCAGATGAGGTTGTTCGAGAATGTTAGGAGTGGATACCGCAAAATTTAGGCATCGGGCTGATGTCACATTTGTGTTACACTTTTACCGAAGTGTCGACTTAGATTTAAGACGTTCAGTCCGCAGATCTCGGACATCTCTTGTCCTCTAGCCCTTTCTTCTCTTCTCCTTATATGAATGCGAGAATTTTTCAAGAAGAAAAAAAGTACTGCTGGGAACTGAAGGTAGGAGAATCATGTCGCGTCCTATCCTAGTACAGTTTATTACTGTATATGTAAGTAATATATATAGTAGCATATAAAAAAGTGTAGCATTGTAAGGTTAACTGGTTTACTTGGAAAGTCATCTCTACAAAGATACAGAAATATGCATGTTTTTTCAAAACATGAAAATATATTAGGACACAGAACAAAAATTTTGTTTTATTAATTGATTTTGAGACTTCATAATTTTGTGCACTGCTCTAAATGTTGCCAGTTTTACACTGCTCATCATGATCCCTTTCCTTTAAAACAATAGTAATTTGATAATATTTTCAACTAGCATATAGCCCGTCATATAACGGTATCAGTAAAATTTTTAATTTTACAGAGTTGTAAAGTACCCTATGAGGCAGATAAAAATATGGTTTGTTTTTTGGCTGAGAATTATATGGTACACACTTAACAATTTGTTTATCTTCATACTCCTCTATAGTCTACCGATACTATGAATGCAATTTAGAATCACGTTGAATTCCTTTAGAAAGATAATTCAAAGTTTTCTTAGCTTCGTCGAAATTATCGTTAAGTTCTTCCCAATTTTTTTTTGCAACAGTAATTAATGATAATAAAGGAATGAAACAATAATTTCTACTACACCCTGGAGGTAGATAGAACTTGCTAATATAGGTCGTGATAAAATTTTCATTGCAACAAAAAATAATTCATTATTAAATTTAAAATTATCACATATGTACCTAATCTATTATTTAAGTCAAATATAAAAGAAAATTATTTATGTAATATCTAAGTTCAGTGATAAAACGTATGAAAATAATGCAGAAGATATTTAAATAATTTAAAATAAGAAATGATTAAATGAGAAGGTTAAAGGAATGACGTCATAATGCTAGAAAAAATGTTATTTTTACCTATTTATTGTGTGATAAATAGATAAACTTAATCGCCCGCTCTTAATCGGGGAAAATAGGGCTTGAAATAATGGTATTAGACGATCGAAAAGGGGGCAGGAAGGTATGAATTTCGAACGTTTTAAAGACGATAGTATTTTTTGCTGCGATATGAAGCATATGTACCAATTTATTTTAGAATCGGATCAATAATTTAGGAGAAAATAAACTTCACTCGCTTTGAATATTCTAACCCTAATTCATCAAGAATCCAATATGGATACCGAGAATCCAATATGGATATGCTATCCATTCCAGGTCCAACCACTTCATAAATTCGAGGACAGACAGACAGATAACTTAGTTTATTATTATATAGGGAATAGTTAGGTTTGGTTTGGAGCAAGCACTACATTCTAATGTTTTGCTACTCGCGGGCTAATGGTATCGGAACTTACTGCTTACAGTTGAATCTGAATAGCTAGAACCATCCATGACTTCAGCGAGTTTTGAACCCTTCAAACTCAGTTAGCCAAGAGAAAAGCCGTATTGGCTATATTCAGCCAATTTTCAATGGATTCTAATACTTAGTATTTCTTTCCTTTATTAAAAAAATTCCTGATACTTAAAAAATCTGTTTTCTCTCCAGCTCCCAATGAGAAGTGGGTGTTTCTGAGCTCCCGAAAGTATTCGCCGTTGATTCCTCTAATGCCTCTACTCATTGTTCTGTGGACCGTGGGCGTTTCGTTCCTGATCATGACTGTCTTTCAGAGCCTGCTCGTATCTAAGTTGACCATTGTGAGATCGCAACCAGCCGTGGACTCAATGCAAGAATTTCTCCAAAAGAAAAGCATCATCGGCAGAACGCCCAGAGAAATTGAGTTACAAGAAGTTTTGAAAGTAAGCTGAATCGAAGTATAAGTTTCAAAATTCTACCTCTCTTTTTCTTAAAGAAATAGTCATATTAGTTTCAAATTTTATACTAGGCTAGTTTTTTTTATGTAAATACCATTTTGAAATTAAAAACACGCAAGTGTATTTTTTTAAAATCAATTTTATTTTGAACAAAAACTTGTACTTTAATCTACTTTTCGACATAATTTCTTCCAATGTTAAGGCACTTATCGTTTCATACAACCAGCTTTCGAGAAGCTGCGAAATCTAAGAAAACTGCCACCTGAGTACACACTGACTAAACTTTTCGTTTTGTTACCCTTAGTAAACGTTTTCAATCCCCACTCTGTTCTAAAATTTCAAGATGCGTCTTTTATGGTATTGTGCTGCAAACCTCAAAATATCGTAAGTTTTTCCCACCACAGTGTAGACACCACTGCTCTTAATTTCATTTCATACTTAAAGCATTAATTGGGAGCTATTATTCATTATTAGGCATTATGAAATGGTGGTAAAATACTATCTAGGTGAACTTCTCTAAAGAAGTTTTATAAACGCATATTACATATTTATACGCATTATACATATTTATAATATATTAACTACATACACATATATATGTATAGGCGTATGTATATGCATATTTCTACCTCTATATGTTTTTTTACACGCATACATATACTGGGTGGTTATAATTAAACTTTCCCTATAAACGGCATCTTACAGCGCAAACGGATGAACGAAATGCAATGAAATTTTATATAAGCGCTATGCACACACGAAATTCTAGTTCCAAAATGGCCCCTAGAGGGCGCCTTTTAGAGAAAAAAACATGAAATTCAACACAATAAAAGACAAAAAGGAAATACATAAAAAATATTAACAATATAGGGATTATGAGTAATAAAATTCAAAACTGAAAAAGCTGTGAGTTGAAAGAGAAAAATGTCGAGATTTGAAAGTTTGGGAGGAAAAGGCAAAACAGGTTAGAGTATAAAAAGTTTGAAGACTTTGTCATGTTTAAATCGGTGTTTCCGGCTGTACGAATGACGGTCTTTTTAGTTGAACGTGCGTTATTGTTACCAATAAGCTGTTCTCCGAAAACAAGGGGAATACGTCTGCTGCAGTTTGTGAATTTCGTCGTAAAACTTCCTACAGCGTAAACTAAATTCTACTAAAGGTATCAGGGCCATGATTAAGAGATTTGAAGAAACGGGGAAAGTAGGAGTTCAACCTGGAAGAGGCTGTAAAAGTGTCACACATATACTCGTTGATGCCGTCAAGATAGCTGTTGACGCACAGTCACAGACATCAAAGTGGTGGCAGTAGCGCATATGCAATTTCTCAACAGATAAGTTATTATTACATCCCCGTCCGAGAAGTACTTAGAAACATAATGCACTACACCCCATACAAGATCCGCCATACCCAGGAGCTGCTTGATAGGGACAGGCCACAACGTCTCTCATTCGCAGTCCGTTTTCTCAACAGAATAACCGTTGATAAGTCATAGCCTTGGAATATTCTGTGGAGCGACGAGGCTCATTTCTATCTCAATAGGACAGTCAACAAACAGAATTGCCGCATTTGGGATAAGGAAAATCCGTGGATCCACTCTAAAATTCCCCTACAGTCGTGAAAGGTCACTATGTGGGATGGATTCACAGCGGCATTTATCCTTGGGCCATTCTTCTTTGAGGAAATCGGTAAACGTGGGCCTGTCAAAAGATCCGTTGCGGGCCGTCGGTACCATGACATGTTGCAGACGTTTGTTGTGTCACAACTACAGCAAAGGGGGTCCTTACATTCGCATTTTTCATGCAGAATGGTGCGTCCTTTCATATCTATGGGTCCGTGAAGGACCTATTGCTCTAACACTTCACAGAGGAATGTGTTATTAGTCGCTTCTCTCCTAATCCAGAGCTACCACGTTTACCGGATCTAACCGCTTAAGATTTATTGTTATGAGTCTATTTAAAAAGTTCTGGTGTATTGTTCAAGTGGTGCGACGTTGACTGATTTAAAGAACTCCCTTATGCTTCATGTGCGAAGCCACACAACTCATCAGTTACGATTTGCTGTTGAACGCACTCACCATCAACTTGAAGTTTGGCATTGAATAAGAGTGGTCACGGGGAGCACTTTTCCCTACATAGTTTGGACACGATTAACAACTACTCCTTCAGTGCAATTTCATCCTAATCTGTTCTTGTTTCTGAAAACTGAACTGCTTTTGTTTTTCCCTTACCTTTACTTAATCCAGTTACGACAAGATGATTAAAAGCTATTCAATAAACGTTAATATTGTTTCTGTATTCCGTTTTGGTCTTTTTTTGTGTTAAATTTCATGTTTTCTAGAAAAGATGCTCTCTGGTGGCCATTTTGGAACTAAAACAAATTTTTTTTTTCAAAATTCATTGAGCGCTTTTTGTATATAGCCCATATACAAAACTTCGTTGCATTCCGTTCACCAGTCTGCGCTGTAGGATGCCATTTATAGGGTAAGTTTAATTATATACATACATATATATATATATATATATATATATATATATATTGTGTGTGTGTGTGTGTGTGTGTGTGTGTGTGTGTGTGTATGTATGCATATATATAGTGGCTGCGTGCTTCAATGGGGTGCAAACCCCCCAAATTCCCAGATGTTCTGTGTAAAAAACTATATGTATAAATTAAGTAAATAAAAATAATTTTATTTTTGTATTTTTATAATGCATATTTGAGTATCTCTACACAAATGCAAGTTTCACTCTTGTTACGAAAGAATCACGAGTTGTTATTCTTGTTACACACAGCTC
>CM063504.1:138935618-139010618 GCA_032207245.1 Pardosa pseudoannulata | reverse complement strand
TTATAACAACTTTTCTACAGGAAATAAAGTAATATTTTCCCTGGAAGTTATCTTTTCTCTCTCCCCTGTACGCCAGACAGGGAAGTTAAGTTTATAGTTTTGCATATAAAAAATATAAATATTTTCCATTACCATTACTATACAATTATTTACAAAATACAACACATAATTATGCAAATACAAGTACATTTACTTAACCTGCTTTTTCAAAAATCAGATTTAGTACGATAACTCTCGAAAGTGGGCAAGAGGCATAGTCTAAAGTCACAGTCCGTCAAAAATAACCTAGTCCCATTTCTAATTCTTTTGCCGCTGTCATTTTCCTTCAGTGAACACACATAGCACTGGTATTCAGGTCTTAATTTTTTGTCTGTGAGTGGAATTACTTCTAAAAATTCTGTCTCTATCAGGTTCCGAAAAGCTGAAAGATAAAAACTTGCATGCAAAACCTATCAGAAGACTATCAGAACTATCTAACTATCAGAAGACTATCAGAGACCCCGTGCTTTTATACGAAATAGAATACACCTCGAAAACTAACATCTCTTGGACATCTATACGACTAATTTGATATTAAAAATACAAAAGATAAGGCCAAAACAGTGAGAACGACAAGGAAATCAGATTGCCCGTCCACCATACGGGCAGATCATTAAAGGTACGGTAACATCAAAGGTACAGTGTACGTGCAAAACAAGAAAAGGGTTAATGTAAGTTTGTAATTAGTAAATTAAAATTATTTTATAATCTTGTTCCTATTCTTTAATTTAAATATAAAAGAAAATAAATTTAAGAATTTATGCATATTTAGTACTAGACGTTCCTAGTCTAAGCGAATGCAAAAGTTAGAAATCGTTTTTAGAAAAAATTCTGACAAATGCATTTTGCATATGCAAAAATAAATAAAATATTTTAATCAGTATTCAGAGGGTTTGGTTTAGAGAATATAGTTGACTCCTCATCTTGAAGGTATAGGTAAAGGAAATTCAGTAAATCGTCAGAAATATATCATACATCAATTTTATACAGATATTCTAGTTTTTGAACGAAAAATTGTTTATAAGTTTAACTGTCTATGAATAAAGTCTTTTGCCTTACATCTCTCTTTTAAGCTCGAAAAAAATCGAAAGGAAAACAAAATGTATTCAATTTAAATAAAAACCTGTAAAATCATCTGACGTTTTCCCAGTGAATAGTTGATCTATTCATTGTTGATGAGATCATTATGTAAACGACATCTATGCACTCTGATATGACACTGAAAAGTTGTTCAAGGGGAAAGTGACAAATTTAATAAGGAAGTTACAAGAGAAATCACACTGGAGAAAGCAGGAGCTATAGCTATAGGGAAGAATCAGGTTAAGTATTTGAGTAAATATGGCAGTAAAAGGAAGAAAAATACTTTATGCATAAAATATAAATGTCAAAAAATTTCAATTCATAATATACAAAGGACCTTCTATATCTAGATTGCACAAGCTGTCACCTGAAGAACTTACAATCATGGATTTTGCATGATAACGTTTCATAGAAATATTACTTGAATAATTAAATTTTCGAAGTCCAGTGACGTTGGGGTAGCGCTTTGCATTCCCACGCCACAGGTCTGAGGTTCGATCACCGGGCTGGGCAAGGTTGACTCAGCCTTTCATTCCTTCAGTGGGTAGAGAAACTAAGGACCAAGCATGCTTGGGAACTAAACACTGGGGGTTCCGCTTAAGACTGACCACCTAACCGGAGCATATGCTTCGCACCCCAGGGCCCTTGGTCATGGAAACGGAGATTGGCACCGTAGGTCCTGGCCCCCTAGGGTCTGTTGCACCGAGGAGTTTAGTTAAAGTTTCACTAGAAATCACAATTTTTACTTAGAGAACTCTGTTTAATATATAAGATAAACAAATAATTATACTTTAGAAAACATTTTCGGATTCCTACAGTTTAAATTCAGTCCCAAGACGACATCATCATTTCAAATGCGTTTAGAACATAAATACAAGTTAAAAGAAAAAGAATAAATCTGCAACAAGGCTGACAAATAAAACGGGGAATTCATTATACCTCCATTATTGATTACTTTTTATATGGGAGAACCTGCGAAATAAGTGACTGAATAAATTGATTTATAATTATTATGCTCAAAATGATTTTATCTTTTCTTTATCCTTAAACGACATGTCTATAGTGATCGTTTGACACATAACCGATAAAATATCTTTTCACAGTCAATGAATTCTGAATGCAACTTATTGTCAAAAGTAAAAAAAAGTATACAAAATGGGTGAATTTCTCTTATACCTTTAACATTTTCTAAACAAGGAGGTTACTTTTATACTTCAACTAAAGAATAATACATTTCGCTCTTCTTTTCTAGCCCAAAACGTCATACCTTCACACACTAATTGTGTCAAATGCAGAAGTAAAATGTTGGAATTATAATACAAATAAAATTTCAACATACATTACAAATCATACCTTAAAAGTCATTAGGAAGTATTTAAGGCATACAAATCAGAGGGTGTTAAAAAACAAAAGCCAATTTGAATAAATGTATAACTGTCACCAACTGGGGTGAAAGTTATTAATCAGGAAAAGCATAAAAGGAAAATATATTAAAAAAGAATAAAGGAACAAATTGTATGTTAAAACATAATGAATTGTATAATTAATGTGTCTGATATAAATGTAATTGTGTGTAACGTAAATGTATTGTTTAAAACATAAATGTAAAAACATCCAAACTAAAAACTGGTTTAGAAACAATGGTAGATATGGTTTTAAGACGTTGTATATTTTAACCATCACGGAAACATGTAAAGGAAATGTAATGGAACGATTATGAGTGTTTAAGTGGATGGTAGTACTGCAGAAACAGCTAGTAAGGAGTGAAGATAACTGAAAATTACAAGAGACAGGAAGATGGGACACTGGAAATTACTAATTGCTCCGGAGGAAGATAGGTTTTAGCAGATTGATCCAAGAACAACGTTCTTCGTTTTCACAAGCTTTTTCCAGTGGCTGTAGTCAAAAGGGGAAGAAGTACATTAGGATCCATTTTGCATTGTCTTATGAGTTTTTACAAATATATTTTTTTAATTTTATAAAGAACTTAATTGAAGGATGACAACTATACGGAATACAGGCAAAATTTGGCATACCGGTAAATTTTCCTGGCTTAAAATATTGAATATAAGTAAATATTATGCAGATACTACATATAGTAATTTCAGTTACTGGTCAGAAAAATTTGCATTTAAATTTAGTTTAATTTAGGCAGTTTGATAAAATGCTATTTTCCAACTCAGATTTTGCTCATTAATTTTGACCTCTTCACCTTACACTTCTCTTACAAAGCTCTATTCCTGTGGCAGCAGCGTTATGTTCTCATTGAATAAATGCTGTTTACACTTTCATTTCCTCTTTTAATGGCTACCACTACAGTTCCAATTGGAGGAGGCCAAAGAGAACTACAAGGCCAATTAGGAAATAAATTTGGTGCGAGAAGGTTGGCATCAATACATTGATGTCTCTATAGACAATAGGTGCCGAACGATGGCTGAATGGTAGAGCGCTACTCTTCGGAACCGGAGCTCGTGGGTTCGAACCCCGCTGCGTGGGGCATGGGTGTTCGCAGGAATGGGTGCTCGCAGCCGTTCGGAATCGGCTCTAAGCAGTAGGTCACGGTCTTATTAAGCCCCCGTGTGTAAAACCGTAGGTCGTAGCGTTCCAGACCAAACCAAACCATAGAAAATAGGGTAAAACAGAACAAACTTTTGAAATAATATTTTTGAAAAATAATATTTCTTAAATCTAACTCTTTGTACTCGAACGCTTTCAAGTGCGCTTATCCCTGGATCAAATGAATTTTAATGAAGGAAGCGAAATTCTGCCCTACAGAGTTAAATATAGGAAATTAATTTAAGAATTTATAGGTTTAATGAAAGTTTAGACTGTATTGAAGAACACCAATAATTGTTTAAGAATAATGTTTGATATATGAATGAACAAAAATGTTTTATTTCTTTTGTATTTCAGAGAGAGAGAGAGAGAGAGAGAAATTCTTGCAAGTAATCTCAATATAAATATTTTTTATTACGAGGGCAAGTATCGCAGTCCTATTAAATTTCTTTAACAAGTATTACCATGTTAACAAAAATAGCTATTGCCGGTACAATAACGATATCATTTTCTATCGCAACTGATACGGCTTTCGACTTAATGAATAGAAATGGGATGCTGCTTGTGCAGCGACATTGGCCCGCATAGAATTAAGTAATTCCCTCCATTAAACAAAACAAGTAGAACACAAATAAGGTCATAAAACCGGTTACAGTTATCAATAGAAAGTCTAAAAAGATGGGATAAACAAAGTTTAGTAAAGAGAAAAAACAAAAAGTTCATAAAACATCAGAAAAAAAAGACCCAAACGAGTCTGAAGACTCGATGTCTATATGAAAAAATATATAAAATTATTATCTTGGTTCTCAGTGCTATGCTCAACACTTGCTACATATGGATTCATCATTTCGTGACCCACGAGATTTGGATCCATAAAAATCAGCATTGGAAGGCAATGGCTAACTTGATAAACCATTACTCAGTTTCATAACATATGACTTAGTTCTTGGCAGAGTATGGATCACTAAAATTCTCGGGGAGCGAATCCTGGAGAATATTCCCCTGAGAGTCTCACTTTATCCAGGAAAATGTAAAAAAAGTTATAAAATTTTAAGCTATTTTAAAGGTCTTAGTTTAGTATAAATTTATTCTTTTGTAAATAAAGAATAGACTTGGTTTGGAGAGCTACTTTCAATTTTTTTGCTACGCCAGAATTTATTAGAAATGAACTTACTGCTTATAACTAATTCTGAACTACTACAAACATCTATGTCGGCAGCAAGATTCGAAACCACGGAACTCCGATATTAACAGACAGCAAGAACCCTTTTCATTCGACTATCATCCATCGAACAAAAATTTGAGAAGAAAAAATTTGTAAGCTATTTTAGAGTAAAATTTTTGCATTGCGGAATTATTTTGAGCACCTTTCTTCCCTTACTTACCTGTTTTATGAAAATGAGAACCTCTCGAGTTAAAATCCGAGCTGAAGTCTTCATGACAGTAGACTATATTCCATTCAGTGTAAAATAAATTGATCTACTCCTTTTGGAGTAAAATTTTTATTAGATCTTTCATACGGTTTAACATAATAAAATATTAGTTTTGTTATATGAAGGAATATATTTGGGTCTACTTAAGAATTGGGTTCCCCTTGTCAAACTTGGTGAAAATATTGGCGATATTTACTAAAACACAAAAGTAATCCATCCAAACATTATATTTCTTGCTTTTTCTGGCGATTTTAATGAATGCACAGTGCTCCATCGTAATAGAATTATATATTCTTACTTAATTAAAGAAAACGACTTGAAAACCAGACATTTATATTTATGGGCAAGTAATCCCTTAACAGTTTACAAACGCAACAGCTCCAAAATATTAGAAATCAGTCATAGTGAACTATTAATGGTTTGTTATGTCTATTTTTTAAGCATTGCGTACTTTTATTATATAAGAAAAGAGTTACACAAGGAGAGTTGGATTCAAATATCATATACATCATAATATAGATACAGATTGTTTGGACACGGTAAGTTCAGGAGAAAATGTTAGGCGACCATACTTAACCAATATCGCCAAGTTAACGGGGGAACCCAATTCTTAAGTCAACCCATATATTTATTAAAAAATTATTAAATACATACACCAAGTGAAGAAAGTATAAATCGATATACTCACAAAGTAACTTTCGAAATTTGTAAATTAGAAACTAAATTTTTTTATCGAATAAAAGCTATAATTATCTTTTATTCTATGAACCTTGATTATATAAATACAAACAATATACTTTATTTAACAGCATGTTAAAGGCTAATTTAAAAAAATTTAATTTCTAATACTTTATTAGTTTTTGTTAATTTTAAAATGCCAGATACCTTTAAAATTTACGGTTTACGAAACAAAGCAGGTATTTAAAATCAATCAATTTGGTATAGAAATTTATTTTATAATATAGCATATTTAAAAAGATTTCTTGTAGGTAAATAAATTTGATTTCTTTTTATTTGGAGTACACGTTTTGTGTCACTTTAAAAGAATATAGCCTTAAAAAGATAAAACTAAATAATTTTTCAAATCCAGAGCGTTATTAAAATTCATCCTAAAAGGAACATAATTTTATTTTATGATGAAATATATAAAGGAGGTTATAATAAACGTTTTATATCTCGAAAGGTTTTGAGCTTCTTTAATGATTTATTTTTCTAAAGATTCTTTTCAAAGGCAATACAAATTCCTGGAATATTGTAACTATATGAAATAAATGTTTAATCCCTTTTAGCCTATTTTGAAAAAATATGCAACTGACAAATATGTATTGATTAATTTTAGATTTCTTATACATAGATGTCGATATTTATGAAATGAAGTAATATGTTTTGATATACATAGTTAAGATATTTTCATTTGAAATTCAAATTGAAAAGTGTGTTAAATTGAAAAAGTGGGTTTCTAGATTTTTCTTTTCACCATAAATTTTGTAACAATTTTGCCGCAACTTTCTCTGGTAGAAATTGAATCTATCCATAAATCATGTGATTGATGGGAGAACTCTAGGATGTTTTGAAGCTAGAATATGGTACATGATGGTGTTCATTGTGTAGTCCATTAATTATTTAAATATGTCATTTCATTGTACAAAAGCTTTCCGAAAAAGCTATCTCCATGGAAACCGAAAAAAAACCTTGGTCGATGCAAATTAACAAAAACAGAATTTGACATTTATAATTTGAATGAATCTAAACAGAGCGAAAGTTTAATATGTTTACGAGAATAACACATTTTCATATGTTTTCCTTGGAGTTAAAACGCCAAAACTTTGATTTCATTTATCAGTATTTGCATATTTTTTCTGCTATGTCCTGTTTATAAGATTGTTTTTGAAATAAGCAACATTAACGACTTGATTTACGTAACAAATACGTCAACCTGACCAAAATTTCTTTTTAGCGTCAAGTCACCAGATTCATGTTTTGGAATCTGGATTTTTCTTTTTTGTTATTAAAAAAAGTGGACAAACGAGTATTTACTTCTTTACTTTTCTTCTCCTTTGTGAAATTATATGGTAGATTTTTATCTCTGTAGAATTTTTACAGACAAATCTACTGAATTGAAATATTTTGTGAAATGGTACGTTCAGATATTTCCTATATAAAACTTTCTCATTATATCTATTTCTTCTGAAATTAATTTAAAAGTCATGAAAAATACAAAAGGCATATGTTTGTGAGAAATAAATTTTTCCTTGCACCATCAAAGCAAATTTCAAATACTATGACAAATTTATTACGTATTTGTTTCATTACAATAATAAAATGTTTTAAAACTTATTTCTGCTCCCGATGTCTGCAAAAGCATTTGTTTTTAATCTTTTGTTTAACCAGTTTTTATGAACAAGTTTCCCCGCTATTGTATGGATTATAACATTTTAAACATGCCTACCCATAACTAAGGAAAAATTACAACATTAGTATATTTTTCCAGAAACTTCAAGTAAGTATATTCTTTTCCTGGTAACTAACTGATAACAGATTTTTCCCCATCAGTGAACTGTGTTGAGTTGTTACATATATGGATTTACACTCTCTTTTTAAACTGGTCAACTTCGTGATTTAATTTGGTTTGGAGCGCTACGGTCTACTTTATACTACACGAGGGGAAATGAACTCTGGATATTCTGCTTAAAGTCAATTCCGTTCAGCACTTTGATGGGTATCATTTATGCATTTTAACGTGTTTTTTAATTTTTTTTTTTATGTTTCTGACTTTTAAAATCTTAAATTGAACAGAAAAAGTAAAATGTACGAGTTTTATATTGAATAACTGTAAATTGTTCCACACATTATGAAATCGGAACAGAAAAATTTCCCGAACCATGAAACATATATTAAATCTGTATTTTATCCAAAAATGAAGTATTCTAACTATCAAATCTAGTCCTCCTTCTCTTAACAATAAAAAAAACAGTTTTTAACCGTTTATAAAACTGTATTAGCAAGTTACCCCTTTATAACACGGCTAAAAATATTTTAATCCTTCGTAACCTTAACTAAAGAGTTACGATTTTATTATTATTTATCCAGAAAACTCACTGTAAGTATACTATAATACTAGTAACTTTAAACACATTTTTTACCTTCAGAGATAACCAATAACTAAGAAATTAATGAGTGTAAGTATACATAATGAATACATGCTTATACCAATTTAAACAAAAAATTGATTGAAAAATTTTATAGATGTTACTTCATATATAGCGAGGTTTTCATTATTTTCTCATCAGCCGGATTTGTACATTTAAATCAAGCATAAAACCACCGATATATTTACACAAGAATGCGTTTTTCATTCAGCATTTCTATACCTCAAGTTTATAAATAGTTTTATTTCATTCAATCGAAGCATTTTTCTTGATTTGTATAAAATGTGATTTACTCTTAACATAGTATCTATTTTAACACCTATATCCAAAATAAGTGATATAATTTAGAAATCTACACCATTACAGTTTTAAACGATTTGTTTGAGTTACCTTAATTAAATTTACAGTTTTATTATTGAGCAATTTTGCATTAGTTATATAATTTTCGTTTTCCTTTTCTAAAATTTATAAATTTTATTAGGAATCAGTTGGGTAATGGTTATTCACAAATTATTACTGTAGGAATACACTCAAAATTTCTAATATTTTACAATATAAATAATATCTTTTTCGGAAGGCTTATAGAAATTGAATGGATTTGTAGCTTTTAAAGAACAAAGATGGAGCAACACAAAAAGGAAAATTTTCCGCAAAGAAACTGCAGTAAAATAATCCGTAAGTTTCATTAATTGTCCTCGAATGACAAATATTTATGAAGTAAATTGATTTATAAATAAATGTTTCATTGCCAATGTAATTAGTATGTGTATTATGCATACACAATATGCTTATATTTTTTCATGTGTATCTGTTATGGAATATCTTAAGTATTAATCACTACATTACTATAAACGATATTTAAAAAAACCACCAAAAAATTTAAAAGAGTACTATAATTTTGTGAGAATAATTCTTGGAAAATATACAATAATTTTGTGATTATTGCCAAAACTTAAAAATGAATGTTCTTCTAATAGTCTTTAAAGCACATTCAAGTATATAGAATCATTTTAATGTTTACTTTTTGTTATACGAGGACTAATGAAAGTGGATCATTCTAAGAAATAATCTTTTGAAAATTTTTGGCATAGGTATTTTTTAAAGTTATTACGTTTATTATATACTGGTAAATAAATAGAAATATTTATATAATTTTTTGGCAATCCAAAAGATGTGTATATTAATATACAGTCGATGGTCTTATGACTTGATAATAAAGATAATTAAATAAAACATTTTTACTTTAACTCTTAACCCTATTCATAACTTTGTTTTGTTATACTGATTCTGAAAATATTCTAAAAGTAATTTATATAAAAAATTATTGCGTATTATAGTAATTCAAATGAAGGTAAAACTTAAGAAAACGAGTAATAATTTTATTTTTCTAAACATGTGAACACTTTTTTAAAATTGCTTTATCTATATAAGTATTACATAAGTATTATATATGCAGTTACAATAAATTTAAGTTACATATTGATGTAATAATATGTAACCTAATTTAAATACTGATTTTAATATTGAATTAATATTTATGGGCTTATATTGAACATCATTAATCAATTACCAAAGTTTTTAATAGTACAAAATTGTCCCCTGCTTTCTTCACTTATTGTGAAAAAAAATAAATTTTCACAGCTAAAATTTAGGATACATCACATCATTTATTCAATAGTTGTTTGTATATATTATATATATATTATATATATATATATATATATATATATATATATATATATATATATATATACATACATACATATATATATATATACATATCTATATATATACATATACACACATATACACACATATATATATACATATACATACACACACACACACACACACACACACACACACACACACATATATATATATATATATATATAATAACTAGGATATGAAATAGTTCAGATATGAGTTATAAATGATAACCTACTTCCTAGGAGTTAATGCACAGAGGATAATAGTATTTACCAAGTTTTTACTGCTTTTCCAAAGGATTTTACCAGTAAAAATCTAGTTTTTACCCTACCCTGGTAAAAAAGCAACCCTTCAGTAGAGTTTAAGTACTGCCATTTGTCGGAGACCTAAAATGTTTTTAAAGATTGAAGAAATTGAAGCTTACTGTTACATACACTGCGGATTGTAATAAAAAAATGAGGTTCATCCTTAGACGTTACTTAAGTCATTAAATACAAATGTCAACATACAACGGCTTATCGATTTTGAATTTTACAAGATATGCACGTACAGATAGATGTCTCTACGGAACTAGTCAAAATGCATTCAAGGATCATCAAAATAGATATTTTTCAAAGTTTAAGTTTCCTCGTATGTAAGTACAGTACATAAAGCCGAGGCTTGTTCAAAATTAGTTTGGACATGATCAAAATATTTGTTTCCGTTTAAAATCTGAACACCAAAACTTTTCGCGATAATGGGACATTTTTATTTCACACAAGGAAGTAAAGAGATAAATGTAAAAAAGAATGAGTATATTAAAAATATATATAAATATTTCAGTTTTCTTTTGTATGCAGTTACTATGACAGGTTCATATAAAGGAAATATCTAGTGAACGTCAAGTGTTACTTCTGAATATGATAAATTGTAATAAAAAACAACGCCTCAATCCATTTAGCAGTTTACCTATAAGAGGTCGCATTAAACACAACAAAGATCAAACAGGACTTGGGGGAACAGCAAAACTCTTCCGCGTTTCCTGTGTATATTGTTGGAAATCGCCTGAAAGACACTTTAACTAGACTTCCTGGACCAAACCCTTTAGTTCAGTCACCGTTTGTAAATTCAAAAGTGAAAAGGAAAATGATAAAAACCAAATGATGAGAGGTTATGAAATATAAAAAACAACTAACAGGAATTTTGAGAGCAAGAAACGTTTAACAAGCAGCACTTTTTAAACTCATGACCCCTTTTTGCGATCTTTTTTATTTATATACTTTATATTTAATATCTAGGTATATTCTGCGACCCCAGATGTTAAATATAAAATAAAGATATAAATATCTTATAATAAATAAAATTTTTGTAGACATGATACCACAAGAAAATGTATTAGTAAAAAAAGTAATGAAAAAATCAAATTTTGACGGATACTTATGTATTATACTACTGCATAACAAACTAAATCTTGGTTAGTCTGCAGCTTCATTGTCTTGCGGTTTTGCTACACAAGAGCTTATGAGACCCGGACTTACCGCTTAAGGAAGGGAATTACCTTTAAATCTACAAAAATTCGAAATATTTTTGTTCTTTTATCTGATAGAACAAAGTATTGTTTGATTGGTTTGGATATACGTTTTGCTACTCGAGGGCTAATTAGAACTGGACCTATTGCTTAAAGACGATTTGATTGGATACGAGCATCTATGCCATTAGTAAGATTCGAACTTACGAACTGCAGTACCGCCGAATGGTGGCCGAATGCTAGCGTGCTGCTTTTCGGTACCGGAATTCGTGGGTTCGAATCCCTCTGCTCGCATGGATGCTCGTAGCCGTTCGGAATGAGTTTTAAGCAGTAGGTACATTAGCCCGCGTGTAGCAAAACAGTAGACCGTAGCGCTCCAAATCAAACCAAAAAGTCGAACACCAGTACTGAAGAGCAGCTAATGAAGTATTGGGAATGTTTTTTTTTTAAATTAAGTCTATGCATCCATTAGAATCATATTACGGTTAAAAATGTATAGCAAATTATCCTAAATGTTTAAACAGTTTTTGTCAAAACTATTATTTGGAGTCTTGTGCAAAACATTAGTTCAAAACTGAGAAAAACAGAACTTTAAATTTTTTTATATTTGTGTAAATGATAATGTAGGATAATCTTTACCTACTTTTAAGTACAGGATTTTAATACTTTTTTAAAAATTTTATTTTTTATACATTTTAGAGATTTATCACATTTTTTTAATTTTTAATACAATTAGCAGAATTTTTTTAATGTAAATTGTACTAAATAGTTTAAGTGTAAGTTATAGAGTAACCTTTTTGGAAAGACATATATTTAAATTTAAGTACATATGTGTTTTAGTCTTTATAAAAATGTGGGCACAGTACATTCATATCAAATTTGCTAATCATACTGTTTTGTATATGAAAAAAAATCTAGAACACTTTTTCTATTTGTATTTAATGGTTAGTAAATTTTGGCATAATTCCTCCTGAAAAAATAGCTTAATTTAATAAAATGAAAAAAAGTAATACATAATTGAAATTGGTTAAAAACTGTAATCAAGCTGTAGGTTTTATAGGTTATCTCTCCATTAAACCAATTCTGAACAGTTATGAACAGCCATTCAATCAGAGATATTCCCACCGGCAAAAATTTAATATTGGAGCTGTATTTAACATTCTGGGAAGTAAAGCTCTTCAACGTTGAACAATGCTGTAATTTAATAAATCTTAAAGTTGCATATGCCGCTTCAAATAAGTATGTGGCTGAGCAACAGAAAATTAGTACGACTGAACTTCTATTCAATTTCTGTAACTACATTAAATTTTCACGACCAACTCCAACACGGGTCGTAAGTTACATTTTAAGATCACTGGTCAACAGCGTTTAAATATATTTGATTTTGGAGTTATATATTTTTAATATTGCATTTATTATGCCACTGTATAAAGTTCATTTTATGTCAATAGATGAGTATTAGTAGCATTAGAGTTCCAAATATTAATATTAAATTAGCTCTAATGGATTGTTTTGTCGTACATCCCAAGCCAAGCTCAATTTTTTGGTTTCCCCGTGATGGCACAAGTAAATGCAGCAATCACAACAAAATAGCAGCAAATTTTAATCTAAGTATTGATAGGAGTGCTTTACTCTGGACTTAATTTCTATCGCTAACATTTCTATAGTTGATGGCAAGGGATTCGAGGCACTCTACCTGTTGTGACGTCGCGACACTCCATTAGCTTCACAAAGAGGTTTTGTTAAAACCCAGCCCAAGGCGACATTCTGTCTGGAAAATTAACATTAAACGACAAAGGATTTTCGGTTCGACACTCCTTGAGATGTCCGAGGTGATTAGAAGGCCGAACGCGACGCGAAAATGATAAACTTTTAGATGCCAACGAAAGGACTAATTGGGGCTAGCAGGACGGCGACGCGGGAAGAAAAGTCAATAGGAAGAGGCGAAAGGTGACGTCAGGTGGCGCGAGTTTTCGTCGGCAGAAGACGGAGGATAATAGAGCGAAGGAAAAGGAAGGTTGCTTTTTTCCAAGTTGAACCCCTGTACAACCGATATCTAACGGGCACCTGACCGCAGATTTTTATTTAGGTTCACTTTGAACCTGGGACTTTTGGGTTCGTATCCAGATCATTCTGAGCCCCTGTGATTTCCATTCGGAAACTTTGTAAATAGTTTTATATTTAGTCCAGAATTAAAGTTATTGTTTTAAGCTGCATGTCGTGTCACTACAACTTCGACACCTACACACTACCAGAGGATCCAGTGACGTTACACTGTGAATGAATGAATTAATTCATGACAGCAGCAAGAAATCTCACCTCACCCACTACTCAGATTTTATCCCGAAATCATAAAATTTTCTTATTAATATCCAGTTTATAAATAGTTTTAATTGCTATTTTTAGAAGAAATACAATAAGGCTTAAAATTTTGATACTTAAAAACTTAAAATTTTTATTATCCCCTCGTAATTGCAGCATTTTTAACGCAGATGTATTTAAACAACCTCGTTAAGTAAATCTTTACAATAATTTCTTCCCAAGGATGTGAACCATCTGATTTTGTTGAAAAATAAGTCTACACAAAATACATGAATAGGAGATATTTCACAATGGTCCTCACTCTTTTAAAATTGAAATACAGATTGTTTGGAACTATGGATCGTACAGGATCGCTTCTTAGGGCAGTTTTTATGTACTCCCAATGAGGAATTTAGCTGTGCAGAGTTTATGTGGTCGTTTTGGGACACCCTGTATAGTTAACTTTGGATAAACATATGTCAGTAAAGTGGAACTGCAATTTTTCTACACACACTAAAGTTAATTTTTCGGTAACTATTAAAATGTAAAACTTTTATTTGGATTGTGTCAGCAATAGAAGAAATTTGAAACATATTAGCAGCTGTATTTTATCTGAAAAAAATTTTAATTTCAGCAATTAAAATTTCTAAATACTGTAATGTAAGGGTTACGAAATGAAGTAAAATGTATTAATCATTTAGCCATTTCAGTTTTCTAAAGTTATTAGAATCTACTGATAAAAAAATCACTGGTAAAAAGTGAGTTAAATGTGTCATTACCAGTTATATATTTATAACAGTGTTTTAATGATTCATATATAATAAAAAACTTTTCCCACAAAATAATCTGGAAACTGCAAAACAGAAATATTTTAAATGATGATTTGTGTGCAAATTTAACTTTCAAATCAGGACTATTTGCCAATAAAAATTCAATTGACAAATAAACGATACAAATGTGGGAACGTATTGGAGTTCGAATTTCATTTAGACTTATTCTGTACTTATAACTTTTGGAATTCACAGAACTATTTCTATTCTATGAATTAATAATACTGTAGTAAGCGTGACACCTGTAAGTAGATAGCGTGACAACTGAAGCAGAAGTGAATTTTTGAAAGTAGCAAAAATTTTTTTTTTCTTTTTCATGTATATAAAGTGTTTGGATGAATTCATTATCGGTCGTATAACTTTGAATTTTTTTTATTTCGCATGACAGAATCGTCATAACCCTATCGAAGAGATTCTTTATGAACGAGTTATGGATGAAAATGAGGAAATCACGGACGTCCGAATCGCCTATGCAAACGTAAGTTTTCTTAAATTTTTATTAATATTATCAAAGAGTTTATTTGTAGGAAGGGTATATGTCTGTATTAAAACAGGCTACTTTAGATTCGATATAAAATAAAAAGTTCTGTTTAAACTATCTCCTAGACCATTAATAAAGCTTTAATTTATTTTATTTGATGGAAACAATACATAAAAAAATACAAATTATATACACCAACGGAAAATAATAGAAATCTACTTAGCCGTAAAATAACATTTGTAAATTATAAACTATTAAAATGTAAAAATATTATTTGGATTATTTCAGCAATAAGAGAAATTTGAAATGTATATTTGGAACTGAATTAATATTTTTTATAGCAAATTGAATCTAATAATATATATTATTCCGTGAACCTCTTTTAGAATAATATAAGTTATACATTTTATTTTAAAACATGATAAATGATATAGCTTAAAAAATTTAATTCATTAACAGTTTCTAATTTTTTTTAATTTCAATATGACAAATATTTTTTTTAATTTGAGGTTTACAGACTGGTAAATATATTTAATTTCAGTTCGATATAACAATTAATTTTTAAAATGTAAATTTCAAAAACTACCTTGCAGGTAAGTAAACTTTTCTTAATTTGTGCATGTTTTTTATGTTATTTTAAAAGAGTATAATACATGAAAAGATAAAACTAAATAATTTTTAAAGTAAAAACATAATAAAAAAATATAACAAAAATTTATTCTAAATCTTATTAAGTACAGAACTATTTTATTATGAATTATTATAATTAAGATTTTAAGTCTCGAAAGGTACTATTATGCCCCTCTAACAAGAGTTTTATTAAACTTAAATTTCCCTATTTAAGTATATATTTTATGTTAACTATCTAAATAAACCGATAAAAATCAATAAATAAAGTCATAACTTATGACAAAATCTTGCTCTGTCCTTTCGGATATTTTCTGGGAGGGATAAAAAAAGAATTTTTCATTGCTTTGACGATTTATTCTAAATTTAAAGCAAATTCATTTTTAGAAAACAAAAAAGAAAATCCATTAGAATAATCTACAAGTTTAGTGGTTATTATTCCCTGGTATGGAATAAATGAATTGTAATCGCAAAGTGTTTCGGTTTTGACCAAATATCTCTGTAACAAAAAGTCTATTATAATGTATACTGGCGCTGCGGGACTTTGTCAGATGGCAGTACTTAAGTTCTACTCAGACAACCTGAATACCATGAGAAACGGAATCTATTTTGAGTGTTGAAGAAAATGTAGAAATCATAGTTCTGATGACACACCATACAAAATATAAAAATATATATAATAGAAGAAAGTTGAAGAGATATATTCAAGAAAGTTGTTTTGCGTCCATATCTGATTTCTTTTATTTCGTTTTTTGTAAATTCAATTGTGGTTGTTAATTTGATTTTGGACATTACAATATTCATGAGAAAATGGAGAAATTTAGGAACTAATATGTGATGAAAATTCAACTCTTTCACACAATATTACATATCTACAACATACACAAAATTTAATATCTTTTCTATAGCAAGCTCGAAAAAAATATGTTTTATTGACAGTTACTATCTTTTAAAGCTCTAATAAAAAAAACTTGCTTATAGAATCCCTATCAAATAGCGACACTAAGTTTAGATTTCATATAAAAATTTCATTTATCACTTGATATGATGCACGAGGAGGGATTTTTAAGATAAATACCGTTTTAAAATTAAAAACATGCTTGTACTTTTTTTTATCGGTCTTGCTTTTACAGAAAAGCCTGTATTTTAATCTGTAGTTAAACACAGTTTTATCAAGACACCTTATGTATAGTTGAACCAGTTTTTAAATTCAATCCTTATAGAAATCTTTCGCATGGTTATGTATTAACTAAATATTTAGTTTCAGTGCTCCCAGTTAGCATTTTCAATGGCACTTGGATGACATTACGATAGTTTAAGCATTCTGCTTTAAGCCCACAGAAGACATATCATGAAACTTGAGAAAGCTCATTTTATGAAGATGAAAATGTAAGGAGTTTGTTCTCTAAAACATTTATTGCCTTTCTTTACCAAATCATCTTTCATGTCAGAAAATATCTCACTTCCCTATTCAACATGTACAGTATCGTGTAGAAACCTTAAACTTCAACATCCTTTCTTAGAATTCCTTCTCTTTGTCCATAAATTTCACTGATCAATCAATAAATTTCAGCCACCTTCACATTTTTTTTTCATTTAGAAAATGAATATGAATGTTTCACACTCGGCGGTTGTTAGATGATAGTAAATGTTTCATTACAACATGATATTTTTGTATTTCTCTCCCTCTCAAGTTTTGAGCAATCCTGTGTGTAGCAACGGTCTACCCTTCGTATGAACGACATCAGAAATGACCCCTTGTTGAACTTTGGGTAGATGCTGGAAAACTTAAGAGTTTCCCATTATCTACCTCTCCCACAAGTTTAGCAAGTGCCAATTTGCGCCTGGTTGTTTATTGATAGGTACAGGGTTGATCTTGGTATGAATCACTCGGTTCTTATTATTTTTTTTTTCGTGAGGGGAGGATGCCTTTTTTCGTTGCTTGCCCTTAAACTGCGTTCCTTCTCGAATTTTTATAAGATTTCTTTGTCAGAATAACGCAGATAACGCAGAGATGCGAAGTTGCCCTATTTCATGAAAATAAACCTGGCGAATATATTTTTCTTTGATGTTGATCTTACAAAGTTAAAGGTATTTCCTCATTATTTGAATAATTTATTATGACCTAGAACTGAATTTTCGCACCAGCTTTTATTCTTAAACTAGACTTATCAAAATAGACAATTGAAAATCCTGCTATGGCATAGACATTACGGTAGTCATTTAAAAGACTAATTACTCCTGGGCCTAAGCAATTTTAAATACTCAGACTTCTGGAATAATATCTGTGGAAAGCCGACATATGCTGGTACTCAACGTACATTCGTGAAACAGCTTCCACAGTATTGCACCTGCCAAATTTTAAAAGTACTTACTTATAAAACAGGCCAAACGATGGTAGAATGGTTAAAATGCTGACCTTCGGCATTAGAGGCATTCGTTGGTTTGAATCCCACTGAAACATGAATATTTGGAATTGGCTTTAAGTAATAGGTCCCGGTCTCATTACTCCTATACAAAAGAGTAGACTGTTGCGCTCCAAACCAAAGCTTATAGGCATAGTATTTGTTTTTTACTGAAATATAATTTGAATTTGTTAAACAAAAATCTGAACACATCAGAAATTGATTTGTCATGAATGTATTTCAAATTCTTTATATAAGCATAACCTTTGTGCAAAGTATTTTTTGATATAAAAAAAGACTATTTTCTTTTAGTAGAAAATACAATTTTTTGCCAAAAAATTTTACTTTTATGTTTTAAATTCTTGAAATCATTTTAACAAGCTTGATATAATGTATTTTAACATTTTAGGAAGTATTTTGCGATGTTTTAGGTACGTTGGTAAAGGCAGCTATCTCGTAACTGGAGGTTAATGGTATTGAGTATCGAGTCGGCCAGATATACGCCGTATTCATTAAAGACGGCTGGGACATGTAAAATAGATTCCTGGTTGCAATGGTTCCCGAACGATACCTCTCTGGAAGTATAGTTTACGAACACCCACTCTTAGAAGTACAACCTCTCGAGGCAATAAGCAATTGTCCAACCTCGTAACTATCTTTATTGAGAAATCACATGACTTCTTAAGGTTTACGACACCAACCAACCAGGGCAATTTTTTTTTTAATTTGGGATTATGAAGATACAATGGGCTGATTACAAAGCGAAAGCTGTAGTATAGATATTTTTCTCATTTAAAACATAAAAACGATTTTTCTATCAAATATTTACAGTCTGTTCCATAAGAGCGTGCCGTCTATTTCTCTGAAAATACAAACAAATTAGTTAAAAATACATTTGTACTGTGTAGTATAAATATTAAACTGAAATTCATTTCACCTAATAAGTTGTCCAGTTTCCATTATTATAGATTATGCAAGAATCCCTTTATCATTCGATTTTGACATTGAGCTGCGTTTACCCCGTTCCGGTAGGTCGTCAACATTCTGTACTGCTTTATAACGTGCTACCCACTTCTTGACGAACGACTCCGACTTTATCATGTACCGGGCTGCAGAACATTTTTGGTTTTTTGGGATGGTTACACCGAAACACTGCCTCAAAATGGCTCGTATACGCGGCACTCATATTGGAATTGTTGATTTAAACACAGAAAAACAAATCGAATAAAGTTTATAACCATAAAGCATTCTCCTCCCATGTTTGAAGAACACGTGCAATTAAGCCGGTATCTGCGCGCTATCCATTGACGAAGTTAAGAGCGACACGCTCTTATGTAACAGACTGCAATTTAAAGGGTATTTATTTCTTCAGACTGTTAATGAAATCGGAATCCTCTACAATACTTCAGATTTGCTGAGCTAAGTCATATTGTCTGACAGAGACTGCGTGCTAACGATGTTATTATTAATCGCATGAGTACCATAGATAAAAGAAAACATAGCCGATAAAAGTTTGTCTAGAAGATTGCCGAGAAGAGCCGACAGCGCAATAATGCTTGTTCCTTTTTCATTTCATTTTCGAATTCTATTTAATGTATATTATTGATTCATACTAGGTGACAGCGGAATACAAAATGTAATACTTTTATTACTTGTACACAAAAAAAGTAGTGATGCCAGTATTCTTTGAGTGTGTTTTTGACACGAAATCGAAGGAACTCGAAAGCGCAGAGTGGGACTCACGTTAATGCGGAAAGAATGCTTTTGCTGTATTTCATTACATTCTTTACTATAACAACTATTAAGACCTAACATATACATAATTTGTAAATCATTTTACAAATTCTCTTTAAAACAAATTTTCACATTTAGAGCATGCATTATACTCTGAAAGTTAAATAATTAATAATTAACAAAGAGCATTCCCTAATTTATGTATAAAATTCACGTATTTAATATAATTTTATTTTTCTTTCTTGGAAATTTTTCTATTTAACACTAAACATACCACATAGCGAGTCAAATAACCCATGAGGTTTATGTAAAAAATGCGATGTGAAATGAATTAAAAATTCTTATTCTTTTGACAAAATTGACAATATACAATTTTGTTTAAATATAATAAGTTTGTCTATTTCCTTCCAATTTTCATATTTCATACATTTATAATCAGAAAAAATAAAGTCCGGTCATTTGACCGGCTATGGTAGAAAATAGGTATGTATTAAGTGTTGGTACTCTTAGTGTTAACCTTTTACAGGCCGAATTCAGATCCAGATATATTTTAAATTATTATTTTTTTTTTTTGCATATCTTGCCTTCTAATGCTTCAGTTAAGGTATGTTAGTCATTTAATTGTGGAAAAAAAATTTCTTTTAGGATTTTCATGATGTTCCCAATTGGGAACATTGGCCACTTCTGACTATACACTAGATTGAGAAATTGAGTAGAATGATGTATATAATAAATATTAAATAAGAAAAATAATTAGAATTAATTTAAAATTTATTTTTAATTTAAGCACAGATATCAATAAAGTTTAAAACTTATAAATTTAAATGAAAACAACATTTTCTTAAATAAATATCAACATGAGTTTACACCTTATACTATGATATATTAAAAAGCAATAGAGATGCAATTTTTTTTTCACTCATTGCAAGCTAATCTTGCCTTTAATGTGAATTTCATACTACGAAGCATTGGGCCGTAGCTGCCTAACATTCTATCTAGAAGGTCAACTCCTCCTATTCCAATATTATATTTATGTACTAAATTTGACTGTTGAATGTCCACTTTTTTCTTTTCTTTTTATGAATATCTTTTCGTCAACTGCATTAGGAGATAATTACAAAAATTTGAAGAAACCGTTACAACAGAATTGTCATTCCAGCGGCATAAAAAATACCGATCCATCACATTTGTAATCAAATGAACCTCTTTCTAGAATTTTCATCTGTTTTGAGAGTTATGGGAGAACATTTATGGGAATTTTTAATTTGTGCTCTATAGAAAATGATGAAAAGGGTCATTTTTATGATTTTTTATACATTTTTCTATTAATCATAGAAATATAGCTTCCATTTTAAAAAATCTAGTAGACCTTTTACTACATTTGCTAATTTTTTTTATCAATATTGATGAAATTTAATTTTAAATAATTTTATTAATATTATGTTCCCTATTAGGAACAATGGACTGTAAAAGGTTAAACATTAGAACTTCTTTTAGATGAAACAAAGTACAAAGTTTTTTTCTTTCCAACACAGCTTCCCCCATTTGTGGCGGTCAAAGACGTCGATGGAATGGTGGTAATGGATGGATTTATGCCAGCAATAATTCGTAAAGTCACCCAGTGGATGAAACTGAAGTAAGATGCACTTTTTTAAAGCATGTCAACGATTCTTTTTCAATATAATATTGCCCGAGGAGCTCTGTCATACAAGTTTCCGAAGGAATGACATTTTTTTTCAGCTTAAGCATTGCTGAAGAATTTTTCAAGCTAGCTGCTGTAAAAATGATTCTATGATAATTACAAAGGAAGTATCATAATTGCAAAGAACTCTCGATCTTCATATTTTAACATTAGTATCCATATTGAGCCTGTCTGAATACATTTCAACTAGTTTTATCATGTGACGTCTGTACTACGTACTTGCTTATGTATCTTACAGCTTGTTTTTTCAGCTTAAGTATTGCTGAAAAATTTTTCAAGCTAGCTGCTGCAAAAATGATTCTACGATAATTACAAACGAAGTATCATAATTGCAAAAAAATCTATCTCCATATTTTAACATTAGTATCCATATTGAGCCTATCTAATTCCATTTCAACTAGTTTCATCGCGACGTCTGTACTACGTACTTATGTATCTCGCATAACTCAAAAACGATTAGGTGTAGAATGTTGGAATTATCTGTCTAGAAGTTTTATAAACTAGACTGTATTTAAAACTCTTTTTAAACAGTACAATTTTCCACCTTCATTTTTGATTGCAATCCGTACTCTTTATAAAAATAAATTTCAATATAAGAGACTAGCCGATCACTGCCGATCTAGTATAACACACATAATGCTATCCACGTATTTCCTTTTCCAGAGGAAGAGTGGTTGGATTTGCACATGATATCAAGATATTTTCATCCGATTAAAAGGCCATATCATTTTACAACCTAACAAATCGGGTGAAAATTTGTCGTTATCACACGAGTAAATCACGAATTTTACACTGGGAAAATAAATTGTAAACTGAATCCATTGTTTTTTCAAAGCGTACAAGTTCACATACAGCTTTTAGAAGGAAATTCCATGCCTCTTCCTCAGGCAGTTTGTTGCAGGTGTGATAAATATTGTATGGTTATTTGTGATTTTGCAATGATCCGATAATAATTTAATTTCTTTTGAGTACAAATCTCATTTTTCGAATTTTTAGTGTTACATGGATCCGAGAACCTGACGACGCGTACGGATTCTGGAATGGCACAACTTTCACAGGATTGGTGGGCATGATATACAGAAATGTAAGTATAAATCGATGCGAAAAAATATTTAAAAAAATTTTTCTGGAAGTATTTAATAATACAAACCAAGTAGATTAACGAGAAAATAGAGGTAAAGAAGTCGAATAATAGTTGAAAAGTTTTCTGAAATACTGAAATTAGATGAGTGTGCTTACCGAGTAAGATTTTCATATTTTCCTTTTCAGGAAGTAGATCTAATCATGAATCCTATTCTGCCGAACAACGAAGTGTTCAGAATAATCCATTTCACAAATCCCATCATTGTCGAAGCTTTCACGGCTTTATCTGGGAAAGAAAGGAAAGGGGGAGGTTTATTTTTATATTTCAGTGTCTTGCAACCTTTGGTAAGTGGTGAGATTATTTTATATTGATTTTTATGTGTCAAACAGAAAGCTCTGATAATTGAATAAGTAACGTTTTCGTAGTGAATAATGTACTGCGACTTTTAAACTGGACTAAAAACATACAGGCACAAGTATCCATATATGTAGTACATTTATAATTTTTACCTTGTTTGATTATACGATACATAATTAAGGAGGAGTGGCCAAACTTTCGTACGTTGAGGAACATTTTTGGTAAAAGCTTACAAGCGTACAATACTTTATTTCAGAATGTATTTACTTACAAGTGAATGTTCTTTACAAGAAACTCTTAAGTACTTATAAATATTAGTAGCTACTTACGAAATCAAAGGACATTTTTAACACCATACCTGTGAGAGATTGTTTTTTAAAACATGCATACTTACAAATTAATGATTTTTTTAAATTTATCAATTGCTGTATGCAAGTAGACCACCTGACTGTAAGGATCAGCTGTTTTAACACCTCTACCTCACTCTGAGTGAAAGTACGCTATTACTATGAGTGTATGCACATAAATTAATGTCAATTTTGACAAAACATCGTAAGCATCAGAAAAATTCTATATTAACTTATAGCTTTATCTGGTCTGACTTTTAATTTGTCTTATTGTTCTATCGAAGCAATGATTATTCCCCCTAACTCGTCTTCTTTCTTCATAAGCACAACAGCCCCTCACAGATCTTAACTGCCCTAACCACACGCTCTTTCCAGCGTCCTCTATCTACAACTCCTCTCCAGTCCTAAATTTTCAAAGTTAAGTCTTTTCTAATGTCATCTAACTATCTAGATGGTAGTCTGTTACTTTCTAGAAATAGTAACTCTAATATGTTAACTCAAATGCAATGGAAAATAAAAATGGCTTGACATGACAACAAAAACAACCACTGTCTAAAAGTATACAAATCAATTTAATTATTACTAACATAAGACATAAACTAAGATATTAAATTTAGCAAACATAAGTATAAGGAAATGAAATAATTAGCGTATTTAATGGTCAACAAAACTTAAATTAACTTAAAAACAACGAATCAGCCATGAGACAAAAGTAATACTACATTCACGATAGACAAACAAGCCACCCACATGGCTAAGCTAACAAAGCACTGTATTTAAACAAACTAGGAATGTCCCGGAATGACCCTTCAGGGAAATACTGCAAGAGATAAGATTTAACCATGGGGTCTAACATAGTCTTCCCTTAGATCGGGATTTGAATGTCAAGATCTTAGTGCTATTATGTGCCGAGCTTCTCCAAAGCTCGGCACATTTTAGCCTATCCAGCCATCTTAATCTATTACTACGGATAATTGTTGTTGCTAATCTCAGAGTCCAGCCAGCGCTAAATGAGATCTACAAGTTTATTCACCCTCAAAAAGTCAGAGTAGCACAGGAAAATCTAATAAGGCGATTTGTCGCAACGTCAAGAACTGCAATAATGCCCTTCCCATTCATTTTCATGTTTACAACAGCCTATAGACAAACAATAAACTGCCCTTCCGTTTGAAACTAAAGCCAGAATTGTCATAATTTGAGAATTTTCCCTAGTGCGTGAAATCGCCTTATAGGTCGTCGTCGGATACACCTAGCAATTAAGAACATGTACCGGAGAAGACTGATCTAGGTTACGTTTCGGACAAATTGGGTGGGTTTTTTGAGTACCCTGGAAGACAAGGCCTCTTAGATGTCCACTAAAAAAGCGGGAAAGATCTGTCTGGATGCATCTGTGACAGCTCATAGCATAACTGATAATTGTATTGCATGTAATTGTTTATAAAGCTTGTACATATCAAAGTTTTATCCAACTCACTGCATTTTGTTTCCCATTGACCTAATAGCTCTCTCAAATTCAACAGATTTTTTTGTATGTGTCATTGTTAAAGTTTCAGTCTACTTTAAGTTTTTAAAACACAAGCAACACATTTTTACTAACTGTTTTGATGTGAGAACGGATTTATGCCTCATTATTTTATTGGCCATGCTTGAATTAGTACGCAATACAAGCTCTAAAAATTTCTCTTTTGGTTAATTTTTGCAATGATGATTCAAATCATATTTTCGGTCTTTTTACGTTCCGAGATTAAGGCGATGTATTTCTAAACAGCCAGGGCCTCCGCATAACCCAATACTTTGACCTTCAATTATACCTTACTCGCCAACTTCTTCGCAAATCGTCCTAACATTTAAAATCCTCTGCGGGCTGAGGAAAATCCCTGAGAAATATCTTCACTGCACACAATCATGGAACATTCTTATCAGCACTAAAAGCTCATTGACTTGGTTATTTTAAATTCCAGATAAACCATAATCCTCCCCCTCCTCTCCGCTTTTAATTTTGTCCCCGATATGCAGAAAAGCTAATAATCCGGGAACGATTAATACGAGGAAAGTGATATTGGTTCGATGGGGCTTAATTTGAAACCGAAGGAATCGAATTTTCAATGAGAAAAAGATATATCGAGATTATAATGTATTTCAAAAACACTATACACATCAAATTTAAAAAGTGAAATTTTCAAAAAAATTTCTTTTGAAATCTATATATATTAGAATCGAAATTTAAGCTTAAATTAAATAATTATTAAAGTTTTTCTCCTTTTAAATCCAGAGCCTTAATAGTATCTTAGATTTTAAGATTAAAACAGTTCTAAAACTCAAATTTAAACTTACAGATTCCAATGTATTTCAAAAACACTATACACATTAAATTTAAAATGAAAATTTCAAAACAATTTCTTTTGAAATTCCTATATATTAGAATCAAAATTCTTATATCAAATTGAAGCTTTTTTTCCTTTTAAATCTAGAACTTATAAAGGCATCTTAGATTAATCTAATAATCTATAATGGTATATTAGATCTTCATAAAGGTATCTTAGATTTTAAGATTAAAACAGTTCTAAAACTCAAATTTAAACTTAAAAAAATGTTACTACTTATTACTCAATAAAACTTAACATAACACTGAAATAAATATGCCTGGGGTTAAGAGAAAAGAAAACATAGTTTCAGCTTCATTTAATCTATTAGTTCCTAATATAGTTCCATTCTAATATATAATATTTAATTTCTAATTCGCAGACAAAGTATCTGGGTCTGAAACTTTAAGGGGTCCATGAACTGGCAGTATGAGTTACAGTTTGGGAGGAAAGGAGAGAACACAAGTTCGTGTTTTTGTCAGCATAGACATAGAAATTGTATTAAGTCAATATTATTTCAATTACAATTTCGTTTTTTTCTTAGGTTTGGTCTTTCATTGGTATTACTCTTATTGCAATTGCTTGTGTGTCAATAATTCTGTACTTACGACTCTCGGACGGCAGTAACTCTCGAATGATGGCCACCGCTGAATACATCTGGGTGTACGTCGCTTACATGTTGAGACAAGGTAACTCTTAGCTAACAATAACGATATCTAAACTCACGTAGTGATCGGTACAATGAAATAGGTTAAAATGATGATTGAAGTCTCTAAACACAAAAATAACCTATTCAATAATAAAAATAGGCATGAAATACGCTCTCTATAATTGTAGTGACTTACGGCAGAACCAAACACACTTCTTTTCTAAAAAAAAATTCCAGCTACAGAGAGTAGAAGTAGTAGTAGTTTTTTGTAAGTGTCATCACATGAAATGTGCCAGGGAGTATGCATTCATAACTATAATTTTCCCCCAATAACCAAAGCAAACGATAAAAGAATGCAAAGAGAAAAGGTATAATAAGGCGATTTCACGCAGTAGGGCAAATTCTCAAATTATGACAATTCTGGCTTTAGTTTCAAACGGAAGGGCAGTTTATCGTTTGTCTATTGGCTGTTGTAAACATGAAAATGAATGGGAAGGGCATTATAATAGTTTGTGACGTTGCGACAAATTGCCTTATAGTAATACTAATAATAATATAGAAATAATGTAAAATAAAAAATATATAAATATACAAATCATACTTAAGAATAATAAAAATATTCTCTACAAAAGAGTTATATTAGATATTCCTTTACCAAATTAGTTTTAGGAAAGTTATTTTACGTCCAGAAGGATTAATGGATGGTTTGTTAATAGACGTCAGCTCAGATGGTGTATTTGTAATAGGAAGAGAATGGTCATTGAATGGCCTGAGAACGAAATTAAAAAACAATAAATATGGGATGAAAAGTGAGTAGGTTTACTAAATAATGTTTCACTGCGCATGCACGAATGCAATCAAAATATAATGTGCATAATATATTAGCTAAATGATTTCGATTGCAGGGTATTGTGTACAATGTAGTTTGACATGCATCCTGAAAATAACATTATTTAATACTGAGAACTCTTCAAATTATAAGCAAAACACTTGCAGAAATTTTGATTGTTTTTATAAAAACCTTAATTTCTCCCCGAGTATACGTGCTATCCTTATAACAATAAACACAAACTATTACATGAATCATCCTAATCATGTGCTAAAGTTTAAACACTTTCCCTTTTTGCGGGGTTATCCAAAACATATTCGTTTTTCTTCAATTTGTTGACGGTCCCCTATGGGGTTTTAGAAAAAATTACTTGCTGAAATATGACGTCAACCATTCTGTTTACACGCCTGAGGTTTCAGGATAATTCCTCGTGTATTTTTCTAGATATTCAATAAAATATCTAAAATTCCAAGGGACTGGTCATCATTGTCAATATAGTGTATATTATATATATATATATTGCCTCATAAAGAAGAAGAATTGCTATTAATCGTCGTAGCTCGGTCGATACAACATTGGACTGCAGACTGGAATTTTAATTTAAAATAATGTTATTTATTATTTCTTCAAAATCTGGATTATTCTAGAACTTTCTTTGCTGTTCGAGCTTAGATGTTTCTCGAATATTCTGCTCGTATATAAAAGCTGAGTCTCCCCAGTTAGGGAATTTTCCGTTCTGTTCAAATAAATCCAATTGTTGGTTCAATCTAACCGTGTAATTATTTCGATCTTTGATATATATATATATATATATATATATATATATATATATATATATATATATATATATATATATATATGTAATACGCTTTTATTAAATTGTTACAATACCGAGGTGATTAATTTCGAAATCCAACTTGTTTTGCATTCAGATAGATGTAAACAGAGGTGCAACAAGTTTTTTCCGCAAAGGTAATAGAACTCGAAACGACGTGGAAAATGAATTACAATTAAGTTTCGAAGATCATTTACATCGCGAACCTATGATCATATCTTTAAGAAATATAATTAAGGAAATTTCCAGAGACATACATGAACGGTTCTTCCAAATTAAACAAAGGTTCAAAGTAATAAGCAAGTCATTTTATCCTTGAGATAAGAAAATATTTTTACCTTGACTGGCGGGGAAGAACCTTCGATTTCTTCTTGTGACGTAACTGTGGTTTGGAAGTCGTGTGGTATCTAGATCGATGCAAATCAGTATTGAATGAACCTTGTTGTGTAGAAAGGTAAAATAATTATCTCCCCCCTTTTTTTGTTTATACATTGCTTTATTAAAAATCTCGAATGGGTGGCATTTTGCATCTGAGTTGAAGTATAAATCTTGTCTCTCCGAAAATAAGACCCGTTATTTCATTAATTTTTACTACAAAATCACGCTAGGCCAGGGATGGATAAACTTTTTCGGCCTTGGGCTAAAAATCGAACGAAAATAAGTTTGGCGGGCCAAGATAAATTTTTCTAAAATTTAAAAAACAATATACAAGTACCTAACGTTTAAATACTTAATGAGATGAATGAAATTGCGATTTCATTTTTTAAAAGTTCCTTATACTGAGGTTCGAAGTAAGATAAACTGATTTTAAGGAACGATGCTAAATGCTCATCTGTCAGACTACTTCTGAAATTATTCTTTCTAAGGTTCAAAGTTGAAAACACTTGTTCCCATATGAGAAGCAAATATCCCGCTGATCTTCTGGGCATGAGGTAATAAATTTGGGATATAATATTTAAGCAAAGTAGAAAATGAGATAGATATATAATGTATAAATATATATTTCTTTTAATTTTTCTCGGACCAGCAACTTAAAATTCTATCCGCGGGCCGGATAAAACCTTCCGGCGGGCCGTAGTTTGGCCATCCCTGCGATAGGCTGATTTTCGGGGTATGTCTTATTTTTTATGTATAACACTTAACGTCTTTCATGTTTAAGAAAAATATATTTATTTAAGTTCAATAAATACATTTATTTAGGTTCAAGAAGCATTAAAAATGAACAAAATCATTTATTCTAATACAGGCATTTTTCTCCTAGAGCAGCGTCATAGAGTTCAACAATGCAATTCATACAATTCCAGCCTAAATTTTTTTCGACTTCTCTTCTTCCAAAACCAAGGTTATCCAAAAAGTGACCCGTGAAACCAATTTAGCGGCCTGCAAAAACTTTTTAAGAAAAAAATCATAGCTTCGTATTTTTTCTTCATTGAAGGTTTAGCTTCATGGCCATATAACCATTCTATAAATATTAATGACGTCAAGTCTCAAGGGGTTGGACGGTGACGGAATGAGTTGGGGGCAGCTCTTCGGTACCGAAGTTCGTTGGCTCAAATCCCACTTCTGCCATGGATGTTTGTAGCTGTTCAAAGGAGTAGGTCCATTCTCATTACCTCTCGTGTAGCAAAATAGCAGACGGTAGTGTTTCAAACCAAACCAAAACCTCAGGGGTTCTATTTTACAACTTTTTTAAGTCCACTTCATCCTACTCGGGGACTTTTTACGAGCCTACAGTTTCTAAAATCTTATTATTTTGCAGTCGAGCGTCGGGCTCTTAGATTGAAATATAGAATTTTGATTGTGGCAAGTTTATTGATGTTGTTGCCAACGCCATTTGGATGAATCAAACACGTCGGCCAGAAGCCACACGATTTAAGGCGAAGGGGGTGCACCTTCCGTTTGACGAGCACCGCTAGGATGAAAGAACGTCTTAGCTTGAATGAGTTCTCGTAATTTAAAAGCAGGAACCAAGTAGAAGACCTCAAGCTTAGCCTGCCACCCCCCAGAGCTATCGTTTGAGAACTTGAAGGCCATTATGGCCATGAAAATATTTTAAGTGCCTCAGTCACCTTTAATGAACACGGCAGATCTTAGGCCGGTCAAACCCCAAACCAGCAACCCTACAGATACGAGATAGTTGCATTTTTCGATTGAGCTTCCGCAACTCGGGGCAAATCTACTGAATACAAAGTTAGGATAAGGGTATAGCATAATTATTCTTAGTTGTCGGTTTATTAGTTTACTCTGTCATAATATAATCTATATCCATAAATATATAACATTGCTATGTATATAAGTATTACATAATATATATATATATATGTATATATATATATATATATATATATATATATATATATATATAATGTTATATATCAAAATTTATTGCTATTAAAATTCCTGCTGAACGATGATCGAATGGTAGGGTGCTGCTTTTCGGAGCCGGAGTTCGCGAGTTCGTATCCCGCTGAAGTCATGTATGTTCGTAGCCGTTTGGAATCAGCTTTAACCCTCCTAGTGGAACACACCGATTAAAAAAAGTCTCCAAAAATACGCTAAAGGTTTATTGTGTCAATGGCCAAAGCGTTTCATGATTTTTTACTACACCCTTTGTCGACTAGAATGGAATATGGGAAACCCACCCTCGTTAATGTCCCTTTACTTAAGGTTATAAATAGATATATAAATAGATATTATAGATTGTTAATTTTCAATACACATAAAGCTCGTTAAGTCTAGAAGATCATCTCATAAGAAATAATGAATTCTAAAAGTGCAAATAAAAATATTCTTTAATATCTTGGATAACTTTCGTAAAAAAATATAAATAATTTTCTTAAAGTAGTGCAATTAGAGATACATCTGTTACCGCAAACAAAATACTTCGAAATAGAGATTTACAAAGCCATGAAAAGCTATCAGCGTCTTTGTGCCTCAGGTAGTCGGGGTGCATCCCTCAATAAATGTCAGTCAAAGAGGTATGCAGTTTCTAAACAATCGACCTGACCCTCCTACCTCAAACACTGGCAGAAATGTACATTACATCCATTTTAGGAACGTTTTTGGAGGTCGAAAATTGTACGTGACAACCGCTTTGAAGACATCATCGGTTTGGCGGAATTGTACGTGCGAACCGCTTAGAGGGTTAAGCAGTAGTTTCTGGTCTTATTAGCCGTATTCTGGTCTAATTGCGTACAAAACCGTAGACCGTAGCGCTTAAAACCTAAAATTCCTAAAATTATCCCAACTTGTTTTTTATTTTTTAATCTTTATTTTTCTAGCTATCCAAATAGAATAAAAGACGTGCTTCATTAAGATTGGATTTTTTTTCCACTTTTCCAAATCAAAATCTGTATTAATATCTGCTACGTACAACCTTTCTTACACTTTTTTTAAAAAAATCTTAATTCTCCCACCAAAAACCGAATATTCTTACGAATTACATACGGATATGTACTTTTTTGATACATAAGTTGCTGCAGCGTTTTAAGACCCGTAGCAAAGCTGCTGCTGCCTTAGGTTCCCATCCACGAGAAGGAAAGTCGCGTGATTACTTACTATTGAGGAAGGACATTCTAACAGCTATGCAGGTGTACAACGATTCTTGAAGTTGTAGGACGTGTCCAGCATCTCCCTGAATACATGATGGAAAAAAATTCCCTTCTCTTACCCGGCTGTCCATTTTCCCAAGATAAACCGGAGATCATTCATATTTTAATTCCGTTGTTTGCGTTTTACCTATAATATATTAACAAACCACAAATAAATGCTAATCTAAAACTCTTTCTCATGAGAAGTCATCTTTGCACAGATCAAACAGATCCACATTTGTCTCTTGCCTATGTAAGGCGCATCTGTGAGTTTTCTATCATTGAACATGAAAATAAAGGATTTTCACTTAGTATTTCACCTGGACTTGCTATCTGAGTGGGGGCTTTTCTAGCCAGGATGACTGCATCTGAATTACATCGTCAAGAAAGCCCTGGCAATTAAAAAGTATGGGCTATTTCTTCTGTGTGATCGGTATCTAAAGTGGTCGGCTCTTTTAACTTAAAAAGTTATAATTTCGATAGATGGCGTTGCAAAATTACCTTCCTGGGAAAATATCTATACATCAGAAGTAAATGGCACTAGGTTTCAAATT
The DNA here is from genome assembly GCA_032207245.1 of Pardosa pseudoannulata. NCBI lineage: Eukaryota > Metazoa > Arthropoda > Arachnida > Araneae > Lycosidae > Pardosa > Pardosa pseudoannulata. The sequence continues at coordinate 138,978,456 of CM063504.1, read as the reverse complement.
TCAAAATTTGTTTGATTCAGTCCTCTTTTAGTAAAACGTTATAAACGTCTTTCAGGCGATAGGGAGCCGAACGATGGCCGATTGGTTAGGGTGCTGGCCTTCGGTACCGGTGTTCGTGTTCGAATCCCACTTTGGCATGGATGTTCATAGCCGTTCGGAATCGGCTTTAAGTTGTAGGTCCCGGTCTCATTAGCCCTCGAGTTGCAAAAAGTAGACCGTAGCACTCCAAACCAAACAAAATTCAGGCGATAGGGAAGACATAGGGCTGTAAACATAGAAAATGGTAGAAATAATAAGTTTAATGACCAATTAATCCATGTCGGTTCACAGTGCGTTTTAAATTTAACTAAATATATTAATGTTAGGAAATAGAGGAAATGCTTTTATTACATATTAGAGAAAAACAAAACATATACGAATACACAAAAATTTCAGTTTTTAAAACAAAAAACATAGAGCTATTTCCTTATCGTATATAGATATGTGTTCTATTTTGACTTATTGTTTAGATTTAATATATACGAATCCCCGAAAACACTTCAAATTTCTTCAGTTAAACTGAATTCCAGAATGATCAAACATTGATTCCAACGTTTTGTTTGGAATATTTATTATTAATTTCTTTGTTAATATTTTATTTTTTATTTTTGTGTGTATTCTCTAAAGTATTTACCGGTTACACATACACACATATATTATTTATTTATACTTGTTTTCTTTTCTTTCATTCTAGCTCCGAATGAAAAATGGATGCTCCGCAGTAACAAATCCATGGTAGCGTCATTGATGCCCTTTTTGATGGTTTTGTGGATGATTTGTATAGCCTTCCTGATTATGAACGTCTTTCAAAGCCTTTTAGTATCCAAACTAGCCATCATCAAGCAATATCCCGTAGTCGACTCCTTACAAGAGTTCGTCAACAAGAAACATGTTATTGGTCTTACGCCAAGGGAGATCGAATTACAACTCGCCTTAGACGTAGGTCTCAAGTCTATACAAATAATTTGTATCATGTTTTACAGAATGATTTATGGTAGCGATTCTAAACCTTTTTGAAGCTATTGCCCCTCAAACGAGAGAAAATTTTCTCAACGTCCCCCCCTTTATGTATTCTTGTAACAACTATCAACTATTTTTAAAATTTAAAAATAATCCTAAATTTTGGAATGCAAAAATTTTTATACTGATGTATGCTCAAAATTACGCATTAAAAACGCTCAAGCGAACGCTATTGGAAATATTTATTTATTTATTTATTTAATGTCGGGAGTCAAACTTTCTAAACTTGAAAACCCCTACTACCCGAATGATGTTCATCGAATCAAATATTTACCAAATATTTATACAATATATATATATATATATATATATATATATATATATATATATATATAAAAGTATTCAGACTTTTACAACAATTTGTACTGACGCTTATTGTAAATTAACACAACTGAATGTTGCGAAACACTGTGACAGGCCATTATGATTCGAAAAATACCTTTTTAAGTATATAGGGAAAAAAATCTTAACTACTTTATTCCCTCTTGAAGTGGTTAACAAATCAGAGAAAATATATTTATCCAAAAGCATCTGATATTTTTTTTTTTTAAATTGGTAATTTAAGAATAAAAGTATTTAATTTTTGGAATTTTGTAAAACAAAATCTCACCTGATAGTTTACATGAAATGGTAATTTTTATTAATTTGAACCAGTACTTTTTCCTTTAAAAAATGTTCCAGATACTCTGAGTTTGACTCAAGAATATCACAGTTTTATCGTTAAAGTCAGATACTGTACTTAGATTGTGCAGACATCTGTAATATGTTTGAAGTTAGTTTAGGGGAATTCTAAAATTAAAAAAAAAAAAAATATTTCATTAGATACACAAAATGTTTAGGTTGTGTATACTTGTCAGGAGTATTTAAACTGATATAGCAGCTTATAAAATAAAATCACTCTCGAATTTGAGAAAATTAAGATGTATGGGGGCCCCATATGAGGCTTTGGCCCAGGGCCCCTAGGGGTATAAATCGGGCCCTTAGGCCATGGCCCCCAGGTATGGCTGTAGCGACGAGGAATTTACTTTTGTAAAAGGATAGTGTAATAAATCCTAAAACAAGTTTAAAGCTATCAAGATGCAATTTCTTACATCGATATATCGGTAAGTAACGATACAAGGTTTTCTACATCACCCTGCCCTAGCTAAAAGGTTATGTAATCTTTTATGATGAAGCTATAAATGCTGCTATATGTTACAATCTTGTTATTTTGTATTTCGGTCTGTGGTCCGACAATTATGGCTCCTTCCATACTAATGTCTACTGTGACGCCTTCGATGTTCTCAAATGAGAGGTAACGTGAATAATGGATCACAGTCAAAGATATAAAATTGGAAATTCACTTCAATTCTGGATTAAATATGGCTATTTACAAAGGAACGTTAATTCCTAAATCATCTAGAACTGCAAAGGATGGTTGCCGATAAAACTTCCTCACGACAATCACAGTCGAAAGAAAAACAAGAGATTTAATAATCTCTTACAAATGGGGAGGCTTTTCAGGGTGCAATCAAACCCAATTTATCCCCCGTTCGGTATCGAGATTCTGCCGCTCCCTATATGAGCGGACTTTACGAATCTCCCGAACTAGCAAGCTCTCTGGTAAAAAAGGCGAAAGCCTCCACGAGGTCAACACACCTCCGAAAAAAATGACGAAAAGCCCTGAGTCGCAAAATTGTAGGCTTTTTATACCTGGGGGGTCAGTTACGGTTCCGCCACTTGTTTTTTGGGTCAGTTAAGATCCCAGTTACATGAGAACTCCAGCTAAAGTTACAGTTATATTTTTTAGCTGAATTCTCATTCGCTGGCTGTCCCTTCACGGAATTTCAGAGCATTCATTAACGCGATCCATCAGGGGCGTATTCGTCTATTCAGTCCGATTGTCAAGATTCCCGACTCTGCGACGCCACGCTATTGTCCAGGTAAGCAGGTGTACTACAGTCAGCTGTTTTGGCGGGTGCTCGTACAAAAGGGAGTCTTCACACTACATGTTGCTGTTATTTTGCTATTCTACCATTTCTTTTATGATTTAAAAGGATTCATTTTCCTCCCTTTTTTAGAATTCAGGAATTCCCGTGTACGACCAAACATGGGCGAAACTGAAGCCCCATTTAGTGGATGCTGCAACGTTTCAGTCTGACGAAACCTTAGCCAAAGTGGAGAAAGGCAGGACGTGCATGTTTCATGGCCACCTCATTTTAAGGACAATATTAAGCGACTACTTCAAGAGGAAGGGAAGATGCAACTTTCATCTGTCCGAAAATTATTTTTATCCCTTTCCCCTGGTAGTGGGGTTGAAAAAATCTTTTCCTCAAAAATTTGTAAACAAATTCAACTTCGGGTAAGCCCTTTTAGTTTTCATCCAATCACATTAAAGTACAAAGACCTCTTTTTTTCCCCTCCCAACTTTCGATGGACATTAAAAGAAAGACAAGAATAAAGTAATTAATTTATAAAAAAAATTATAAGCACAAATACGATTAATTTTTGACACGATCGTCGTGAAGATTCAGGTATTTATCATATCTGTGAATAAAGGATAAGACCGGTTAACACCCCAGGCGCAGGAAATAAATATTAAACTCCTTAAAAAGAGAGAGAATCAAAGGAATGAAAATACATATTTTCTACATTTCAAAATAAATAAAGCATATTTTGTACTACTCGTATTTCATTCCAACAAATGTTTTTAATAACATAAATGCATAGAATTTTACTTAAAATTAAAATATGAAAATATTTAGTTTCTTTTCTAGCTTTGATTTTTGTAAACTTATCAGTTATCTCTTCACAATTAATACTTTTAAAGGACCCTCCACACTATGGCCCACTGCAAGCCATTACTAGCTTCTGGAGGGGGTATGGTTTATATGTAACCTCTATACTATGGCCAATTGTTCATCACTTCCTGATAGTAACCTTGAACGATGGTTCACGAGTTGCATCCATATGTTGGGCCACTAAATGAGCCCAGCGCGTGGATTCGTCCATAGGGTCTACTGCTCACTTTAGTTGCGCATCTGGCTGCCTTTGATCTTAAGAGAAAAATCGCCTCCAAAGCCATCGTCTGCCACCATAGACCATGATAAACCATACCCCCTCCAGACGGTGGTAATGGCATGCAATGGACCATAGTGTGAAGGGGCCTATAGATGTCGACGATAGCAGACGATAAAATAGACGATGGCTTCGGAAGCGGTTTTTCTACAAAGATCAAAGGCAGCCAGATGCGCAACTAAAGTGCGCAGTAGACCCTACGGACGAATCCACGAGCTCGGCTCATTCAGTGGCTAAGTGTGTGGATGCAACCAGTAAACCAACATCCTAGGTCACCATCAGGAAATGGTGAACAATTGGCCATAGTGTGGAGGCTACATATGAAAATCACTCTTTCTATATTAAATGTCATGCTATTTAATCTTTCGCCCAACAACAGTAAACGTTTACTCTTTTGGTACAAGTTAATGAACTATCCATTCTTGTATATAAAACTGTCATGGTTAAAAAATTTTCGAAATAATTTTTGCATTTCGAAAAGTAGCTTTTCTAATGCTTTATTATATATTATTAATTGATTGCTTTTTTTTCTTCTTCATATAAAAAGTTTAAAAATTGTTCCAATTCACCTTTAAAACTATTTTAATGAATGTCAATAAATGTCTTTACCAGCATTGGCACCGTGGTTGTGGTAGAGCAGACCACAAATGCTACAGGGTATCTGAACATCATTGCGGACCAGTTGCATCATTACATGGCCTCTGTTTTTCCAGCTGGAAATTGAGTGTTCAAACAGGACAACGCTCCTTGTCACAAGGCTAAAATTGTGTTGGAGTGGTTCAGGAACATGATGCTGAATTCCAGTTAATGTCCTGGCCGCTTAACTCACTGGATCTCAATCCGATAGAGCACATTTGGGATGTCATGGAACGGCAGCTTAGTGTTCAAAGACCACCAATTCACAATATCTCGAATTTGCTTAACCGTTGCTTGCACATCTGGTACGATCTGTCTCCGGCCATCTACCAAGGACTTGTGGCATCCATGCCAAGGCAGGTTGAAGCTGTGTTGCGGGCTAATGGTAGGCCAACTCGTTGACAGTTGGTCATAATGTTTTGGCTTTTGAGTGTATATGCCCCAATTCTCTAATGGTATTAGTAAACATAGAATTAATTCTTAACTTTTTCCTCTGTTGTTAGACATCATATTAAATTTTTCGTAAGTTTAAATTCTGCTTTAATTATAGTAATTTCTATTAATTAATATAATTTTTGTTTGCTTTATTACAGGGTGACTCGCCTGGTAGATGCAGACATTAGTGGAAAATGGTTTAAAACAATTTATGAAATATGCCACTTTTGCACCAGCTACAGTGAGTCAGACTTAAAGCCACTCAGTATAAAAAATATTTTAGGGGTACTGGTCATTTGGGGAGTAGGAATGACTTCAGCAACAATTAGTCTCATTGTAGAAAACCTTTACTTTAAATCCCAGATCAAAAAAGGGAGAAAGAAAAAAAGACCATTGACTCACTAAGTTGTTCTTTTGAACTCAAGACATCTATCATTTAAGAAGTAGATAATGCTAAGCGCACAGACATAAATCTATGTGCTCACAGCTACTGTTTTTACAAATGAAAAATTTGAATGAACCATTCTACTTCAAACTATGTAACGTTTTAATGTTGTTGTTTTTTTTAAATCTTGCAAATAAAATTGGATTTAAAACATTTATGACTTTTGTTCATTCTGTGCTACGTAATACATAGAAAACCTCTATTTTTAAATATAATACTAAAAAATCATTGGTTTCAAATAATATTTATAATGTTTTGCAGCGATTTTCCTAGCTCTTGGGCAAAACTTTCTCCTTAAACAAGAACATAATGTAGCCATATTTCTGTATTTTTTTAAAAACTTGTTTATATATTCAATTGTTTTACCCAATTTTTATACACATATATACTCAAAATTTCTATAAATATATACCCTAATTTCCTAGCTATAATCTATAATGGCGTATAATTCGCTGGTGTGAATTCCATATTTTCAGAGAAAAATATCGTATAACCTGCAGAGGCGTATTATTCGCATATTAAATTTCTACTTTCATACGATTGATTCACAGAAATGTAACGCATATGGAAAGAAAGCCTTATATCTTCTAGTGTTAAAAAAAATTAGGATCAAACTGTTCTACTAAATTATTACATTTTCTTTAAATTAAAAAAAGTAATTTAACAAAGGGAACATTTGGTTAAACTTAAAGAATTTTATATTTAACAAATGTAAAAATATATTCCAAAAATTTACTTTAATTAGTACAGAAATAGTGATATAATTAAATTATTTACCCAATTTTTATACACATATATACGCAAAATTTCTAAAATATATACCCTAATTTGATATCTATAATCTGTAGCGTCGTATAATCCGCTGGTGTGAATTCCATATTTTCAGAGAAAAATATCGTATAACCTGCAGCGACGGATAATCCGCATATTAAATTTCTACTTTCATACGATTGATTCACAGAAATGTAACGAATATGGAAAAAAATTAGGATGAAACTGTTCTACTAAATGATTACATTTTCTTTAAATTAAAAAAAAGTAATTTAACAAAAGGAAAATTTGGATAAACTTAAAGAATTTTATATTTAACAAAGGTAAAAATATATTCTAAAAATTTACATTAATTAGTACAGAAACAGTGATGTAAATAAATTATTTGAAGGCATATTTAAATAAAAAAGATGTTAAAATTCAGAATTCTTAAAATGCATCTTTTTAATTTCGTATGGTTATTTGCGGTATGTGTTTCAATCTGTAATTATAGCGCCATCTGGCGAACTGAAAGAGAAAAACAAATGGAGAATGCAGCAAAGTGCCGCCATTTCAGATTATACATACACGTATTATTTCTTGATAGAAATAAATATATAAAGTGGAAATAATAATTTAATCAGGGTCTTTTATCCAAACCGTTGTGTCTTTGACTGAAAAGAATTTTTATCCTCATTGGGGAAAAAAAAATCTGTGTAAATATAAGCAGGTATTGCCATCTATTAATCTTTAGAAAAATATTCGTAAATTTTATTATAAAAATCATTTTCAGCAGGAGATAATATTCAGCGGCGTCTAATACGCATAAGAAGGAAATTTTAAGTTTTTTAACGTATAATCTGCTAATATAGGTAGGAAACTAGAGTATATAAAAATAACAATAATTATCATTTAAACAAGATGAGATTTTGATATAGGAAATGGCCTTTATATGTTTAAATATGTGTTAAAGGTGAACAGCAGGCTAAAAAAAACATTTAAAATTTAAATGCATCTTTTATTAAACTTCCAATTTTTTACTGGAAAATGTTTTTTTTCTTTTTGATTATTTTTTGGACAGCATTAGCCCCCTATTTTTTTCTTGTTATTCATCCTTAAAATCTTTTTCTATGCCATCTAATGTAATTTCTATTTTACTAAGCTAAGTTAAATCTTTAGAAGCCAATTATTAAAATGATAGTCACAATCATACATAAAGTGTCCAAAGTGACCCTCAAGCCCTTACAAGTTAGAAACCCTTAATCTATATGGATGCATCATAAGAATTAAAATTTGAAAAATCACATCTGAAACCTGCATTCAAAAGAAAAAGCAGGAAACAGGGTTTACAACAGAAAGGGGAGGGTTTGCCTTAAAATATGATCCCCATATAGTACCTAGTATATATGTAGTGACATTCTTTTGTTTTAGAAAAACACTGACTTAACTGATAAATTCTGGAAATACTGACTTTACTGATTATTCTTCACTTCTGCAAATATTATAATGACTAAGTAATAATATTGTGTACATTTTTTTAAAAGCTTCAGCACTTATGTAATTTTTTTCACTTAATGGCAAATATTTAAAAAGATTTAAAACAATATTTCATTATATATTACTTAAACTTATTTTTATTTTATGCTTTATATCTACATATATGAATAAGCTTTGTGATCCAATATCTAATTTAATTTAGTTAATTAAATGTAAAATATTTTTTACATGAAGAGATGTTAAGAATAATTTTTTTTTGTATTGGTTAGGCTTACCTTCAAAAATCGTCTAGGTTTGGAATAGCAGCTTCTATATAAGGCCATGGTCCTAATAAAGCACTTCTTTCTCATCTCACTTGTCTTCAATGTTAAATAATAATATTCCTATAGACTCAAAATTTCCATTTTTGTTTTATTATACAGTGTTTGTCAGAGTTCAAAATTTAAACTGATGTTGTACGAAAGTTAGTGAAAACAATAGTCTATATATTTCCAATTTTATACTACATGACCTTATGAAAAAAAAAATATTTTCAAACTATCCTATTCCCTATTCAATTTTACACAAATTTCTTATGTGTATACTTAATCACTTGGCCTTCATTATTTACACACAATTTTTGCTTTTAAGAGGAAGTTAGTCTGCACAAATCAAACATTCTAATATTTATGCAAAGATACCTAAATTAAAATTGATTACATGTGTATTGATTTCTTTTGCCTGGTGGTAAAAAATTTAACTTAGAATAGAGCTTTAAACAAAAAATATTGGGGACACTCATAAAAAATTATTATTTTTATTTTTTAATATCCATTTAATGGCATCTAGGCAGCTATGATTTACAGGAAATTAAAGAAAAATAAATAATTATGATAACATAGGAAATTAAAGAAAAATAAATGAATAGTCAATTTAAAATAAGCAACAGAAGTTTTTTGAATGGGGTTGTGGTATAGTTTTCCGGTAAACCTTATACAGGGTATCTGCCAAAATAAAATTTTTCAAATCCATGACTTTTCATGACTTTCCCTGATTTAGAGGATCATTTTCCATGAATTTAAAAAGCTTTTGTTAAAGTATATATGAATAAAACTTCTGATGTACATACAAATAAAATATACGCTTTTAGAGAAATTACAGGAATTTTATCATAAAAAAACTATAAACTTACTTTATAAGTGTTAATAAACTCACATACATAAAAATAAATTGTTGTATCTACATACCTAAGTTTAATCATATAGCAATTTTTCAATCAAAATGTTTCTAATTTGAATTCAGGGTACTTTGGTATTATCCAGGTTACGATGAATAATAGTCAAATACAACCCTATAATGTTTATATACAATATCCCTAGAGATAAACTTATATTTTGTGCAAAATCTTAACTAATTTTTATTAAAAAATAATTATTATTATATTAATAAAATTTTAATCTACAATTTAAGAAAAAACTAGAATAATATACATTTACCAACCATTAAGCTTTCTTGCTTTGAGTTTCCTTGGTGAACAAATTTTACTTGGCAATAGGGTCAATAGGATAATACATAAATACCAAACTCAGTAACTTCAGCCAAATGACAAGTAAAAATAGAATTAAACAATTCAATGCATTTCTATTTAATCGGTAGTTTAGCGGATCCATGACTTTTACTCATTTTACTTGAAAAATCAAGACTTTCCATGACAAAATTAATCCATTGTCTAAATCCATGATTTTCCATGACTTTCCAGGTGCACGGAAACCATGCTTATACAGTAAAACCCATTTAAGAAGTTTATATTTTCGGTACCCATTTTCCCCCTATTCATAAAATGTTAAAATAACCGGTTTATAACATTTCATTCCAAACTCTTTCCCGATTAAAAAGTTTTCTTTCATTTCTAAGTTTACTTACAGAACGTGTTTATAGCTGCCTTTCGATTACTGTTTTTCTTCTCTCTCTCTCTGTTTGTAAAGGTCAATGTTTATGGCTGAAAACGATTGTTGTCATTTTTATTTAAAATGTGCCTGAAGAAGTTTTTAAAAGCTTAAGACAGCTGGACTGTTATCAATTACAAATTGCCCATAAAAAACAAAAACAAAAAACTATAACCAATTTTTTTCTGTAAAATCGATTCCAGTGGTGTTTCAAGCAAAATTTCTGAGCTAAATTAAAGATATTCTAAAGTAATGATGTTGTTTTCCTTTATTAGCTGATTTTTTAAGTGTACAAAATATATAAATTTTTGTGAAAAACCAAACCTATTGCTTATATATTATTTTATAAAGAAAAAAAAAATTCTCCTCATTATCTATATAATTATTTTGTTTAAAAAAAATTAATTTTGTTTAAGATGTTTTCTTTTTTTATTCCCTTAGAAAACTTCTTAAGTGGGTTTTACTCTATATATACAAATATATATACAGGGTATCTGCCAAAATAAAATTTTTCAAATCTATGACTTTTCATGACTTTCCCTGATTTAGAAGATTATTTTCCATGAATTTTAAAAAGCTTTTGTTAAAAGTATATATGAATAAAACTTCTGATGTACATACAAATAAAATATATCCTTTTAGAAAAATTACAGGAATTTTATCATAAAAAAACCATAAACTTACTTTATAAGTGTTAATAAACTCACATACATAAAAATAAAATTTTGTATCTACATACCTAAGTTTAATCCTATAGCAAATTTTCAATCCAAATGTTTCAAATTTGAATTCAGGGTACTTTAGTATTATCCAGGTGACCATGAATAATAGCCAAATATAACCCTATAATGTTTATATACAGTATCTCTAGAGATAAACTTATATTTTGTGCAAAACTCTTAACTAATTTTTATTCAAAAATAATTATTATTATATTAATAAAATTTTAATCTACAATTTCAGAAAAAACCCAGAATAATATACATTTACCCACCCATTAAGCTTTCTTGCTTTGAGTTTCCTTGGTGAACAAATTTTACCTGGCAATAGGGTCAATAGGATAATACATAAATACCGAACTCAGTAACTTCAGCCAAGTGACATGTAAAAATAGAATTAAACAATTCAATGCATTTTTTTTAATCGGTAGTTTAGCGGATCCATGACTTTCCATGACTTTTACTCATTTTGCTTGAAAAATCAAGACTTTCCATGACAAAATTAATCCATTGTCTAAATCCATGATTTTCCATGACTTTCCCTGACTTTCCAGGTGCGCGGAAACCATGTATATATTTATATATACAAATATATATATATACATACACACACATATATATATATACTAGCATATAGCCCCGTCATATGACAGGATCAGTAAAATTTTTAATTTTCCAGAATTGTAAAGTACCCTATGCGGCAGGTAAAAAAAAAATGGTTTGTTTTTTGGCTGAGAATTATCTTGCAGAAAAAAATAATCGATGATTAAATTTTAAATTATCACATATGTACCTAATCTATTATTTAAGCTAAATATAAAAGAAAATTCTTTACGTAATAACTAAGTTCAGTGATAAAACGTGTGAAAATAATGCAGACAATATTTAAATAATTGAAAATAAGAAATGATTAAATGGGATCGTTAAAGGAATGACGTCATAATGATAGAAAAAAAAATGTTATTTTCATCTATTTATTACATAAAAAATTGATAAATTTAATCGCCTGCTCTTAACCGGGAAAAATAGGGCTTGAAATAATCACATTAAACTCTCGAAAAGGGGGGAAGGAGTGTATTTCGAATGTTTTAAATACGAAAGTATTTTTTGCTGTGATATGAAGCATATTTATACCAATTTTTTTTAGAATCAGATCGATAGTTAAGGAGAAGATAAACTTTACTCGCTTTAAATTTTGTTAACCCTAACTCATTAAGAATTCAATATGGATGCCTATTTCCATTCCAGGTCCAACTGCTTCAAAAGTTCGTGGACAGACGGACAGATAACTTAGACTATTATTATATAGGGGATTTATATATACATATATAAATATACATACACACACATATATATATTTATATATACAAATATATATATATATACATACACATACACATATGCATAAATAATGCTTATTGCCTGATTTCCTGTTTAAGAAGTTTTAATGAGTTAGACCCTTAGAAAACTTCTTAAGTGGGTTTCACTGTATTTCTTTTAATCGAATACATACTAAAATGAAGAATATGACTGATTATTTCTCATATTATTTCTAAATGAGCAATAATATGAGAAATAAATATAGTTTCATGTACTGAATTAATATAATAATGATACTTCTCCAGAAAATGTGCCAAAGCAAAGAGTCAACAGTTTTAACAAGTATATCAATTTATTACTAGAAGAAAAACATACTTTTTTACTGAACCGAATCTACATATCATTTGTTTTTAATTTGAGATAAACTCATCTAATGGAAACCTTGATATGCTGCTCCATATTTTGGTGTTTCCCTAGGATAATCATCTGGAAGTGATGGTCTATCATCCTTATACTCAGGTCGAGGTATGGGAAAGTCAGGTCGAGGTCGTTTAGACTTATGTGCTCGTATTTCAGTAAAATATCCAAAATATGGTCTTTCAATATTTAACTTCTGTAACATGCAATCATCCAAAATTGCCCGAGTTTTTCGACAGCTAAAATAAAGACAAAGACATTTTAGTATTTATAAAATATAACCATGCTTCACATTTACCAAATACTTTACAATTTTTATTACACTAGAAAAATGAAAAATTTTCATAACAATTTCCTATATAGCCCTCAAAATAATGGCTTTCTGTCTAGTACACATACATTTTCTCTCCAATTTTGCTAATACGTGCACATTTCATTTAAAACTAAAACAACAAAAAAAAATTTCAGAGGCCTGAGTCCATAAAGATGTAGCAATGAAAAGCATAAACAAAACTGTTACAAACACTTTTGTTAAAGAGAAATCACTTCTCAATTTTTTTCTGGGGTATTAGGAATAAAATAGCCAGGGTTGGAAAAAAATCATGATTTTTTAAAAATCAGATTTATTTGATATAAATCAGATTTTTTTTAAATTTAAATCGGATTTTTTTTTTTTTTTTTTTTTTTTTTTGTGAATACTAATTTTAGTTGTTGTTTTTATGTTTTTTGCAATATACATAGAATAGTTTGTTATAAGAAGTAACATCTTATGTATCTAGTACATTATACACACAGATTACCTAAAATTAAATATATAAACTTTAATCTGAATACATTCCACTATTTTGTAATTGGATAGTGCGAACTAAATAAGATGTAAATTTAAAGAACAAATTAGATATTCTTTTAATATAAACTATTTATTAAAAAAAAATCACAACTATTTCAATATTTTTTAAGCACCGAATTATGGATTTAATGGTTTCAGTAAAAACACTAGCTTTGATGCTTTATTCACTCCTGATTGGTTATGAAGGCTAGAATGAACAATACGAAAAGAAGAAAACTGTCTTTCCATTCCAGCAGATGAAGTCACGGCTGTTGTTATTTGGTAGACAAACTGGATTTCAAGTTCTGTAATACTCTCTTTACCTCCCACTGCATGAAATGAATTTCACCAGTCATAATCATTGTATTATACCTACTACATACTTTCCGATAACAACCTCTAAATTCTTGGAAAACACATGCTATCTATTTGCACTTATTTACTTATTGGCATTACTGTGCTGACTGATTCCCAATCCTCCTATCTTTGGAATATAGGTTTTAAAAGAAGTGAAAAAAAATGATTAAAGTCAATGATTTTTTTCAAAAAAATCAATTGATTTAAATCACGCCAACCCTGAAAATAGCTAATATTCTATGTAGAAAATGAACAGGGATATTAGAAATAATAAAATTACTATTCCTCACATTTGGATAAAAATCAAAGTTTATATCTTATCTGTTAAATCAGAAATTTTATATGTTCACCCAGAATTATAATTCTCAGTTTACTGAATTTAAAAATAATTATAATTCCAGAGCAAAATCTTTTAACATTTATAATTGAAAAATAAAAGTTTAATATAAATTAAAAATCAAAGATGTCATTTATACAACATTTAGAAATTTATGAACTTCTGATAATTATTTATAACAATTAGAATGGTCTAGCATTATTTTTTACAATGGATAATGACAACAAAAGAATCTAAATTAATGAAAGTTTCGGGGACAATATATTGATTTTGATTATACTGAAAATGATAAGGAACAAATTTTGTGGATAATTAAAAATCTTTAACAGTCTGTAATAAAGACAGAAAAGGGCGACCATTTAGATAGCATGTTCAAGAAAGTTTTAAAACACTTCGAAATTGACTTAACTGGCAGAATAAAGTGGACTTTAATAAATAACCCACATGGAAATATTCTACTCATATAAATGCTATTTTTCATGGCAACTAGTAAGAAAATTGATATAATAACTTATATACATTTGAATTCAAAATTTTAAAAAATTACAGTACAGAAGTTTTGTAAGAGTTTATTACAATCATACTTACAAAACTGCTTATTACAAACAACTTATAATAAAATAAGTAAATTAAATTTGATAAATATACATATATATTTAATATGATTACCATATATGGTAATCATATTAAATATATATGTATATAATAGAAGTTTCACTGTATACAGTGAAAATTCTCCAAGGGGCCACCCCTATATAGCGGTCACCCTTCTAAATGGCCAATTTTTCGACTCATAGACCTAATGGTAAAATAACACATATCAGCGGCCACCCGACCCCCTTTAAACGGCCACCAAGTGGGATTGCCCCTTTCATTTTTCAGGAAATTCTAAAAATTCAGAAAATTGTTTGGAATTCCAATCGGTAAAGTTAAGGAAGTATTGCACCTCTATCAGCAAGAATGTCATTTACACCAGTTTTATTTGATTAGTTGGTCAGTGATCTGAGTTGCAACAATGTCAAAATGCATTTTTCTATATCTTGAGCAGAGCATTGAAGTTCTGCGTGAATATGAGAATGGCAAATCGGCAAGAAAGATGAATTATTTAACTGCAGAAGAATGGAAATCAACAAAGTCATTAAAGAAAAGAATTTGATTTTGAAGGAGTACAAACAAACAGAAGCAAATTGTAGCCTTTTTTTAAAAAATGTAAAGAAGCATGAGATAAAGTACTATTTTCTCTTTAGATAAGTTTTAAATTTCATTTACAAAAGGAATATATGTCAGACTTGTTTATATTACACATTATAGTAATTATCTTATAATAGTAAATAAAACCCTTCAGAGTGACCAACCCCTCTAAGTGGCCAAATATTCTCGGTACGGAGGGGTGGCCACTCAGAGAGGTTTCACTGTATTTCCAAATATAAGTTCGTCTATGTATAAGCTGAGAATGCAATTTTCTTTAGAAATTTACCCAAAAATCAAAACCTGTATATAAGTTAAAATGAAAAAACAATTTCTGGAACACTGACAAATGTTGCCAAGAAGCCGAAAATGTCGCCAAGCAGGTAAAATGGGGGAAATATTTTCCAATCAAATTGCTTTAAAGTAAACAATCTGATGATCAACATTAGACAACTCTTCTTAAACTTTTTTTGCTGTGGCATCCAATTTAACTACCACGAAAGTAGAGAATCAGTCTCCCATCGAGACAAATACATCTCTTAGCACATTGGTGTTGATGTAAGATAACTTATTTTAATTTTTAAGTAATTTTCCTGCTGTCTTTATTCATTTTACAATTTTATACAACTTTGTCTAGATTCCTATTCTAGCACTCAGTTTGAGAATCACATCACTAGATCATACGGCCAAAAATAATTTTACTTAGATAACAATGATAAAAGTTTCAACTATGGTAACCCTATCTGAAGGTAGCATTCTTTTCATAAATTCAAATAATATAAACTAAAAAATTTTAAAAAGTGCTATTTTTCTTAATTTATCAATTGTTTTAAGTTTATGTAGAATTGCATTCATTGAAAGATTATCTGATCTACCGTAATTTCATACATATAGTCCACACCATCGTATAATCCGCAGGTGCGATTTTTTATTTAAAATATTTCATAAGTCATCAGATAGTCTGCACCATTAGATAATCCGCAGACTATACGTGCAAAAACATATACTTTAGTATGACAATAATATCATTTTAAGAATAAAAACCAAGTACAGTAGAGTGCCGAAAAGTCTGGATTAGACATAATTCCACCTTTAAAATTTGAAATCCTGTTTTATGCCATAGGCTCTGAGATGAATTTTAACGGAAGAAACAGAGCGGCCTACATTTCTCTGTTTGAGAACCCAGCTATGTAAATCATCTTCTAATGCAAGCCATTGTATTTTTCGATGACGATTGGATCATTTCATGTCATATTTTTAACATTTCTTTTTTTCTTACAACAATTTCTTACCGCTTTCTCGTGGGCCTTCTGAATTACTTTCAGCTTGAAATCAGGAGTAAAACTATGACGATTTTTTAAACCCCTAATGAATGATCAATATTAGCATAAATCAAAACTATGAAAACAAAACATTCTGTTACGAGTGATCCTGGTGATGAAATGACCTTCAACCCTCAACCTTAGGTTTTGAACCCATGCATTTGGTGGTATCCATCGGAGCTGTAAATAGTGACTATCAATATTTTCCCATACTCCAGGACACAATTTACGATTGCGTTACTTGCTACTACTGATTTGTTCTGCTTTATATTTTTTTTTCATGGTTTATCACTGATACAATACGATATTTTCTTGGCATCTCATGAGCAGTGCTTTTGTTTACACTTGATCATCAGCCATTCACGCAACATGCTTCCCCCCCCCTTTCTTCCTATTTTCATGATTTGAGCAATGAACAACCAGCAGATAGTCCGTGGACTATACGTGCAAAATTACGGTATATTGAGTATTACTATTTATCTTTAAAAGGAAAGTTAAAGGATCACCAAATACGCATATTTTCCCTTTAAACTGTTGCTGTGAATTTTCTGAGTGGCATCAGTGTATGCACTTATTTTGCGAATGTTCTTTTGAGATATAAGCAGGTACCAAGGATGTTGCAATATTGTAATTCTTAGACGTATGCATTTTAAATTTTCTAGATGGACTTTATATCGGGGATTACAACCAGTTTTGATCAGCCTATGTTGTTCAAATTTTGTATACTTTTACTCATTTCATGGTCTTCGAACTTTAGTGAGTTCCAGGAATGCAGGTTATAATGCCTTAAGAGATTTAGCTGTTGGAGCTGTAGCAGGTATAATACTTATTAAATTTTATCATTGGCTAACTATTTTATTGACTTAATTTATGAAGGATTTTGAAATGTAGAGATAATATATTTTAAATTATCAACATAGTGCTTCTAAAACACAGATAGTCTGCATAAAACACAGATAGTCTATGGACTATATGTATGAAATTACGGTACTACAGATATAGCACTACTATTTTGGTGCCCTTATAACAAAAGTAAAACCCATTGTAAATTTATTTTTTTAATTTTATGTTTACAATTTTTTTCTCATTTCAAAATTTTTGCAAATTTTCCTTATCATTAACTATTATATATTTAAATATTTCCTTTTTGTTATTTTCAATTAATTAAATATTTTAATTAATTTTTGCATATTTGGCAACTTTTTGTTGCTAATGGCAAAAATATTTCCAAGAAACATATATACTACATCTGTTTCATGGATCCATATATAAACTGATACCCCAATTTTAATCTATAAAAAGCCCAAAATATGAGCTTATATATATGGAAATATATGGCACTTTCCCCATGTATTAACAATATAAATGAGAAGAAAAAAATCTATTTCAAAAACTTACTACTGCACATGCATCTGTGTACTATTATATTCTAAACAATCTGCATATTGTTCCAATTCTTTTCTGCAATGTTGTTTTACTTTTTGGAAAAACTCTATCCCACATGCTGTTACATCTTTGCCTTCATTAATACACTTTCTGGGATCATTTTCTTCTTTTCGGCATAGCATAAATTCCTAATAAAACAAATCTATTTTACAGAGGAAAGTGCAAGAACAAATGTTAACATTACATTTCAAAATTCAATTTTCAAAACATATATATAGATGAACATAAATACATCAAATAAAAGTGATAACTAAGCATAAGGTAAAAAACTGGATGTGGACACCACAAACTAGTAAATTCTGAAAATAACGTGAGTTCTTTGTACACCTATAAAATTATACAAAATATTATTTATTTTGATTCTATGAAGCATTGTCAATATTATCATTTGTATATTCCCTTCAAGGTTCAAAGTGAGTTTCATTTCATAAGATAACAATGTTGTCTGAGTAAAACTCAAATACTGCTATCTGGCAACATTAATGTCCATTATATTGGGATTTTAAGTTACAATGATATTTCATTAAAAAACCAAAGCTTTTCATGATTTCAATACTATTTCAACTCGATACCAGGAATGGACTTTCAAAGTACTGATTCAAATGCTTAAGTAGCACTGTTACACATACAACTAATAGTTCATTGAAATAGGGGTTCACAAAACAAATTTAAAAACTTAAATATGCAGCTACATTAAATATAATTTAAAATATATTTTTATTTTTACAAGTTACAGAGAAACAATGCAACTTTAAAGAAAACAAGTTCTTATAGAAAAAAAAAATAATATTTTATTTCTTACTATGGAATGTATTTTTAAATCATAATATTGTTTAAAATATATATTTAAAGATTCATTACAAAATATTCAAGTATACATTTGTAAGTTAAATTCTCTCATTATCATTTTTTACATTTTTTAGGTACACAAATCAACAACACCAGTCATATTTCTAAAATTGTTTGAGTATTTTTCCAATGATAATGTTGAAAAATGTAATTTCTTTAGTTTCTAAACACTAATTTTATTAAGGTATCCGTCTATGTTAAAAATGTCATTTTTTGCCAAAAATGACAATTTTTTTATTACTCTATTGTAAAATTTCAACTTTTAAGCTTCTAAATTTGTTTTTGTTTTGTCTCTACTGCATTTTAAAGAAAAGTTACAGCTGTTTAAACATCAGTGACATCTGTCGAAACAAAAACAGATGTAGCGATTTCAGAACCTGAAGTTTTAAAGAGCATTTTTTGGACAAAACTTTTAAAATTTTCATGAAGATTAGTTTAAACATTTTTCTAGTATTTTTAATAATTAGCAACTTGGCAATTAGAAAGTTTTGAAGCAAGAAAGTGTGGGGAACTTTAAACATGTATTTTAATTTTTTAATAGTTAAAGTTGCTTTTATAAACTTCAAATGAGTTTTTCTCAGAATGGTATTTTTAATAAAATAATGAAACTTGAAATATGATTTCTCAAAAAGTTCTTAATATTTTCTTGAAAATTATTATGGATGCTTTTGATAGTATTTACTAGTAAATGACCTAAAAGCTTTATATTTTGATAATTTTTAATGATGTTACACTCATAGTTAGATATAAAGGTAATGACAATTCATTAAAAATTCAATGTATATACTTTTAAAGAACCAATATTTTTTACCAAATGTAAATTAAGCAAATATTTTCGGTGATTCACTAGTCAGTGGATAAGAAATAGGTTGCATCAAAAAATATTGAAATAATTTATTAAAAAATTAGACCTTTTGAAAAAACCAGATTTTTTTTACTAAATTTTCTTCATTTATTAGAAATTTTATAAAAACTTCTCCAGGAATAAATTTTTTTACGTGCAATTCTCTATGATATTAAAAATAAATCTAAAAATGTAAAAACATGAACTAGTTTCTACGTTTAAAGAAAAAAGTTCTCCAAACGTAGACGGATACCTTAAGTGTCATCTTAACTGTTCACACTAGTTCATAAAATTCTATATAAAAAAAATACCTAAAAAATATAAATAATAAATTAACAAAATATAGTAATTCAGGAGAGAATCTGGCTGAAATAACATCAAACAATGCAAGCTGGCATGTATAGAATTTGAATAAACAGAATAATATGAGCAATGCCTTTTCCATCTCACTCATGTCTGCTTCTATCCTCTTAAAATTGATTTTCATGGATGTTAATTTGATCACATGTTAGACTGAGGAGAGCACTAAGTGCTTTTTGCTATAGTAACTTACAACAGAGAGTGTTAGTTATGTATTTAAAAAGTAGAGATTGGAAATTGACAAAAAACTGAAAGTGAATTTTTATTATTTTATTTACTTTGTTAACGTATTTATTTCTTCATTTTTCTATGGGGGTATTCATACACTTATGAGCACAAATACAGCAGCTGCCATTAATTGAGTGCATATTGCAATCAAAAGATATACAACTGATGTCGCAGAAGTCCTTCAGATAAAATTTTAATATTCTACAGCTAATAATTTTTGAGTTATACAAGATTTATACATATATATACAAATCTCATAACAAAATTAATCAAAATAGATTTATAGATTGTAAAAATGTGAATGATTTTTTAATTAAAAGTATTTCAACAGTATCAATAAAAATCTCATTTTATCAATAGTAAGCGCTTAGAATTCAGCAGAAGTCAGGGTTTTTACTAATACAAAAGTAATCTAAAAAACTTACTAATACTGAATAAAAAGCAGATCCTTGCATTTTGTTTAAAAGTCTAATTCACTTTAAGAAATATCTATATCAAAACAGTTATCACATATATTACAGTTTAATCTAAATTTATTTAAATGTGTTATACTGAAATTATGATACTTAGCAACAAATATTAAAACACAAACATTAATTTATTATAACACTGATTAAATATTTAAGTAGTGAAAAAAAAATAATTTATAAAACTGAAATTTGAAAATTCAGTCTTAATTATTGTTATTCTGTATAAAAGGTAAAAAATATTTTTATCATTATTTAATGAGAATAATTCAAAATAAACTACATATTGAAATATTAAATCAAAGCTTAACTGCCCCATTTTATACATACATACCTAAAAATAATACCTTTTAAATAACAATTCCTTCTTAATTTTCACAAAACATGAACTCAAAGCTTTTATTACTATTATTACTATACAAAATTATAAAATAAAAATATTGATATTTTCTGCTCACCTGTAGTAAAAGATTTCCTCTAAAGTCTATATCTTTTGATATCAATTCTTTTTATTTAATTTGTACTATGTTTGTTTAGCAGATAAACATCTTTTTTGTAAATTTCATAAGCTATGGATAACAACTCTAGGAATCTAGAGTAAAAAACTTGTAATATAATTTACATGTTTTATGGACACATCTTTCCTCTGTGCTTTGAATGAATAATATAAATACTGCCATTATACATTTTAAATATATGAATAAAGATGAGAAAGTGAGAAATGAAAATAATAAAAAATCTTTTTGAAAGTGAAGCAAAATAATTAAAGCTGTTAAAGAACTAATTATTTTACAATTGCATAAAAGAGTAAACAAAAAGTTATTTTATACCAAATAAGTGAATTTAGTAGACAATCCCCCAAAAGTATGTTTATTTGAATTAATATTGTCAAATAGTAAAAAGATAAAGAATTACTGAAGACAAACTAGTACAAATTAATAATGTGATATCTATAATTTCAAAAAGCATAATTTTGTGGTAGTATTGAGTATGGCCAACCACAGTAACCAGTAAACTGATGTCCACCACCTTCTCAGCTAATGCTAATCCCAGATGATAAAACAAGGATGAATTTACATGTCAAGTTCTGTGATGATTTTTTTTATGAATATTGTTCAAAAATAAATTACAGAGTTTTTTATTCCCAAAAAAAGGTTTTGTAGGTTGCAACATTAGCCCTGCAGGCCACATGCAGCCCATGGACTACCAGTTGAAACCCCCGCAAGGTTTCCAACTGGATCAAAATACTGGATCCACTTTTCAGCCCTTACACAAAATTCCATATCAAAATTGCAGCCCTTTTACAAAACTCCATATTAAAAATGCAAACCCTTCACAAAATTCTGTATCATAAAATTCGTCTTGGGAAAGAGGCCCTTTTATAACTTAAAAACAAAAGTTTGCAAAAAAAATTCCAATCCGTCATTTTTGCAATCCACTACACATGTGCATTACTACTGTCTTCACATTGTCAAATGTCTTCGATGATCTTTTATTTTTTAATTTTAATAAGTTTATTTTCAACCATTTCAAGAAAAATAACTCATTATAAATGAGAATTTTTAGTGATTCATTATATATATATATATATATATATATGTAATCCCTTTTTTATAAAACTCCTTGACAAGGAGAAAGCTTAACAGGTAGCAGTAAGTCAGGCCGACATAGAACAGAACGGCATAAGTCTAATTGAAACTTTATTCCAGAGTAGCTACAACGCACATCTATTCTACTAGACAACAGACATAGAAAAGCCACAGAGTTCACTCTGATCAAACAGAGATACACTCAAAAGCGATAACAGAAAGAATTTTCCCACGGTAAAAAAAAAACAACTTAATAAGTGAATTAAATGCAATATCAGCAATATGCGAAACCATTTGCTGTCCACAGCTGGGAAACATGCTGAATAGACAGAAAGTTTACATTTTTAGGATAGACAGCTTTATGAAGAATTTTAAGTGAAAACATTCCTTTGATTAAACTATTTAGAGGCTGGGAAAAAGATTTAAAGGAATTAGAATGGGAGAAAGGAGGTTTTTAAAGAAATATTAGATTTAAATAATTTTGATATATTACACACATATATATATATATATTAAATATAATTTGCCTACATTACATATCACTGAGGATTTCAAATAGAATTGTGGTAACTAAAAATGATCTTTATCACATAAGATTTACTTATTTTTTCACAAATATAAAGAAAATCAGAAAGAATTTTCCCACAGTAAAAAAAAAAAAAAAACAACTTAATAAGTGAATTAAACGCAAGATCAACAAAATGCAAAACCCTCTGCTGCCCACAGCTGGGAAACATGCTGAATAGACAGAAAGTTTACATTTTTAGGATAGACAGCTATTTTGTTATTACTTTTCCACCTTTTTTGTAGATTAGCTGAGCTTTCAATTTTGCTTATGTGGTAAAAACATATAGTAATATAAAACAGAACATACTTTACTGAATGTCCCCAAAACCATGACCTAATGCATTGCTACAGTGATGAATGAATAAAGGTCAGCAAAGAAATTGACAAGTCACAGTAAGAGGGAGAATTTAAATAGAGGTAGACATTTTGGACCATGAGGAAAAATCCAATGTAGAATAAATTTCCACTCCAATTAGTTAAAAAATGTATCTTAAGACTTTATAATATTCTCACTTAAGCTACAAACAAGTGTTCAGTATAATTAGTTTCAAGAACAATTTCTTAAAAGTTTTCCCATGAATGCCAGATATAACATACAGCTAAATTTGGCTGAAATAACCTATTATTACCAATATAATATATGTTGATACTTAAAATGTACTATCTGCAATGGATGTTTAAAGTAGAACTTCATTAATATCATTAAAATTTCATTAAGTTATTAGATAATGACTTAATATCTTGGGAGAAATATTTATAACAATTTTCACAGTCGTTAATTTAAATTATTAGCAATAAAATATGACAATATACAAGATATAAATTACTATAAAACAGTTAAATACACACTGTATAAGATATCGTCAAAACTGAGCACAACTAAGTTGAAAAATTTATTCGGATGTTGATTCAGGAGAAAATACAACTTCGCTAACAGTAATATTTAGAAATTATTTAATGTCATAAATCAACCTTTAAAATACTAGTAAACCTACTTCTACAGCTAAAAATTTTTTACAAAAGTTACTATTTTTTTTATAAAACGATCCAAAAATTGTAATTGACTGTACATCAGTTTTGGATTTAGTGACTTTTACTTGAATAGCAAAGATATGATTAACAAACGTATAATTTCTAATGAGCAAACTCTATCTATAATACTTGTTAAAAGTAAAGATCACGATATGTTATACTATTTAATAATTATAAGAGCAAAGAATATTTTTTAATTTTGAAAGAAATGAAAAGGTACATTCGATTAAACCGTAAAACACAATCATAATTTTAATACAGTGAAAAGTAAAATAACTGGAACTATTAAAAACATCTGGGCTTCTTTTGTATCTTACAGTACTACTTACTTTACATTGCTCATCACAATATTTTCCAAAATGAATAGCTCCAGCTTTGAGAAATGGAGTAGATAAATTAATCTCTTGAACTTTAAGCTCTTCTTCCGAAGGCAAATAAAAATCTTCAGTAAACGGCATTGTACCTGAAAAGTTAAAAACGTGGTAATATTAAATAAAATAATTTTAAAGAACGAAAATATAAATAATTTATTTAGTAAGTAATATAAACAAACTTAGTTAACCTTCAATCAATACAAACAATCATTGCCAATCGAATTTTTGTAATTCTTGAATATATGACTGCAGACCACAGAGATTAATATTGGGAAGTTAATATGAGTGTTTACAGCTAATCCGTAAAAAAACTATTACATAATTGCATTGTAGTTTATCTCTGAATAGTTTAATCTAGATGCAATAAAGAAGTCAAAACTAATAATTAGCAATGACTTTTCATTCTTCTCCGAATCGTTGAGTACTTTTCTATCAAAAAATGATATAAAATGAAAGGACGTAATAGATCCGTTATTATTTCCCAAGAGAGAAACAAAAGAATAAATTAAATAACTATTATGAAAATTCTTAATGATACATTTTGAAATAACATGCATCATAAAAAATTTCTTATTGATTTGTTTCATAAAGTGTATTGGTGATTATGACTTCAGCGATCACTGAACGCTCATAAGCTTATGAGTAAAAACATTTTAGAGAATTTAAAAGTAGCCTATAAGATTTTAAAAAGATGAAAGTGTTAGTAATTCAAGAGACATATATGGTATGTTATCGTGAATTAATTCCTCTACATTTTAGCATTAATATCTAAATACCTAACAAAATAAATTACTTTCGTACTGTTCTATTAAATGTACATTATCAAAAATGGAATAGACCATTTAAAGTTTTTCAAAATTAACAATTTGTCACACAATAAAACAATTATTTTTAATTTTCTAGAAAAAATCTTGACTGGAAAGATATTCTTTTTCAAATCACGCAATCAATAGCTTAAAATAGTGTTAAAATTTTCGAATTTAGACTAGAAAGTAACTTATACAGATTATGCATAGACTTGGGATAAATCGTGGTGTGTCATAAATGCCACTAAGTCATGACGTCATAAAAGATTTCAAATTCTAATTTACTGACAAGCTATTTTTCTGACCGAAAGTTTAAAAAAAGTTTGTGTAATTACACGAAAACAAAACAAAGCTATAAGTTTTAAAAAACTGATAAATGCTCTAAAAATAATATTTTTTGTTCTAAGTTATCATATATTTATTTGTGCTTAGTTCTGAGTTTAAGATGTTACCATATTGTGGTCGAGATATGTCACGTGTGATTTTTTCGTCAAAATGATGTCAGAAGTCACCAGAGATGGGAATTTGGTATCATCATCCCTGACGTCATTATGACGCAAAAGTCGCCTGTGACATATCTCGACCACAATAGGGCAGCACCCTTACTCTGATAATAAGAATGCTGCTTAAAATTAGTTTAAGATCTCATTTCTTGAAATAGCAATTTGTGAAACGGCAGTTAAGATGATAGTTCTCTGTTTATAAATTGATGGACTGAAGTTATGTATTTTAAAAATAATAGTGCTCATTTTATTGAGTGTTGTAGAATGCCTTTTCGGCTCATTATAGCCGAAATAAAACACTAAATTATTAAGGTATAATTAATTTTTTAGTTATCCTTATCGTATGTGCCTATGTTTATTTGAACTTCTCCCAGGTCTACACACGTTTCGAAGCTGTTAAATTGAAAAATTATAAATTTTATTTCCTTCGTCCTCTTTAGTCAGGCTTTATCACACGTCAACTAGTACACTCTGTAAAAGTAACATTTTTAGTTTATGATTGTTTCTTCCATTGAAGAGTGCATGGAATTCTTGTACGATAGCGTAAAGTTTTCAGTTGAACAAAGGTACGTCAGTCTGAATCAAAATATATAGGTTGAATAATTTTTATTATCAACCGAGAAATCTATATAATTCTAAGCGAGAAAAGAAATCTTAAACTGAATCCATTGGACTTATTTTATGAAGCTCTTGAGAAAAAAAGAAAAAAAAAATCTTTCCTCTTGTTTGAAGTACTAAATCTGAATATGTTTTTATACTTTAATGACGGATAACTTATTTAAAGAATTTGATTGGTTTTGTCGATGATAATATTAATATCTAATATATTAATGATAACGACATAGTATTTGTATAACACATTAGCTATTAGTTGATGTTTCTCATTCAAAATCACACTAAAGAACACTAAATTGAAATTTGATTGAACTACTTATTTATAGATAAGCAATTTAATATTTTTACACAAACAAATAATTCTTGTTTCTTAAAAGCAAAATTTATTTCCCACAGAAAATCTATAAAGAATAGTTTCATAAGAAATGTAACCAAATTCAAATTCAGGAGTATATTTAAAATAAGTACTACAATTTCATCCTTAATATTAAATTTTAAAGCTAAAAGGATTTATATATATATATATATATATATATATATATATATATATATATATATATATACATACACACACACACATATATATATATATATATATATATATATATATATATATATATATATATATATATATATGTGTGTGTGTGTGTGTGTATGTATGTAAGTATTCTTCAGGTCTTTTGGGTGTACGTTCCAACAATTGTTTTAACCGTGTATGGAAGTCGTAAACCTTCCATACCCAATCCATCTTTCTTCCTATCCATTTTACATTTACTGGGCATAATGGAGTTATATTGTTTTGGTTCCGGGTTTGGTTCTATTTTTTATTATGTATATATATATATATATATATATATATATATATATATATATATATATATATATATATATTATGTCGAACAGCTGTAAGGAAAAATTTTATATCTTCATCTTTACTGCCATTCGTTTTTTTCCTTTTTTAAAGCATCAAGTGAATTAATTTCAAGCACTATGTCAAGAGAATATAATAAAAAAGAGCCACACCAAAGGTGTAATGCTTGTGATTTTCAAAAACTAAAGGTAGGTCTTTATATTTTTAGAGATTTAAAAGTAAGGAATAACAGTTAAAAACTTTCGAAAATTTATATATTTATAAGGAATTTAAAAATTTCATTATGCACACTGGAAACTCAAATTGTGTAGCCAAAATATATATATTTTTTAATTGTAAGAGTTTCTATAAATCTACTTTATCAAGTTACTTTTTTAAATCATATTAGTGAACCTTTAAATCCAGTTTTCTTCCGAGTCATCCTAATGAAATATCCAGTTACTACTGTTTTGTAAAAAAGTCACTTGACAGACTGAAATCGACTTGTTACTAAAATCGACATTTATTGATTTAGGAACATAAAATGTGTGCGTGACATCTAGCGGAGCTCGTGCAAATCACTTTGCAGTAGCTGAGATTAATCCTTAATTTGGCTAAGTCCGCTACACCGGACATGTATATTTATAACTACTCTATAACATAATTGTCAGTGTTCGCCACAGCGGACATTATCTAAAAAAATGGAAAATGATATATTTTTTTGTTTATTTTACAGAGATCCTAATGTCTATACAGACATGGGAAAATAACAGAAATTAAAATTAAAAAATATTTGAAAACACATCTTGTCAAATTAAGGGTTAACGATGAGATCTATGAAATTACGTTAAAAAAGTATGTAAAGATATGAAAATTACGTCCCCAATCTAGTTTCTCCAAGACTCCCACCTTGAGAACACCTGGTTTAAGCCACTCATCATGCATAGCAATAATGCAAGATTCAGTATAAGCAATATACAGTAGAGCGATGATTATCCGGACGTCGACTGACTGGAATATCTAATTAGTCAGATCTATCAAGGACCATGCGTTTTATTTCCGCTTTCTCAATAATAATAAGGATAATAATAATAATTCTACGATAGCCCGTATTTACCCCTGTTCGTGCTCGGGTAAGGTTCGTTTTACTGTATTCTTAAGTTAAGATTAATGTATACTTATTTTTACATAAAATTTATTTCATTTAATATTTTATACGTATACAGCATTTTATCGCCGAGTCCCCCCTCCTATATGTACACACCAAACAGTGGCGGAATAGATAGTGTGCTGTGTTTAGGTACTTGCGTTTGCAGGTTCGAATCTCACTGTTGGAATTGATGTTTTGTAGCCTTTCAGAATCGGCATGAAAATTTAGTATATGTATGTGCTCGTGTTGTAAAAACTGACTATATTCCTTCAAACTAAATTAAATTCATAATTGTATATGAAGAATTTTGGTGGTGCGGAAACTTACGGGGTTGCAATAGGTTTTCGCGTACCATATGGATATTTACTTTTCACATTCACTTAATTTGCAGGACTCGACATTTATTGAAAGGGGACCTTGATTTCTAGTTCAGTTTTGGAGGATTCTGAAGTCATTAATCCTCGAAAAAGAAAGGCATCACATCTGTCTGAAAATCCCTCTTTTTCGAAGGCATACGTGGTCTTTACCCCGATAAAAATAATTACTGATTGTGGATTCTTGTGGTCTTCTGGAACAAAACAATATATGAACTTGTACACATGTATAAAGTTCTCAACACTAAACTAATTATCAAAATAAATGGTTTCGTTTCTTTTTTAGAAACGAAAATATTTATTATAATTAATTATTTATTAGACGAAATGCGTAGAATTAAAAAAATAACAAGAACGTCTGACACGAGCGTCCCACATCTTCGTCTCAGCTTATTCTGTTTTCATTTCGTCTCTTACAGGAGTTAAGTAGTTGCTCTCCTGCTCCACACACATACATATGCATGTCTTTGTTAAATTCTTCCACTTATTTCTCTCTTCTATAAAAGCGAAGTTTTCCGAGTAATTTCTTATCTAGGAGTTATATTTACTGCATTGTGTTATAATTTTCATTCAATACCTGAATCAAATTAAGTTCTTTGAGTTTTTAGTTACATCAACCTTCAATAGATGACGACACTGAACTTAACACGCAGCATTTTGTTTTCATTTGCTTGAACAGCTTTTTGCAGGTCTCTAAACGTATTTGTGTCACCGTCAAAGTTTCAGCAAAGTTTAATATTTTTAAAATGCGGTAACTTGTTACTCGCTGTTCTCATGTTAGATAGAATTTTGCAGTATAATTTGTTGATCATGTGTATGTAATACGAGCGCTCAGCATTTTCTCATTTGGCAAACTTATGCATTGAGATTCAGAATTATATTTTCATTCGGTAGTATATTTTACATCACCAGATATTTTGTATAATTTAAAACATTGAACTTGTCCTTCCCAATTTCTTATTTTAAAAATGGTGAAGTGATGACTGTGTTTCTATATCTGCATTTTAGGATTAAGTTCTTTGCGATATAAGTTCCATGTGCTGCATTTAAAGAGGTGTGTTTGATTGTATATTACATGTTAATGTGACTGTCTCTGAATAATAAAGTTATATTAAAGCTAAAAATTTTATAAATCAAATATAGATATCTTTTTTATTATATCTTATATTTTAAAAATTTATTCACTTATTTTTTTTCTTTTGTACTTTGATCAAGTGTTATTGTATCGTGTTATAAATTTCAATCCAGAAATATCCCCTTTGAGTTTATAGTTACCACGCTCCCCAATAAATGGTGATAAGGAGTTAAACTCGTTGGACTTTGTTTCAGTTTCTCGAACAACTTTCTGCCTATCTTTTAAACTTATTTCAGTGTGTTATTGTCAAGGTTTTAGTCTATTTAAATTTATTATACTTGGATAGCATAGGTTTCATGTGAGAACTGATTTATAACTCTTAATATTTATTGACCAAGTTGGAATCGATACGTAATGCGCAAGTTCTAAATTTTCTCGTTGGCAAATCCATGAGTTTCAAATTATGTTTTTGATCTCTTTTTATTAGAAAGCTAAGTGATGTATTTTATTTCACTAGACACACCTTATAGTATAATACCCAGGACTGTAACTAGGGAACGATTCACCCCAAATAAGTAAAAGGTTGAAAAATAGTTTTTCAAATTTTCTTTAAAGAGTAGAGTTAAAAGTCAATAAGTTAGAATTATTTAAAACAAAATTAGACGGGATAATTTACTTTTATTTCGTTTATTGTTGGGGTAAGAGCTAAACTTTCGCAAATCATATGGAAACTCTCAGTCGATTGTCAGTTTTAATTAAAAGGTTGGCAAAAATATAATAACTACTACAGAAATCACTTTGCGTCCGCAACACTTCTTTCATACCCTCTACTGCTTCCATAGCACGTTACGATTAATGTTCAGATTTATTTTAAAATTGGACAGGGTACATTTATCAAAAAAGGAAAGTTTATTCAAGTGAATCTGTAGGTCATACTGGAATTATTTGTCAGTAAAGTATATATAGTGTGTAAAAACAGAATTATGTATAAAAAGTTGATTTTTAAAATCGAAGAAATCGTATTAAATGAAGAAAGAAACCACAAACAGATGAACTACGATAAAACCATTGATTTATTCATGCTAAATGAAGAAAAATAATGTTGCAAATACTTTTTCTTTTTATATAATATATATATAAAGATGATATATTATGATAGATAAATATAATGTTGTTAGTGTTTTATTTTGTGAGTTCATTCTGATTATATAATATACAGAGAAAATATGTTTATATATTTTCCCACTGTATTTGGTGGTTAGGGGCGCAGGCCAGTCTTTTGTCACGAGCGCCAAAGGATCTAGTTACGCCCTGCTTATACCTTTGTACTTTTGGGCTAAAATTTTGATTTTTCTGAATGTGGGGCAGAAACAGAATATCTGAGATCCCTTTTGTCTCGTTTAAACACTGTGGGTTAAAAACTGGAGCACACTATTTTTATTTTATATTGTAGTATAGAAATATTCATGTCTTCGCCAGAATTGAAAAACTTACAGACTCAATGATGATTTAACTCTTTTGTGGGCATTTATTTCTCACACAAAGTTTTCAAACTTTCATAAGAGAGTGCTAAATATATTCAATTTTTCAAACAATAAATTACAGAGCAAAACTGAAGCGAGAATCAGTATTACCATCGTTATAACAGCAAAGCCAGTATATTATAATGGGTTTTGCCCTTCCCTGATGGTGTATTTTGTAAGATCGATCATGTAGGTGGGAAGTAATCTTCCCACGACCTTCGAAAGGGTTAATGAATAAACTGCTTTTTATCAACAAACTGAATATACATTTCTAATCCAGCAATTGGAAAACAATCCGGTCATCAGGAAACTTCGAGATAAGATTGAGCAACTGAACTTCCGACTAACTGAATGCAGAAATGAAAATCAAATGCTAAAAAGGAACTTGCAGCTAGCCAGAAAGGTAACAATTGTTATTAATCGTAAGTTAACTGCATTATTATTAACTTATAATATAACTGCATATAATATATATAACTGCATTATTAGTGACTGCAAGTTAACCTAAGATATATTATTTTCTCTGTTTCGTATTTAAAATAAAAGGAGTGAGAATTGCAATTTTATTTTGGAAAAAAAGGGTAACAAATGTTTATAAAAATTCCAATTTGTTTTCAAGTGTTTCAAATTTAATTAGTTTTTTCTTCGTATCACGTATCTGTGTTTAATTTAAATAACTAAACATGTTAAATCAGCTGTTAAACATGCCAATAAATTTGTAAAAAGTATATGTATTTCCTTGTTAATTCTGTCCGTCTATAACTGAAAAACATACATTACGACATACTAGTCTTTGTTTGTATAAAAAACATCCAATAAATTTCCTAAAATCATTTTCTTATTCATATTTAATGTATAGTATTTTATATAAGGGATGGACAAACGGCGATTTGCAAGTCAAGCGCTGACAGTCAGTAAAATTTTGCGGCCCATGGTGGAATTCATGAGATTTTCATGAAAATAATCGCATTTTATTATAATAAATATACTACTATTTAATTCATTAACTTATTATAACTTTTCATACACATTTATAAAATTTTAACAATACTATTGTTAATTTATGAACAATATTAAAATTTTAATAATAAAATATTGCTTTGAAATTTCACCTCAAATGTATGTATATATATATATATATATATATATATATATATATATATATATATATATATATATATATATATATATATATATATATAATTCATCAAAATAAGACCTGTCGGTTACAATAATTATGTAGCCCCTATTATTTTTACTTGCTCTGGATACTGGGCAAGGAGAAGCCTAATCAGCTAACAGTAATAACGATACAGTCTGGCCATAATGAAGAGAACGGCACAAATCTAATTAAAACTTTATTTCAGAGCCGCTAAAACGGACATCTTTACTAGTCAACGACAGACAAGAGAAAGACGCAAAAATCACTCTGCTCGAACAGAGGTGCATTCAAGAGCGAAGACAGAAAGAATTTTCCCAAGGGACAATAAATTTACTCAGCTAATTTAAGTGTTTTTGAAGTCAGCGATAAATAACCAACCTCAAAAGACACGTGTCATCAACAAATTTGGTGGATATATAAAATATGTTGTAGGTATTCGGAAAATATTTCAGTTCTTGCAGTGATGCATAAACGAGAGATTTATCCGAAGTCTAAAAGGGCATGCACATTGGCTTTCGGGCCAAGTGTGGAAGCATTTCTGAAACGACTAATTTGGCAAACTGTTCGCGGGATGCGGTGGTAAATGTCTACCTTGCATGGCAAAATGGCACTATGAAATGTGGTGCACCACGGGACATAGATGGCAGACGTGAATGACGGCTGGTGATGCGTTTGGACTAACAGACATGCAGCCGTTGAGCAACTGACCACCCAGATGTACCAAGATTGTCTCCACAACGACGGTTCTGGGAAGGTTGCTGCGTATGGGCCTCCGAAGCAGACGTCTGGTTAATGCACCTAAACTGACTGCTGTTCATTAGCGACGAAGGCTGCACTCCAATACCACAACTGGACTTCCGCTAAAGGAGACAGACGGCTTTTTCCGATGAATAACGTTTTATACTCCAGGAGGGATGCATGTATATATATGTAAGGAAAATTCTCAGGGGTTTTCAAAACTTAAATCAAGGGCTAAAAATTCCCGCGTTATTTTGCATCCCCCTTTTTAACCCCTAACCTAAATTGACCACTGGGGCTACAGTTTACGCCCTCAGAGAAGGGACCTGGCCAATTATAACTCTACATGGCCCTAGCGGACAATTTAGGAAATATCCAAACAAAAAGGAGATGCACGATGTCGTTGGGCAGATATATTTCCCACAGATATTGACCCAGGTGTTAAGGGTCTTGTACATGCTAGCTGACCCCTCAGTTTGTCCTGTCCCTATGATGAAGTGGGAACCCATCATCCAACGTAATCCTAATAAAGGTCTTTAGTTAAAACGGTATCAGTTTTATGGCCATGACTGCAACCACCCATCGAGAAGTCCGTCTCATTACATATATATATGTTGCGGATGTTTTTTACACACTTTAAAGTTAGAATTACATCTATATTGGATGAAGATCAGTTGTTAGGTTATGAAAGAAAGCAGAAAAATTTGAAAATAAAAATGTAGAGTTTATTGAGACGATCCATCTTTGGTGCTCTACCTTTAAAACTTTATACATTCGCTTATATAGAGCCGTGAGGGTGCAAGGGAGCCAGCCAATCACAGGTGTTCAGACTCTACCACGAGGGTGACGCTAACAACCGAAACTATGTTACGTAAAGTAGTTATATAAGATTAGTTAACCCTAGCAGAAGTTATGTTGATGTTCTCGTGGTTGTCAAAGGTTAACAGAATTAATAGAGAAACAGACGTTCTTTCGCCAAACGCTGTTCTTTTAGGCATAGAATCGCCATATATTTATTTTATAATATAGCTATAATGAAATTTGTTTAAAATATTATTGCTTGCACACACACACGTATACATATATATAAACGCCTACTAAGCAGTTTATTCAAATCAGATGGTATGTCAAGAAGTCGGCGGTCAAGAAATCGATTTCCAAGCTTTGATGAAACACGGCAGTGATTCCGGTTTGAGAGGTCGCCAAGAAAATGTATTAGTCCTGAAGACCAAAGTGCAGGAATTAAAAGACTATTTGAGAGAACTAGAAGGCGACCCACCAAAGCCACAGGAGTCGCCTTCGGAAGAATTCGTAAAGAATCAGTTGCCGAACGACAGAAAGAAGCTCTGGCGAATGGAACTCGAGCGACGTCTGGCGAGAAAGGTACGCATATTGTAATTTAGAAATTAAAAAAAATATTTAATTTCAACGATACGTTCATCTGTGCTTGAACTTTGTTGTGGGGATATAGCATGTTACACTTACGCATTTTATTTACGTGAACTCGAATGTCATACGATCTACACCAATATAGGGAAAATGAAAGTTATGTTTTAATGTAAAACTAAAAAGTAATAGAAAAGCCTACCTGAGAGTAAGATATAAACAATTGTCAAGGAGAGTTTTTTTACTAGCATTTTCTTTTAAAATGGATATCACACATTTATATTTTACATGCTTTAAAAAGTGTGTTAAATAGCTCACAAATCTTTTTTTTTTAATTATTAAAATGAAAGAAATTATTTTTAAAGAAAGCTACAGCAACATTAAAATAGGTAACAATGTATTATAGGCGATAAATATATTAATGATTTCATCCAATACTAATTTTAGTGTAACGTTATTCGAGTTATTTCGGTAACTTTTCTTTTTCAACCCAATCATATCTTCATCCAACGTGTTTAACATTATTAACTGTTACTAATCAAGTAACAATATTCCTATTAGACCACCATCTTTTGCTAGTATATGGACTACAAAGACCTTAATGTAAGATTGCACCTTAATCTAAAAACTAAAAGAACAGAGTTTTGCTCCGATGCTTATCGTGTTATTGCTCTTGATACTATCCACGACGTTATTCTTTTTGTGAATGGCTACATATATACACGGGTGGCTCCTTTTTGGACTTCTCCCAATATGCTGGTGCTGGTATTTTTTGTAAACGTTTTAGTTTTTACCTGCCAGTTGGAATCTTTTCAAGCCATTTCGATGGTAAACTAGAATCAATATTTGTTGTCTTTCAGAAACTCTTTATTCGACAGAGTTCTTTTGAGAAAGCTGTAATACTTTCTGATTTAACTTCCGCCCTACAGGCCCTATCATCTAATCTAGAGCAAAAAAGCTCTTGAATTCAGCAATGTAGATCCTGTCTTGAGGGAATTCAACACAAAGTGTCTTTCCAGTGTGTGCCCTTCCACTGTAGTATTGATGGAAATGAGAAAGCAAACTTTTGAAATTAAGAGAGGTTGCCCTATTGCACAAAACTCAATTAGAAATTTGCTGTTTAATTTTTCAAAACTAGAAATGAATACTATCTTTAAACAATCATTTCGTTTAACGGCTTCTCACTTTTCACACAAAACTTGTAGTAATTCTGTGCTCTAATTCCCATTGTGTTCCTGGTACTTCTAGTTTAGCAGCAACTGCCACATTTAGACTTTTGACTGAGCACGATTGCCTCTGTATCCATTTTCATCGTTTTAATACTGTCCCTCACATGTGTTTTTATGTTCAAACGGACAAAATATAACTGCTAAGCACATAGATGAATGCCCTGTATTAAATTATTATAATTGTACTGTTGAAAAGTACTGGAGAGCCTAATTATTTAATAACCAACTGGCTAATATTTGATAAATAAGCGATTTCTAACAAAAAATTGCTTAGTTTTATTATTGGAAATTATTGATCGTTGCCTCTTTATAATAGGTGAAGAAGGATAATTAAATGGTAACCTCATTTTACTTTTTTCTTTCTAGAATGCTGAAAAAGACATTGATCCTCTGGTTCAAGAATGCTTCGAACTTCGCAGAAATCTGGATACCGAGAAAAATAGATTTAAAGAACTAAACGAAGAAATAAAACTACTGCGTGCCGAACTTCAAAGTCAGGTAGAAAAGAACGAGGAAGACTTCGGAATCGTTAAATCCTTCAAGGTTTGTTTTGCTCTTTTTACGGTAGTGGTACCTAGAAAACTTCTTCACGAAAAAAACTAGTATTACTAGATTAGTATACAACGAAACAAACAAGTTTACTGAGAAGTTATTATATTCTAAAATTATATTACAATGCTTATACCAGTCGATGGCACTTATGGCATAATGAAACAATATTATGCGAACTAATCCCCAAAACATAGCAAAGTTAAAAGATGTTATATGGCTATCCCCCAAAGAAACATTTACTAATAACGAGAAACTATTAAATTCAATATAAAAAAATCTGCAATGGTAATATTTAAAGCAAGAGAAATAAAATAATTTGGTAATTTATTTTGGTTATAAATTGTATACACGATGGATGAATGAGAGAGTTGTTTAAAAAGTCACCATTTTCTTCAGATCGGACTTGTTCGTTAAACGTGGATAGTCATCCAACCCTCTCACTGGTCACAAAAAATTCTTCCGACGAAATTTCGTAGTCTCGCCAAGGTGAACATTTTACTCCAATTCCATGGTGAATCTTCGCCATCCGGCTGCTCAAAAGGGAGGAATTTCAGTTACCCGGTTATCTCGAAATACTGAATTCGCCAAGGGGCCAGGTGCAGTACGATTCTTAGAAATAGTTTTTGGAAAACTTGCAAAGTTTTTAGTACATTTGTAGTAAGTTGTAATTTTGTCCACTTTAATTTTGGGAAACGCTGTTGACAGGGCTCCTAATTGGTTACGATATTGCCGGCATATTAGACTTTTCTTGACATCATAAACTACAACTCCGTATTTAGGCGGATGTCGATGGGGAAAAACTCTCTGTGGAAAGCTTAAATGTGTTTGCTTTCAACAATTTGTTTATTTATTTAGAAGTAATAAACAGCGTTTATATTAACTGTATTGCTAACAAATGTACAACATTATTTTTATTCCAAATTTATAATTTTCCAAACAGTCACGAAAGAGCGTTGACATGGGTGTTATTATATTCAATATTAAGGGGAAATTCTTTATCGTGAGGCACATAATTTTGAAACGCTTTATAGCGACAAATTGAAATATTCTATGAATAAAAATTTGTATAAAGGTCAAGGATTTGGCTACTTCATTAGTTGTAATATAGGCTTGTAATGTGGAAAATAGGAGGCTAGGACAATGTACTACATCATTGTCAAAAATATAATATTTTACACAAGGATTTAAACATAGCTACAAAGCATTTTAATCAGTTTAGCTAACTTCATAACTAATACATCGTATTTTGTTTAGAATTCATTTGTTAAACAATTGTTAATAATCTTCTCTTGATTTTTAATACAATTATGTGTGTTTAAAGATTTTAAACTATACGGGAACAGTTAAAAACTTTTTAAAGCAGTATAAAACTTTCCGAAACAGGTATCTGATAGGATTAACATATAACTTCTAAATGTTTTACTTCGTAACCTAGAGAAACTTTCATTCTTCTGTATCCTGTACATATTATACGATGTTTCCCTATTGCGTTGTAAGGCAAAAAGAACGAGAAATAAAAATGGCGGCAGCTTTCGGAAGGTACACATTCAGCAGAAAATGTTTTGGCAGATATTTACAGCAAAAGGATGGAAATAGAAACTTTTTACACGTAGTAAAAATGGTAAAAACAGGTAATTGTTCTTGTCTCTTCCATTCTGTCAGGAAAAGCTAAGAATATATTTAGTTTCTGGTGTGGAAAGTCAAGTAACTCTTTAGGTCTTATCACACATCAATATGTACATGTTGAAAAAGCAACAGATTCAGTTTAAGATTTCTTTTCCCGTTGAAGAATACTTAGATTTTTCGTGTGCGAGCAAAAAATTTTTCAATTGATTAAAGCACGTATAAAATCAATCTCAACCAAAATCAATCGGTTGGAAATTTTACTTTCTTCCGGGAGAAATCCGCATATTTTTCAACGGTTAAAGAAATCCTAAACTGAATCGACTGCTTTTCCAACACTTATATGTTAATGTGGAGTAATGTCTTTAGTGTCCCTGCTTGACTGTTTCTTTAGATTTGCAGAAATAAAACTCGGGTGCTTCCTGACTGACAAATTTCATGGCATAAATAAACTTCTTTATAGTGAATCGAACAAAAAATTGAATCCCACAGAATAAACGAAAATAATCTGTCCCCTATTAACAAACTAGCTGAACTTTATAAACTTATCTCTGAAATGAAAAGTGAACTTGGTTTCACTGACATCTCTGGCTTTGTAAATTTATTAAAAGAGTTTTGTGTTAAGTAAGTATACTGCAGTAAAGATTTCTATAGCTGCAAATAGACCACTCGATATACAGTTTATAGAGGCTTTCGATCCTCGATTGGTGGGCAGATATAATAGAAAACTCTAAGCTATCTATTATTTCTACCTCTTGTTATTATTTGACTCCTTCTATAGAACTGACTGTCTATTCTATCCATGCTGCCCTAATTTCATTAGTTCTACCCAGTCAAAGATTCATTTGAGGTACTTGTGTGATTCAAGACATGATATACCTCCACCA
This sequence comes from Pardosa pseudoannulata, assembly GCA_032207245.1. Taxonomy (NCBI): domain Eukaryota; kingdom Metazoa; phylum Arthropoda; class Arachnida; order Araneae; family Lycosidae; genus Pardosa; species Pardosa pseudoannulata. The sequence continues at coordinate 138,939,934 of CM063504.1, read as the reverse complement.
GTGTATGCTTTATTGTCTTTCGTATATCTCTTGTTATTATCTGGCTGCTTCTTTAGAATTGACTGCCTATTCTATCCATGGTGTCCGAACTTCATTACTTCCACATAGTAAAAGATTCACTTGAACTACTGTGTTATCCAAGACATGATAAACTCCACTAGTGTATGCATTCTTGTCTTCCGTGTGCATCTCATTTTCTGCGAATAAAGTGCACGTTTTTGTCTTGGTTTAGTATGGATATACCGCAACCCTCTTTAAATACATCCATTTTAAGATGATCTATAGCAAATTACATCTTTAGAATTCTTTGGAATGCGTCGAGTAAAATAGAAGAGTATAATTCATTCAAGAATATGGAAATTAGTTCAGTCAGATGAAATCCTTGTTATTTGCAGACACTCGAGAATCAGCTGCAAGAGACTCTATCTGAGAGGGCTGAAATTCGGCGTGACCTCAACGGTTCTCGAGCTCGAAACAAGCGGCTGACGGAGGAAATATCTTTGCTAAAAGAGGAGCTGCAAGTATTACAAAAGAGAACGAGCTCAAACAATACTTTGATAGATTCTTTGACGGCAAGTTGAATTTTATTTTTCCATTCGCATATTGCTAGTAGTTGGACTACAGTGTAAATCTTAGTTACTCTGATTGAAATATTTATATCTAGGATTGGTTAAAATATTATTAATTCATTGCTTACATCACACATTTGATGTTTAGAGTACGAAGAGAATTTCTGTATTCTGTAAATCTGCATGCCACTTTCTTTTAAACTCTGAAAGTAACATAAATAAAAATAATGAATTATCAAATAATCAATATCAACAATTATAAATTTAAAATATTTTCACATTAGTGACGTTGATGAGCCTTGGTAGCTCAATTGGTAAAGGCAACGATCTCGTAACGAGAGGGTTATTCATGCTTTTGGATTCAAAACTTGAGAATGTCGTTTAAATATTTATTCTTTAAGGCATCACAGTTACATAGACCATAAGTAAAAATAAGAGAACAAATGTCGCTAACTTTTGGACAAACTAAGCACATTTTCATCACATTGCCATAGACTAAATATGCATCACAAGATGCCTTTTAAAACATTGCACACGGTCAAAACACAAACATAATTATAATATAGAATTTTTATTTTAGAACTGTGAGGTGCTGCCCTCTATGATTAAGAAAGTAAAACAAAGAACTTAAATACAATTTACATTACAATATAAAGATCCCAACAAGGGTTACGGTTCGGAGCCCGCGCAGGCCTTAGAACCGCCTTATTCGTTAAAGGTGACTGGGTCACGTAAAATATGTTGTAGTCCCAATGTCCAAGTTCTCAATTAATGCCAAGTTCCAATTAAGACACATAGGTAGGCCAAACCTATGGGTCTTTTGCTTGGTCCCTGCTTCTAAATTACTAGGATCCACTTGAGCATGACTCGTACTTTCACCCTAGCGGTGCTCGTAAAACGAAAGGCGCACCTCTTTGCCTTAATATGAGTAGCGTGTGTTTCAATCGTGCTTGGTTTGACTAAGTGGCATCAGGAACAAGAATCATATTGACGTTGATTCTTTAATTTATATATGTTCCAGAAATAAATATATATTTTATTAATATTTATATTGTATATTTTATTAATATTTCTATTGTATATTTAATTAATATTTATATTGTACATTTTATTAATATTTATATTGTATATTTTATTAATATTTATATTGTATATTTTATTAATATATTATATATTTTATAATTTTTACTTACAAACAAACAAATTCTTAATTTAAATATATATAAAATTAAAAGTTAGATATTTATAAGTCCTGACTTATAAAAATTTACTAATGTTTACTATAAAATTTTAATTACAACAAAAATAATCGATGATTGAATTTAAATTATCTTAAACTTATCTATTATTTAAGTCAAATATAAAAGAAAATTATTTGCTTAATATAAGTTCAGCGATAAAACGTATGAAAATAATGCACGCGATATTTAAATAATTTAAAACAAGAAATGATTATATGAGATGGTTAAAGGAATGACGTCATAATGCTAGAAAAAAATGTTATTTTTACCTATTTATTACGTGAATAAATTGATAAATTTAATCGCCTGTTAGCCGAGGAATATATACAACCGCTTCAAAAAATAAACACTTATATTATTATATAGGGGATTTTATTAATATTTATATTGTATATTTTATTAATATTTATATTGTATATTTTATTAATATATTATATATTTTATAATTTTTACTTACAATTATAATTTATAATTCTTATAAATATAAAATAGAATTTTATAATTTTTACCATTCTTACTAAAAATTTACTAATTTTACTAAAAAAATTAAGAATTATTTTATCTTTTATATGTCTTACTGTTATGATTCTTACGAATGTAAATTTTTAAATTCTTTACTTTACTTATATTTTTTGCAGAAATGAACGCATATTTTATTAATCTAAATATTAATACGTTACAATATCTCTTAATTAACTCTTTCACGACCAGCCTTCGATCTAGGTAATTCGATCTAGGTCACAAAAGAACGTTATATTGATTTTAAAATTCAGATTATTTTTTTCGATTATATTAAGCTAACAATGAAAGGGTTTTAAAAAAATAAACAGCTCAGTATCATAAAACGAATAACACATTAATTTAAATTTAATTTTCATTATAAAATAAAATCTAAATAAATAAAACAATTATATTTGGTGATTTATATCTTTGCACAAACTTTAAAAAAAAAAAAAAAAAAAAAAAAAAAAAAAAAAAAAAAAAAACCTTGAGATTATTTTGGCAGAAAATTTAGAGAGAATAAATGTATCTACTAATAAAACCATTACGTGAAGTAAATATTTAATAATATTTCAAACGATAGCGTTGACAGCGGTAAAATACGACTCGCGTCTAAAAGTTGAACTAAAAATGACGCAACTGAATTCAAGATGAAAGCAATAATTCAATTTATCACTTTTAATTTGGTGTAAGAAGTTAGCATGACAGGTTTTTACAGATGGTTGCTTTTTTTATTTTAAACTAACTGATTTGCATCCACTCTTAAGTCTAGATAATTATGGTCTCTAAATGAAGGTCATCTTTATTGAAAAATTAAAATGTTTTTAAATTTTAATATACTAACATCATAAGCATTTTTGAAAATAATACAACTCAATATCTTAAAAAAAATATTAAAATTAAATATTCCTCATGAACTTAATGCGAAAAAATAAAATAATTATATTTTGCAATATTTCGGTGATTTGTTCTTGCACGGCTGTGGGAAAAGCTTTTAAGATTTTTGCCAGATCATTTAAACACAATAAATGTACTTAGAATGAAAAACATTACTGATGTGGCATAATCAATAAATGCTTCTCCAAACGAAAACGTTGTTAACTATGGAATGTTCTTGGCGTTTAAAAATTGAATATAAAATGATGAATACAGTATGAGAAAAATATTTCAATTTATTAATTTTAATTTTACACAAATCATGTAAATATGGTAAAAACTGTATAATGTGTGGTAGATGTATTATCAAAAAATGCATTTTAACTCTTTTATGTGTTTGGTTTCGTTATTGAACTAAGTGTTAAATAATTTTTTCTCTGAATTTTAAACACATATGAATAGCTATTTGTTTCTGTTTTAACGCTTAAAATTAGCTACATATGGCAGCACTATACTCCCCTATTTAAAATATGTGTTTATGAAATAAATGAAGAAATCGCTATTTCTATTTTTACTAGCTAGCTTATTATCCCAAATAGAACTACTTAACCAAATAACGCTTTAAAATTGTTTAGCTATTTAATTAATACTCTATTTTAATGATATTTATTCATTATTCTTCCAATAATAGTAAAAATTAAAAAAAAAAAATACCATTTTCGTGTTGATAAAGAGAGGAGTCTTTCGGAATTAACCGCTCCTCCTTCCCGAAGAAATGTAAATTTTTTCTTCTTATACTATACACTTACTAAGTTCTTTAAAAATATTTTTATAAACGAACTTCCTTAAATCTATAAAAATTTCCAAGCATACGGGCTAAGAAATTAAACGTTACCAGATGAATTGAGCTACTTTAAAAATTTTAGCACGTTATTAAAAGAAAAGTGCATCAAATGGTGCCAAAATAAAATCGCAAATGAATTAATATTAATAAAAGAGTTTACACCTACACGTCTTTGATTTCTGACTAATTTTGTTTGCCTAAAACCTCCTCAGGTTCTATCTTAATCGCCATGCAAAATTTTGAGAAGATTGATCTAACCGTTTAGGAATGCACAGGGAATACAAA